>CAUOFW020007757.1:0-19972 GCA_963454935.2 Ilex paraguariensis | reverse complement strand
TCATAGCATAAAAAAAAAATTTATTCACTATTTTACTCTTATAAAATATTTAAATACCACACTATCCTTCAATATTTGAATATCTAAATTGTCATCATATACTTATATGTTTAAATCTCCAAATTACCCTAAATCTCTTTAATTCTTTATTTACTATGTAAATATCAGTATCTATGAAACATTTTAATTGACTACGATACCTTTAAAACATATATGCATCACTATAATTTTTAATAAAATGTCAATTTTAAGAAAAAAAAAACTTTATCAATTTAATATTACTCATTTTAAATATAAAGATAATATTATCCTTACATATGTGTATTTCTTTCATCCAAAATTTCAACCATTAATTTTTAAGATAAAAAATAATCTTTTACGTATTTTTTAAAATAATTTATATTAAATCAACATAATTCTTCAATTACAATAAACTTTTCATATTTTATTAAGAGTTTATATAAAAAAATTATATTGTATTTTTAAGTAAAACTTGAATTTTAGAATTTTAATATTCTTTTAAAATATATATTATAAAGTAGTATATTATATTTTAAGGTGAATAGCACTTTTAGTGCCTAAAATATGCATGTTTTGTTAATTTGGTATTCATTATATCAATTTTATTAATTTGGTCCTTAAAGTATTTAGTTATTGTTTAAATGATTTATATGCAGACAAGTGTTAAGTTTTTTTAAAAGTGATCAGGTGATACTATTTGACGGAATAACATGTGGTTATTTTCGTCAAAAAACTTAATTGACCATCTGGTTAAGGACCATTTAAATAAGAATTAAATATTTTAGGAACTAAATTGATAAAATTAATATACCAAGGACTAAACTGACAAAAAAGTGCGAAACTTTAGAGAACCAAAGTGTTATTAATCATATATTTTATCCGTATTACCCTAACTAATTATAGTAAGTATTAATAAGAATATTACACGTTTTTTTTTATTTTATTCAATGAGTTATAAGTTGAAATATAATCAAATGAATTTCAAATAAATTATTTTTATCTTTTTTTTATACTTAAAACAATGAATCGTTGAGAACAAAAAATATTTTCAAATTCTATAATATAATACGAGCAATAAAATATAATCTTGATAAACTTGAAATAATATTCAATGTAGGTACATATATACCTAATACTTTTTATTAATATTTTGTATATAAAAATTATTCACGTACAACGCACGTGGTGCATTACTAGTGTATAAAAATAGGTATATCACCACATTTTGATCATGGTAGAAATAACTTAAACATCTAAGGAAATCACTAGAGATAGAGAATTGTAAATTCAAAAAGAATAGGAATCACAAAATCTATCAAAAATTGAGTATTGACTTAATATATATCATATCGGATCAAAATCAAATATATCAAAACGCAAATTGAAAGCAGTTCAATCACCCCACTACGAATTAAAAGTTGTTAAACTCCACACTTTAGCAATGACCAGTAACATATTCTCACTTTCCATCCCAAGAAATTTCAAGAGAAAATTTCTCACCCCGAAAATATGAAAAACAAATTTAATAAAGCAAAATTTTGAAAAGAGTCCACTGTCAAAGCATCTAATTCAAAATCAATTGGCTATGGGTAGAGTGACCTTTGAGTATAGAAAACACTCTAGACGAACGTAATTATTTGATGTGACATACGAGATCTCTTACTATCCTCCATCACGTGAAACCTTGACTTGCACGAGGGTCAACAACACAAGCAAACAACTATTCATACTTACATATTCAAATGGACAGGAGGCTTAACATATTCAACTAACACTCCTTGGATTTTGATCATATTTCATTGACATGCCCTCTGATTTTTGTAAACCCCAATAGTTTGTATATGTATTTCACGAACTACCTTATCATCACTCTCGTTACTAACAATGAAAAAAGTATGATGTGACTGCATATTTCCTTACGAATTACGATACTTACTCTTAGCTCTCTAAACAGAACAAGATTACACCACCATATAATGAAATTGAATATTAAGAAGGTGTTATCTTGATAAAATAAAATTGACTATTAATTTAGTGTCAATTTATTGTCGATTGATGAAATTAAACATAAATTTGATGCTAAATTAATAAGAGCAATGTTATTGGGACCAATGGAGTGATAGTGAAATGCATTTAATACTGGGGTCTCACCATTAAATACATGAGCAATGCTATTGGGACATAATTTGGAGACACAATAAGTTGTCACCAATGAAATAATAATAAATTCATTTAATGCTGCAATGAGACCCATCATTAAATATAATTCACTGTCATTTCATTTGTGACAACTCATTATGTCCACAAATTATGTCCATAAATTATGTCCCAATAGCATTAGTGTAAATACATTCCACTATCATAAATTGATCACAATTCATTATGTTCATAAATTATGTCTCAATAACATTAGTGAATTAATAAACTAACATCAATTTGATGAAATTGAATATTAATTTAATAAAATTAAATTTTAAATTGATACAATTAAATATTAAATTCGGTGTTAATTCACAAAATTGAATATTAATTGAATAAAATAAAATTAAAAATTAATTTGACATAACTTAAGGTTAATTTCATGTTGATTAGATAAAATTGAATACTAATTTAAAGTTAATGTAATGAAACTAAAGGTTAATTTGTGTTAATTTAATAAAATCTAATCACCCATTATCAGTGTTCACCCGCCCTATAAATATAGCTTGATACACTCCCAATTCCCAACGGAAAAAAAACCAACCGCCTCTCTCTTTTTTGAAACATCCGCCTCTCTCTCTGGAAACCTCCCTCTTCGTTTCTCTCAAACAGGAGCCTCCCTCACCCTGCAACGGCCGAGACCGCCGCTGTACCAATTACCATTCCTCCGATTACCACCGCCGCGGTACCAATTACCCCCGCCGCGGTACCAATTGTCACCGCCGCTGCCACACTACCAAACCCATAACCACCGCGGCCACCTCTGGGACCACCACCCCTGGCCTTGTCGACGGGGACTCCGTTGGGCCCAGTGACATTGATGGCCATCGGATTTGATCGCCGATTGGGGGACTTCGCCTTCTCCGTAGGGTCTGATGAGCCCATAGCCCCATCTGGTCGTTGAAGCGGACCACCTTGCCCAATGATCTAGGGTTTCTTCCTCGAAAGAAACGGTTCTGCCGCCATTGCCAAATAATTTATGGAGATGTTCTGCTCGCTCGGCTTTCTTTATCTGTTGCTTTCTCTAATGGCCCTAACTCGTTTGAAAGGTGAGTGGATTAAAGATTTCTGAAATCTTTTGTTATCTGTTGTTCCTTTTTGTTCGGGTTATTAATTGATCTTTTCGTATTAAATTGGATTCTTAGGGTTTCGTTCAATCGCTTTTAGTGCTTAAATATTTCTATTTTCTTGAAAATAAGAATTTGTTGTTTGTCTCTCATTCATAAGTAAAGAGCTGGTTTCCTATTCTTATCCCTGTCTTGCGGTGTCAACTCATTTATTTTGTTTCTTGAATTTCTTTTTGCTGATTGTTGTGTTTCTTGAATTTATTTTCACAGATTGTTTTCTTTCTTCAATTCCTCTGATTTTTTTCTTTCTTCAATTCTCTCTCTCCATCTGTGCGCGTGTATAGATCGATTTTTTCGGTAGTTGGAACCTTAACGAATCATGATCAAATGATGAAAGGTTTACCACACTAACAGAGGGAGACAATTCAGATGCACAAATTTAACTGATTATGCGTTTTAAGGCATGAAATTGTCAACTTGTAAATGAGTTTTGGTGAAGACTAAATAAGTTTTTGAACTAAATTGTTTTTTAACTCACAGGAGGAAAAAAGTTTTGCATGACGGTTGATACACGGACTCAGCAGGAGCCAGAATCCATGCTTGCGGCAATGTTCCGTGTTCGCCACACTATCTGCCAGGATTCTGAGAAGGTATATATGCACACACAAATACGCCCATAGTCTACATTTGGTAAAAGTCTATTGTATTGTTTAAGGTATTGTTTGTGTATTTATTTCCTTTTAATACGTCTACTTTTTTCTAATCAGCTATTGTATTATGTCTACTGTGCTGTTCACATATTAGTTTCCCCTATAATAGGGTGATTTCTGGTTTTTTTTGGCTCCCATTACTCCGCCAAATGTGCATCCTATTTCTTCCCTTGGGTTTTCTCCCTCTTTATTGTTGTGGTATGGTTGGTTTGGTTGCTGATCTGAGTTTCTTTGAAGTAGGGGACTGGGCATACAACACTCAGAAAGAGAGAGCAAAAGCTGCTAACATTCCCAGAATTCGCCTTCTTGGGCTATCTGACTTTAGTAAGAAGCTGAAATGACCATCTTCTTCGCCTTAATTTTCCAAACTTGTATGTAGAATCTACCAATTACTCACGTCATGGAAACAAAACACTTTTTGGCAAACTGTTAGTCTTCTGAAGGAGGGAACGCCGTATTGCATGAGTTGTTGGTATCATACACACACACACACACAAATATCTGTATATCTCTAATTCCTAGGCTATAGGATACATAAGTGTTTCATTTTCCATTTATTATCCTCTCTTTGCTTGATTGCAGTTCGCCTCCTTATTAATGTTTTACCTAACCTTTAAGTGCTTAGCATTTCTTTGATAATATTATTTTTTCGTTTTTCTATCATAGAAATTATATTTTATTTATTTTTCTATTTTCTTTCTATTAAATTGTTAAATGTTTGAAACAAAATTGAATTATTTGAAAAGAGAGCAAAAGGATAACGCATGGAAGAACATTAGGAGTTTGTAGCATGTAGAAGATACTAAAAAAACATAGAATTCAAAGAGGATTTAGGCCTTAGGGCTTGGGGCTTAGGGCTTTTAGGGTTTTGGGTCAAGGTTTAGGGGTTAGAGGTTTGGGGTAGGGGTTACGGGGATAAGGGCTAAGAGTTAAGGTTTAGGGGTTAGAGATTTGGGTTTATTGTTATTTTGCTTCTTTTGCTTCACCTCCTCATCATTTTCCTCCTATTTTTGTCTCTTGTTGTTTATTTAGATTTTGATATTTATGTACGTAACAAATCTATTTTGTGTTTTGATTTCAGTTGTTTGTAGAATGGATGTTTGCTTATGAAAGATTAAGAAGAGTTGAACTAGATAAGTTTGCAAAGCGAGCTTATGATTGAAAAGATAAGTATACTTATTCGTCCAAGTTTCGTTGACTTTCTTTTATATGTAAAATATGTTTTACACTTGACTATTTCTACTTGTTTTTGTGTTTCTTGTTTATTATGATCATTCTTTCTATGGTTTTTATCCCCCAACACTCTCATTATCCGATAGGTTTCTTTTCATTTTTCGTTGTTATTTTCATGTTTTACCTAACCTTTAAGTGCTTAGCATTTCTTCGATAATATGTATTTTGTTCGCTTTTGTATTATAGAAATTATGTTTTATTTCTTTTTTTATTATCTTTCTATTAAATTTTATATGTTGGAAAGAAAATTGAATTATTTGGAGAGAGAACAAAAAGATAACGCATGGAAGAACATTAGAAGTTTGTAGCATGTAGAAGATGCTAATAGAACATAGAATTCAAAGAGGGTTTAGGGCTTGGGGCTTATGGCTTTTGGGGTTTAGATATTAGAGGTTAGGGGTAGGGGGTTGCGGGGACAAGGGCTAAGAGTTAAAGGTTTAGAGGTTTAGGGGATAGGGATTTGAGTTTATTGTTCTTTTGCTCCACCTTCTCATCATTCTTCTTCTATTTTGTTCTCTGATTGTTTTTTGTTGTTCTTTAGATTTTCATATTTATGTGCCTAATAAATCTATTTTGTGTTTTGATTTCAGTTGTTTGTGGAATACATGTTTGCTTATAGAACTTATGTTTTATTTCTTTTTTTTATTATCGTTCTATTAAATTGTTATATGTTGGAAACAAAGTTTAATTATTTGGAGGGGAGCAAAAGGATAAAGCATGGAAGAACATTATGAGTTTGTAGCATGTAGAAGATATTAATAGAACATAGAATTCAAAGAGGTTTAGGCCATAGAGCTTGGGGCTTAGGGCATTTGGTGTTTTGGGTTAAGGTTTAGGGGTTTAGGTGTTAGAGGTTAGGGGTAGGGGGTTGCGGGGACAAGGGCTAAGAGTTAAGGTATAGCGGTTTAGGGGATAAAGATTTTGGTTTATTGTTCTTTTGCTCCACCTCCTCATCATTCTTCTCATATTTTTGTTTCTTATTGTTTTTTGTTATTCTTTAGATTTTTATATTTATGTGCGTAACAAATCTATTTTGTGTTTTGATTTCAGTTGTTTGTGGAATTGATGTTTGCTTATCAAGGATTAAGAAGAGTTGAATGAGATAAGTTTGCAAAGCAAGCTTATGATTGAAAAGATAAGTGTATCTATTCGTCCTACTTCCGTTGAATTTCTTTTATGTATAAAATATGTTTTACATTTAACTATTCCTACTTGTTTTTGTGTTTCTTGTTTGTTGTGATCATTCTTTCAATTATTTTTATCGTCCAACACTCTCATTATCCGAAAGGGTCATTTTCATTTTTCGTTGTTGTTTTCATATTTTACCTAACCTTGAAGTGCTTAGCATTTATTTGATATTATGTATGTTCTTTTTTTATTTTATATTTTTTTTATTATATATATATATATATATATATATATATATTTTTTATTATCTTTCTGCTAAATTGTTGAATGTAGGAAACAAAATTGAATTCTTTGAAGGGGGAGCAAAAGGATAAATCAGGAAAGAACATTAGGAGTTTGTAGCTTGTACAAGATACTAATAGAACATAGAATTCAAAGAGGGTTTAGGCCTTAGGGCTAGGGGCTTATGACTTTTGGGGTTTTGGGTTAAGGTTTAGGGGTTTAGGTGTTAGAGGTTAGGGGTAGGGGGTTACGGGGATAAGGGCTAAGAGTTGAGGTTTAGAGGTTTAGGGGATAGGGATTTGGGTTTATTGTTCTTGTGCTGCAACTTCTCATCATTCTTCTCCTTTTTTTGCCTTTTATTATTTTTGTTGTTTTTTAGATTTTCATATTGATGTGCGTAACAAATCTATTTTGTATTTTAATTTCAGTTGTTTGTGGAATGGATATTTGCTTATGAAAGATTAAGAAAAGTTGAACGGGATAAGTTTGCAAGGCGAGCTTATGATTGAAAAGATAAGTATATCTATTCGTCCTAGTTGCGTTGACTTTCTTTTATATGTAAAATTTATTTTACACTTGACTATTTCTACTTGTTTTTGTGTTTCTTGTTTGTTATGATTATTCTTTCTATTATTTTCATTCCCCAACACTCTCATTATCCGATAGGTTCCTTTTTATTTATCGTTGTTGTTTTCATGTTTTTCCTAACCTTTAATTGCTTAGCACTTCTTTGATAATTTGTATTTTGTTCGTTTTTCTATTCTTGAAATATTGTTTTATTTCTTTTTTTTATTACCTTTCTATTAAATTGTTATATATTGGAAAGAAAGTTGAAATATTTGGAGGAGAGCAAAAGGATAAAGTATGGAAGAATTATAGGAGTTTGTAGCATGTAAAAGTGACTAATAGAACGTAGAATTCAAAGAGGTTTAGGCCATAGGGCTCGGGGATTAGAGCTATAGGTGTTTTGGGTTAAGGTTTAGGGGTTTAGGGGTTTAGGTGTTAGAGGTTAGGGTAGGGATTACGGGGATAAGGGCTAAGAGTTAAGGTTTAAAGGCTTATGGGATAAAGATTTGGGTTTAGTGTTCTTTTGCTTCTTTTGTTCCACTAGCTCATCTTTCTTCTCCTATTGTTGTCTCTTATTATATTTTGTTGTAGTTTTACTTTTGATTTTCATATTTATGTGCGCGATAAATCTATTTTTTGTTTTAATTTCAGTTGTTTGTGGAATGGATGTTTGCTTTTGAAATATTAAGAAGAGTTGAAGGAGAAAAGTTTGTAAGGGGAGTTTATGATTGAAAAGATAAGTATATATATTCGTCCTAGTTGTGTTGTTTTTATTTTATATGTAAAATATGTTTTATACTTGACAATTTCTACTTGTTTTTGTGTTTATTGTTTGTTATGATCATTCTTTCTATTATTTTCATCTCCCAATACTCTCGTTGTCCGATAGGTTCCTTTTCATTTATCGTTGTTGTTTTTATGTTTTTCCAAACCTTTAATTGTTTAGCACTTTTTTGATAATATGTATTTTGTTCGCTTTTCAATTCTAGGAATTATGTTTCATTTCTTTTTTTTATTACCTTTCTATTAAATTGTTATATGTTGGAAAGAAAGTTGAATTATTTGGAGGAGAGCAAAATGACAAAGTATGGTAGAATATTAGGAGTTTTTAGGATGTAAAAGAGATTAATAGAACGTAGAATTCAAAGAGGTTTAGGCCATAGGGCTCGGGGATTAGAGCTATAGGTGTTTTGGGTTAAGGTTTAGGTGTTAGAGGTTAGGGGTAGGGGTTACGGGGATAAAGGCTAAGAGTTAAGGTTTAAAGGCTTATGGGATAAAGATTTGAGTTTGGTGTTCTTTTGCTTGTTTTGTTCCACTAGCTCATCTTTCTTCTCCTATTTTTGTCTCTTATTATATTTTTTTGTTGTTTATGAGATTTTCATATTTGTGTGCGTGACAAATCTATTTTTTTTTTTAATTTCAGTTGTATGTGGAATGAATGTTTGCTTCTGAAAGATTAAGAAGAGTTGAAGTAGAAAAATTTGCAAGGCGAGCTTATGATTGAAAAGATAAGTATATCTTTTCGTCCTAGTTGCGTTGGCTTTATTTTATATGTAAATTATGTTTTACACTTTATTATTTCTACTTGTTTTTATGTTTCTTGTTTGTTATGATTATTCTTTTTATTATTTTCATCCTCCAACATTCTAATTATCCGATTAGTTCTTTTTCATTTACCGTTGTTGTTTTCATGTTTTCTTAACCTTTAATTGTTTAGCACTTCTTTGAGAATATGTATTTTGTTCACTTTTCTATTATAGAAATTATGTTTTATTTCTTATTTTTATTATCTTTCTATTAAATTGTTATATGTTTGAAAAAAATTTGAATTATTTGGTGGGGAGCAAAAGGACAAAACATGGAAGAATATTAGCAATTTGTAGCTTGTAAAAGAGATTAATAGAACGTAGAATTCAAAGAGGTTTAGACCATAGGGCTCGGGGATTGGAGCTATAGGTGTTTTGGGTTAAGATTTAGGGGTTTAGGTGCTAGAGGTTAGGGGTAGGGTTACGGGGATAAGGGCTAAGAGTTAAGGTTTAAAGGCTTATGGGATAAAGATTTGAGTTTAGTGTTCTTTTGCTTCTTTTGTTCCACTAGCTCATCTTTCTTCTCCTATTTTTGTCTCTTATTATATTTTGTTGTTGTTTATGAGATTTTCATATTTGTGTGCGTGACAAATCTATTTTGTTTTTTAATTTCAGTTGTATGTGGAATGGATGTTTGCTTCTGAAAGATTAAGAAGAGTTGAAGTAGAAAAGTTTGCAAGGCGAGCTTATGATTGAAAAGATAAGTATATCTTTTCGTCCTAGTTGCGTTGACTTTATTTTATATGTAAAATATGTTTTACACTTGACTATTTCTACTTGTTTTTGTGTTTCTTGTTTGTTATGATCATTCTTTCTATTGTTTTCATCCACCAATACTCTCATTATGCGATAGGTTCCTTTTCATTTATCGTTGTTGTTTTCATGTTTTTCCAAACCTTTAATTGTTTAGCACTTTTTTCATAATATGTATTTTGTTCGCTTTTCTATTCTAGAAATTATGTTTTATTTCTTTTTTTATTACCTTTCTATTAAATTGTTATATGTTGGAAAGAAAGTTGAAATATTTGGAGGAGAGCAAAAGGTGAAAGTATGGAAGAATATTAGGAGTTTGTAGCATGTAAAAGTGACTAATAGAACGTAGAATTCATAGAGGTTTAGACCATAGGGCTCGAGAATTAGAGCTATAGGTGTTTTGGGTTAAAGTTTAGGGGTTTAGGTGTTAGAGGTTAGGGGTAGGGGTTACGGGAATAAGGGCTAAGAGTTAAGGTTTAAAGGCTTAGGGGATATGGATTTGGGTTTAGTGTTCTTTTGCTTCTTTTGCTCCACTAGCTCATCTTTCTTCTCCTATTTTTGTCTCTTGTTATATTTTGTTGTTGTTCTTTAGATTTTCATATTTATATGCGTGACAAATCTATTTTGTGTTTTAATTTCAGTTGTTTGTGGAATGGATGTTTGCTTTTGAAAGATTAAGAAGAGTTGAAGGAGAAAAATTTGCAAGGCGAGTTTATGATTGAAAAGATAAGTATATCTTTTCGTCCTAGTTGCGTTGACTTTATTTTATATGTAAAATACGTTTTACACTTGACTATTTCTACTTGTTTTTGTGTTTATTGTTTGTTATGATCATTCTTTCTATTATTTTCATCCTCCAATACTCTCATTATCCGATAGGTTCCTTTTGATTTATCGTTGTTGTTTTCATGTTTTTTCAAACCTTTAATTGTTTAGCACTTTTTTGATAATATGTATTTTGTTCGTTTTTCTATTCTTGAAATATTGTTTTATTTTTTTTTTTATTACCTTTCTATTAAATTGTTATATATTGGAAAGAAAGTTAAAATTTTTGGAGAAGAGCAAAAGGATAAAGAATGGAAGAATATTAGGAGTTTGTAGCATGTAAAAGTGACTAATAGAACGTAGAATTCAAAGAGGTTTAGGCCATAGGGCTTGGGGATTAGAGCTATAGGTGTTTTGGGTTATGGTTTAGGTGTTAGAGGTTAGGGGTAGGGGTTACGGGGATAAGGGCTAAGAGTTAAGGTTTAAAGGTTTAGGGGATATGGATTTGGGTTTAGTGTTCTTTTGCTTCTTTTGCTCCACTAGCTTATCTTTCTTCTCCTATTTTTGTCTCTTGTTATATTTTGTTGTTGTTCTTTAGATTTTCATATTTATATGCGTGACAAATCCATTTTGTGTTTTAATTTCAGTTGTTTGTGGAATGGATGTTTGCTTTTGAAAGATTAAGAAGAGTTGAAGGAGAAAAATTTGCAAGGCGAGCTTATGATTGAAAAGATAAGTTTATCTTTTCGTCCTAGTTGCGTTAACTTTATTTTATATGTAAAATACGTTTTACAGTTGACTATTTCTACTTGTTTTTGTGTTTATTGTTTGTTATGATAATTCTTTCTATTATTTTCATCCTCCAATACTCTCATTATCCGATAGGTTCCTTTCGATTTATCATTGTTGTTTTCATGTTTTTCCAAACCTTTAATTGTTTAGCACTTTTTTGATAATATGTATTTTGTTCGTTTTTCTATTCTTGAAATATTGTTTTCTTTCTTTTTTTTATTACCTTTCTATTAAATTGTTATATATTGGAAAGAAAGTTGAAATTTTTGGAGGAGAGCAAAAGGATAAAGAATGGAAGAATATTAGGAGTTTGTAGCATATAAAAGTGACTAATAGAACGTAGAATTCAAAGAGTTTTAGGCCATAGGGCTTGGGGATTAGAGCTATAGGTGTTTTGGGTTAAGGTTTAGGGGTTTAGGGGTTTAGGTGTTAGAGGTTAGGGGTAGGGGTTACGGGAATAAAGGCTAAGAGTTAAGGTTTAAAGGCTTAGGGGATATGGATTTGGGTTTAGTGTTCTTTTGCTTCTTTTGCTCCACTAGCTCATCTTTCTTCTCCTATTTTTGTCTCTTGTTATATTTTGTTGTTGTTCTTTAGATTTTCATATTTATATGCGTGACAAATCCATTTTGTGTTTTAATTTCAGTTGTTTGTGGAATGGATGTTTGCTTTTGAAAGATTAAGAAGAGTTGAAGGAGAGAAATTTGCAAGGCGAGTTTATGATTGAAAAGATAAGTATATCTTTTCGTCCTAGTTGCGTTGACTTTATTTTATATGTAAAATACGTTTTACACTTGACTATTTCTACTTGTTTTTGTGTTTATTGTTTGTTATGATCATTCTTTCTATTATTTTCATCCTCCAATACTCTCATTATCCGATAGGTTCCTTTTGATTTATCGTTGTTGTTTTCATGTTTTTTCAAACCTTTAATTGTTTAGCACTTTTTTGATAATATGTATTTTGTTCGTTTTTCTATTCTTGAAATATTGTTTTATTTTTTATTTTTATTACCTTTCTATTAAATTGTTATATATTGGAAAGAAAGTTGAAATTTTTGGAGGAGAGCAAAAGGATAAAGAATGGAAGAATATTAGGAGTTTGTAGCATGTAAAAATGACTAATAGAACGTAGAATTCAAAGAGATTTAGGCCATAGGGCTTGGGGATTAGAGCTATAGGTGTTTTGGGTTATGGTTTAGGGGTTTAGGGGTTTAGGTGTTAGAGGTTAGGGGTAGGGGTTACGGGTGTGACACCCCAAATTCATGGGGTCCGTTAATTTCCCATCAACTCATGGAATGCCCGTGGATACCGTATAACTCGATATCGCACCGTTGTGTCCCATTTACCAGGATCCATAATTTAACGAAATTCGGGCAGAGTCTCCTTTGTACGGGAAGCTCTACCCCAAAACACAATCTGTGCAATCAACATTTACATGACCCATCCGAGGTCCAATATAATACCATAACCACACAGGGTCCATTTTATACATAAAACTTGACCACACCGGGTCCAATCATCATATTTATATCAAAATATGCAAGGTTATATTAAAACAGTCCATATATACTCTATTACAATTCCTTTACACATTACATGCCAAAATTTAATTACAAATCTACTTTTACAAAAAAAAATGGATTGGAAGCCACAAGTCGACTTTTCTTCAACCATGTGACCCGGATTGTGAGCCGTCCATTGGTGCATGACCCACACCTGAAATGTTTCCCGTATAGGGTGAGCCAATGCCCAGTAGAATAATCCCTACAGAGGCTACTCATCACCTAAAATGCATATGCAATGTATAAATGCAACATTTCACAACAAGTATTCCCTCCAACAATAACATATAATACAATGTTGGAAAATCATGATGCCATGCCAAGTAATGAGATGAAACTCACCCATGCATGCTATCCCGAGCCCACACCGACTCCCACAACACAATGCGACACTTACGTGTAAAACAAACGTCTTTGATGAAACACATCCAAAGATCATTTTGAAATCAACCATATGTCATAAAACTAATTCATTCTTGGATGTTTCCCATCAAATGAATAATTTATATATCAAAATCATGTGCCTTTATGGGGTATCGGATTCAGGAATCGCACCTCCGGCTCCGTACGCCGTTACACTTTTCTGGAATTTCACCGCCGGTAAGTGTATGAACCAAGTGGTCGGGTTTTTCACCCGAGGGAGTGTCTAGCCCTACTTGCTATACCCGACACAAGTTTTCTTATGCATGTCACCGTGCGACTCCGTAGGACATTCCATCCCACTTTCCCGAGCCTACCATCAAGAACCAATGTTGGTGTTGATCACCCCATGCAACCCTACACCCACACTCATGCATGTAGCCCATGAATGTGATGTTAATTCCATGTTCATATTGCAATGCATGCCAAATGACAATTTTTAAATATCATTGTATACCATGACAATTAATATCATTTGCATATAATCACATAACCATTTCAAGTTCAATATATCCAAGAGCATATATCAACACTCCATCAACATGATAACACATAATACATGCTAATATTACATTTCATTCACAAGGCATAATATAAAACACAAAGCATGCCCACATGATCCCAATTTTCAAGGGATTACATAAATACTTCCATATACCAAAATCAAGCCAAGATTTTATATGGATCATTCAAACAAAATAAAAATCAGAATATATGATTTTTATATAATCAATTATCTAAACATTCAAGAAATCACAAACTAGCACTTTCTAACTACCAATTCACACTAAAATTGATCCTACCCATTTCCATAGCACCAATCATAATGGAAAAATCTTAGAAATACCCAAAACAGCCCACATGAACCCTATGGACACCTTAGGTTAGAAATAGGTCCGAGTAGGAGGAACCCTACCTCTTGAAGCGTAAAGAATTTGTAGGAAGCCTCAAGAACAAGATTGAAGTCCAAAGCTTAGATTTCTCCAAAATCCTCCCTTTGAATCTTCGGTGAAAATCTTTGTTTTTGGTACCCACGCGTAGCTCTCGTCGCGTAGATCGACTTTAATTCTTGGCCCGACGAATTCCGACCGACGGAACTCCGAGAATCGGCGAAAGAAAGCTTGAAGAATTTTATTTTTTCTCCTTAGCTCTTTGGTTTGATCCAGCCGGCAGCAAATGAAGAAAATGAAGAGCAAATATCTGATTTGCTCACTTTTATACCTTCTAAACACTTGGCCCTCGTCGCGCCAAGTGTCATCCTTTGTCCGGGTCCGTTTTCATCCCGAAACGATTAAATTTCGTACCGATTTAAACTCAAAATATTTTATATGAACTTTATTTAAAATATTTTTTAAATTTTCAAATTTTTATAAAAATTTCGTTTTTAGGGGTCATCGAACACCCGTCACCTCGAAAAACGTGAAAAATCTGACTATCTCAGAATTCGACGAAATTTGTCTGGGTAACTAGATTTCGTGAGACGAATCCAACGGTGAGGTCCGTTTCATCATCCGAGGTCTATAAAAATACCAGTTTTTTTTTTTAACTCACACTATAATGGCAAATTACCATTTTCCGTTTTTTTTTTTCAGAAAAAGTTAAAATTTTTCCCGGGTTTCACATTCTTCCTCCCTTAAAAGAATTTCGTCCCCGAAATTCACATAC
Source organism: Ilex paraguariensis (assembly GCA_963454935.2). Lineage (NCBI taxonomy): Eukaryota > Viridiplantae > Streptophyta > Magnoliopsida > Aquifoliales > Aquifoliaceae > Ilex > Ilex paraguariensis. The sequence continues at coordinate 5,223 of CAUOFW020007757.1, read as the reverse complement.
ACATGCACATACAATCACATGCATATGCAAAAGTCAATTAATGGTAAATGACCAGAAGAATATACCTCCATCCTCGAACAAGAAAGGATAACTAATACGGACAGTGTCCTCGCGCTCCCATGTTGCCTCCTCTACTCCTCGATGCTGCCACAGCACCTTCACTAGCCGCACGGTTTTGCCTCGCAAAACCTGTTCCCGGCTATCCATGATGCGCACCGGTCCCTCCTCGAAAGTCCCATCAGCATCAACAACAAGCTCTCCCCAATCCACCACATGAGTCGGATGTGGGGTGTACTTCCGAAGCATAGAGACATGGAATACTGCATGAACACTCGATAGATTTGGCGGTAATGCCAACCGGTAAGCAACTGTACCCACTCTCTCAAGTACCTCGAAGGGCCCGATGTATCTCGGTGACAGCTTCCCCCGCTTACCAAACCGGACCACTCCTCTCTTAGGCATAACCTTCAAGAAGACATGATCTCCCACCTCAAACTCTAGAGGTCGCCGCCGTCTATCAGCATAACTCTTTTGCCGGCTTTGAGCCGTGAGAAGACGCTTCCGAATCAAGTCCACCTTCTCCGAGGTGTCTCTGATCAATTCCGGACCCGTAGAAGACCTCTCTCCTACCTCCGTCCAACAAACCGGAGAACGACATGGCCTCCCATATAGTGCCTCATAGGGTGCCATCTCTATGCTCGCCTGGTAACTGTTATTGTATGCAAACTCCACCAAGGATAAGTGATCTTCCCAGCTACCCTTAAGATCTAGGACGCATGCCCGTAGCATGTCCTCTAAAGTCTGGATAGTCCTCTCAGACTGACCGTCTGTCTGGGGATGAAAAGCAGTGCTCATCATTAATTGTGTCCCCATGGCTCGCTGGAAACTCTCCCAAAAATGAGCCGTAAACCTGGGATCCCGGTCCGATACAATAGATACAGGTACTCCATGCAGCCGGACAATCTCCCGTATATACAACCTGCAGAATTCCTCCAATGTGAAGGTCATCCGCACAGCCAAAAAGTGTGCCGACTTAGTAAGCCGGTCCACTATCACCCACACCGCGTCATGACCCCGCGATGTCCGTGGCAAATGGGTCACAAAATCCATCGTGATATGCTCCCACTTCCACTCAGCTACCTCCAAAGGCTGGAGTAATCCCGCTGGTCTCTGGTGTTCAGCCTTAACCTGCTGACACGTGAGACATCGACTGACAAAATCGCCAACCTGCCTCTTCATTCCACTCCAGTAATACTGGCGACGAAGATCATGATACATCTTTGTGCCCCCTGGATGAACTGCAAAACGGGAGCAATGAAACTCCCTAAGGATCTCCTCCCTCAGATCTGCCAATTGAGGAACCACAACCCTTCCTCGATATCGAAGACTACCATCTGAGTGAGTAGCCCAGCCCTCGTCACCCATACCTGCCTGTACACGGTCCCGGATGAACAATAGCTCCGTGTCCTGACTCTGGGACTCAATCACCCTGCTCAGCAGAGACGGTATAGTCACCAAACTCCCCAAAGTACCCTGAGCCTGACCCATATAACATAGCCCGAACTGTCCCACAGTCTCGAGCATCTGCCACTCCCGGGAAGCTACACTAGCTAAAACTCTCTGTGACCTTCGGCTAAGTGCATCAGCCACCACGTTTGCCTTACCAGGATGGTAATGCAAAGTGAAGTCATAGTCCTCTAAATACTCCATCCACCGGCGTTGCCTCATGTTAAGGTCCCGCTGTGTAAAAATATACTTCAAACTCTTGTGGTCCGAAAATACTTCAAACTGCTCACCATACAGGTAGTGACGCCAAGCCTTCAAGGCAAAGACAATGGCTGCTAACTCCATGTCATGTGTGGGGTAATTCTGCTCGTGATTCTTTAGCTGTCGAGAACCATAAGCTACTACCCTCCCAGACTGCATCAAAACACATCCCAGCCCGTCCTTCGAGGCATCACAATAGACCGTGTACCTCTGTCCTCGTTCTGGAACTATCAGAATAGGAGCTGAAGTAAGCCTCTTCTTCAACTCTTGGAATGCATTCTCACAAGAATCATTCCACACAAACTTGACATCTTTCCGGGTCAACTTCGTCATAGGTGCAGCCAATCGAGAGAAATCCTCAATAAACCGCCGGTAATACCCCGCCAATCCCAAGAAACTACGTATCTCGAAGACTGACTTCGGTCTCTCCCAATTCATAACTGCCTCAACCTTCTCCGGGTCCACGGATACACCCGAAGCCGACACCACGTGTCCCAGAAATTTCACCTCAGTAAGCCAGAATTCACACTTGCTGAACTTGGCATATAACTGATAATCTCTCAATGTCTGGAGAACAATTCTCAAGTGACTCTCATGCTCCTCCTCAGACTTGGAGTAGATCAAGATGTCATCAACAAAAACCACAACAAATTGATCTAAATAGGGTTGGAACACCCTGTGCATGAGGTCCATGAATGCCGCTGGAGCATTGGTCAATCCAAATGGCATCACTGTGAACTCGAAATGCCCATACCGCGTTCTAAACGCCGTCTTAGGAATATCTTCCTCCCTAACCCTCAATTGATGGTAACCGGTTCTAAGATCTATCTTGGAATAGACTCGTGCCCCCCTCAGCTGATCAAACAAGTCATCAATCCTCGGCAAAGGGTACCTATTCTTGATAGTGACCCTATTCAACTTTCGGTAATCAATACACAACCGAAGAGTCTTATCTTTCTTCTTAGCAAACAGAACCGGAGCGCCCCAAGGTGAAGTGCTCGGTCTAATAAACCCCTTGTCCAACAATTCTTGCAATTGTACCTTGAGTTCTTGCAACTCAGTAGGCGCCATCCTGTGTGGTGTCATAGAGATGGGAGATGTATCGAGATGCAACTCTATAGTGAAGTCCACATCCCTATGTGGAGGTAATCCCGGTAGTTCATCCGGAAAAATATCCTCATAATCACACACAACCCGAGGTAGACTTAACTCCTGCCTCGCCTCGTCTTCAAGGGTCAGGCTTGCTAGCCAACCCATCAGCTGCCCATGCCATCTGGAGTCGTATACTGCTTGGGGTAAAGCATCGTGCTTATCCCCTTGAAACATGAAACAAACCCCATCCGGTGTGTAAGCAGTGATTCGCTTTCGATCACAATCAATGACGACTCGGTGTGCCGCCAACCAATCCATCCCAAGGATCACATCGAACTCCGACATGTCCATGACTCGAAGGTCCATAGTGAGTAGAATCCCTGAGATCTCCAACTCACACCCCCGACATATCTGATCAACCCTCACCCTAGCACCTAGGGGAGAACTCACATGCAATGGCTCTTTCAAGGTCTCAACCTCTAAGCCCAAGTCATCCACACAAGATGCAGCAATAAATGAATGAGATGCACCAGAATCAAATAACACTCTAGCCCATAAGCGGGAAAGTAGAAATGTACCCTGTATCACCGACGGATCTGCCAGCCCAGTCTGTGGCATCATGGCGTAGACACGCCCCGGAGTCCCTGAAGTCCCGGCTTGTGAGCCCTGGCCTCTTCCTCGACCCATTCCTTGGCCCATCTGGCCAGCTTGCGGTGTCCCTGCACGAGAAATAGTAGGGCCTTGTGCTGCACCCTGAAACTGGTACTGGCTGCCCTGACCCGTAGTAGGGTAGTGAGGAGCATACTGCGTCTGTGGTTGCCCCACTGAAGTCTGAGATTGCGACGACCCATGACCCTGGGATCCCTGCCTCTGAGGACAATCCCTCTTCATGTGACCCGGTTGGTGGCAATGATAGCAAGTCCTCTGGCCAACCTGGTAGGAAGGTCTCTGATTTCTCCCACCTTGGGAGGATTGACTTTGGCCTTGGCCTTGATAACTGCGGTCTTGTACCTGAAATCCTTGTGGAGTAGAAGTCCTTTGCTTCTTCCTTGAGCTAGAAGAAGAGGATTGGCCTTCCTTCTTCTTGTCTTTTGCACCAGACTCCCGGATGCTCCTTGCGTCATCCACCTCTCTCTCAATGGCCAAAGCTGTGGTGACCATCAAGTCGAAGTCTTGTAGTAGAAGACCGACAATTTTACCCCGGATGGATAACTTCAGCCCATCCTCAAATTTTCTAACCTTGGCCATATCTGTGGCCACATATTGGTCAGCGAAACGTGCTAACTCAGTGAATTTAGCCACGTATTCCATCACTGACATCGTTCCTTGCCTCAGATCTAGGAACTCCCGGGCCTTTGCATGCCTCGCAGTCGCCGGGAAGTATTTCCCCATGAAAAGTTCCTGGAACTCTACCCATGTCATGGCCTCCAAGTTCTTGGAGTCTTTCACCCAATCCCACCATACTTGGGATTCCCCCTCCAACTGGAATGTAGCTAGAGTTATCCTGGTGGCGTCAGAGGTGATCTCCATTGCCCTCAAGATCTTGTCAACCTGCCGGAACCAATGATCAGCTACCATCGGGTCCGCCCCTCCCATAAAGATCGGCGGTTGATGTGCCTTGAACTTCTGGAGATGACTGGAGCCTCCTTGGCCCCCACTTGTACCCGTCTGTGCAATAGTAGCGGCCGTAGCACTAGCTTGTGCAATGGTAGCCGCCGCTGCACCAATAGCCTCCATGAAGGCTTGTTGGTCAAAGGCCGGTGGTGGTTGGTTGTTATTCTGCCTACCACCTCTGCCTCGGCCGCGTCCTCTTCCCCTTCCTCTATTTTCCATCTACACACATGTCAAATAGAAACAGAGCATTTACTTAGTATCCCAAGATAGAAGTCAAGTATTTAAACTTGAAGATTTTCCTCCTTGTTTCACTAGTAGTGCGTGTGCCACCTACTAGTAGACATTTACACATAAAACTATACCATTTATTCCTTTTTTTTTTTCATGTGTCTTTTACCATGCATGTCATTCACATAATCACTTAGCAAATAATCATGTTTCACATAACACGTTGCACAAAACATATAACAATTTAAGCACATAAAATGAGATGCACAATGCATGCAATGGTCTAGTCCCAATGCCCAACAAGCCTTAGGTAAATCGTATAACCTAGGCTCTGATACCAAGCTGTGACACCCCAAATCATGGGGTCCGTTAATTTTCCCTTCAACCTATGGAATGCCCGTGGATACCGTATAACTCGATATCGCACCGTTGTGTTGTCCATTTACCAGGATCCATGAATTTAACTGTGCAATCAAATTCGGGCAGAGTCTCCTTTGTACGGGAAGCTCTACCCCAAAACAA
>CAUOFW020007756.1:0-19975 GCA_963454935.2 Ilex paraguariensis | reverse complement strand
GGGCATTGGGGAATCCCGACTCTTTTATTCAAATTTAAATTTGTGAAAAGTAAGTAATAAAAAACTTCAATTCTTTAATTAAACATATATCAAATAAATAGAAATTTAAATTTTTCATTCAAATTAAACTAGATTCAAATTTTGTCTTTTATTGGTTGAACACAATTTTATCATCTTCCTTTATTAACAGTATAGATGATGCTATATTACTCCTCGCATAAAAATGTTATATTGTAGTTGAATCTGCATCGAAAATTATAAACCCCCACATTCTTATCTTTATATAGCAAGTAATTATTTTTGAAATGCTAATATAGGTGATGAGGTATGCATGAATCCTATAGATTGCAATAGTATGAATAAATACTATGGAGACAAATTAATGGTGAAATTTAATTTTTGGAGGTGTTTAAGCTTGATAAGGGTAATTAAGAAAAAATATACATTTTTTTAGGTCAAAATAATATTATCATTGAACCTGGGAGATCCAAAAAACTTGGAATAGCCTTTTAGCACATATAGCGGTTCGAAGGAAAAAATAATAATTTTCATGTTTCGAGCGTAAATTTATTTTAGTTTTGAGATAACTCATAAAAATAAATGTTTTTAGGTTAAAATAACATTAAAAATGAATCCGGAACGTCGAAAAATCTTAGGGTAGTCGTATGGATCAAATTGGAGATTTTTAGTGGTAAAACCGTAATTTTGGAGAAAACCAAATCAGCCTGTGAACAGTAAAAATCGGGGCTGCTGTGTTTAAAAACTCATTTTCATCCCATTTACTCTCATTCTTTTAACTCCACTTTCACTCCTACACCTCTTGGAACCTTAGAGGAAGATTAAAGAAGGAAAAAAAGGGAAAAATGAGGTCATTAGAGCTTGAGTTCTTACTTGAAATTTTAATTCAAGTAGGGGTTTGCTTCCATTCTCTTACATTGAGGCTAAGATTATACATATATGTTTTCTTTGACTCTACATCATATTAATATGCTATGAAATCATGAATTCTTGATTTTTTGCAAATGTTACCATGTTTTAAACAATGGGATATTTGGGTAACCATCAAAGTTTTTTTCTCACATTCAAAATCCTAGATTTTAAGAGAAGTGAGTTTTTCTCTTGATTTCTCATTTATTCTTGATTTCAAAACTTTAGTGTTTCGTATTGAACAACACAATGATATTTATGATGATCTCTTGTTAATTTTTCTTAAATTGTTCAATTGTGAAATAAATGTGAATTTGGATGTGAAAAATTAGGGATTTATGGAATCGAGTGTATTTGAAAAATTGTTGGTGATTGTATCTCATAGAGGTGTTTGGATGACCATGGGTGGCCATTGACCGGGTATCGTAGAGTGGGTAGATGTGTGTGGTTCTTACTCCGTGTGGGTTTAAACTTTTTCTACCACTTGTAATGGGGTTGGTGCCTTGCGAGTACCAAACCACAATTAGATCACGGGTGCTGTGTCAAATGATTAGTATATTATGTCTGGGTCGAATTCGTTATTACCAGTGCATTGGTATGAGACAATGCATCGGTAGGCGCCCTTCCCGAAGTTGATATTCTTGCGATGAATTGTGTGTGTGTGTGGGCCAGGATATTCTCTATGTGTTTATTCATGCAATTATCTTACATCAGACTTGAGATACATTGTGATTATTATTTATTGTGTTATCTTTTGGATATGATTATCTTGAAAATTGTTGTGGGAATTATTACTCTTTGAAATGGTTATTTATGGTGGGATTGACTTTACCTTGTATTTAACTATTGTTAATGTATAAACTTGAGATCTTTTAAAAATATCATGTTTTCTTTCAAAATTTGCGTATGATATTTGTGAAATGAGACCGATCATTTTTTTTTTAACGTTTTCCAAACCTTGTTAGAGTTTGGGAAAATTTTTCTACACAGCTTAGTACTCACCCCCTACCAATAAATGTTTTTTATTCAGACTTCGTGCTAGAGGAAGATCCCGGAGTTGATGAGCCGGGAAATTGGAAGGTTCCACCAGAGGGGAACCTAGATCCCAAGGTGGACATCTAGAGCTATAGTTTAATTTTGTGCTAAACTAGGAAATTTATTTACGATCATGTACAGTCTAGTATTTTGTTTATTCCGCTGCTAAGTTTGAGTGTAATTCTTTTGGAATGTAATTGTCATAACTTGGCTTATTCTTTTGGGATGATATTGTGGATATTACATATGATGAATGAAATCTTATTATTTGATGGGTATATAGACCCGGTGTGATCAATATTTATTCATACATGGACCCGATGTGATCAATGTAATATAATTGCACATGTTGTGTTTTGAGTAAAACTCTCTGTACAAAAGAGAGACTCTGCGCGAATTTTGTTAAATTAAGGACCCCGATTTTGGGGCATTACAAAAATCCATTGGTGTAAAAATTAGATTTACAATATATATTATAAATGCATACGTTTTAAGTTCAGTTCTCTCAAGTTTAACTAATAATCAATTGATGCTTTTGTAGTATGCAGAATTTTGTAGTATGTGAGCCTCCCTTATAGAAGTTTCTCATCACAAAAAAGAAAGGAATTGCCACGCAATTGAGACTTATCCAACTACATGGAGAACACCCCCCCACCCCCTCCGGGTCTCTCTTTATTTCATATTTTCAAAATTATTCGCACCATTGATTGGCCTAATTTATAGTAAACATCAAATTTAAATTTAAAGATTCAAAATTTTTTGAGAAAACTTGAAAAATTATAAAGATCACGCTTTAAAAGGTAACTATTAATATTTTCTACAAATCTAGAGTTCTCGATTTGTATATTAAACATGAATAAATTTTAGAATAATGCTCCGTTTAGTAGGAATGATAAAAAATATGAGGGATAGAAAATACGAGGGATACACTTTTTATCTTTTATGGAAGGAAAATAAGAATGATACACTTTCCTTCATTTATGTTTAGTAGGATGGATGAAAAATACATTTTTTTTTTGTACTTGCTAAGATTAGAGATGACATTCGAGTCGAGTGAAAATGATTAATTTATATTTCTTGTTTGCATGTTAGGTCATTTTCAAGTTTGAGTCGAGTTATAATCAAGTTCGTATCATAAAATTCGTGTCGAGTTCGAGTCGTTTCATCACATTGAGTCGAAAATTTTCACCCCTAACTAAGATGGAATAAATATTTTTTTTAATTTTTTATTTATTTTTTATTGTTTTATAAAATATATATAAATACATATTTTATCATTGTATTTTTATATGAAATTAATGTATGCATAATATATGTATATATAAAAAGATACATAATCAAATAAAATACATTTCAACATAAATAATTAACTTTTTATCCACTTTTTTTCGGATTTTAAAGGAATTGATTTTAGTGAGTTGAAAGAAAATTTAATTCATCCACTTTTTCGTCCTTTTTATTTTCATTCCTTACCGAATATGATATTTTATTTATCCCTCAAATTTTCCATTATTCTATTTTTCTATCGTACCAAACGGAGTATAAGGGATTAATTTAAAAAAAAAAAAAATTGGTGCAAACTAATACTTCTCTAATGTTTCCGGAATCATTGTTGGAGAGGTGATGGAGATTTTTTAATATCACAGAACATGAAATTGACAAACAAAATAACAAGTGTAGCTTTAGTTTTGATAAATTCAAGTGCCAACAGCTTAATGAATTATTCAATACAAGTCTCAATATAGACGGTGCAAATAAAATTATATTAGCGGCTTACCTCATGCGATGCACGGGATTATAATTTGTATTTTTTTTATCCATCCCTTGAGAATTAGATAAACAATTATACAAATTGAAAATTTTGAGTGCTAAAAAATATTTTTTTGAATAAATTTAAGATTATTGAAGAGTTGAGAGGTGGTTAAAAATGACACATGACAATGTCTAATTGGAGGGAGCCTTATATGTTGAATTAAGGAAATCTAAATTGTAAAAATTTAAGAAACAGGGAAAGAAGACCTCTAAATTTTTTATTTTATATATATACTAACGTCCAACCCCTTACGATATATGAGTCGTCTTATTTAACTGTGTTTACCTTAATATTGTGTTTTTGTAATTGATTAAGATCCCCTACCTAAATAATTATTAACTTTCGTGAAATTATATTAGGACCTAATTTCATGCTCTAACATATTGTAACATTCAGGTTAATAGTAAGTTTTAATATTTTATAAATTCCACCATAAATCATTGGATACTCACAAATTAAATCTTGAATTAGGTGCAATTGACATTATTCTTATATTTTAGACACGTTTCGGATATGTTTGAACAAGTTTTGGTCATATGGGGATATTTTATAATTTTTTAAAATTGTAGAGTTACTTTGTTATTGTATTGAATTGAGTATCATTATGTAATAAACAACACGATCATAAATAGAATATTGTTACCTTGATTTTGTATATAGAAAAAATTATTTGTTGATGACATTCATTTGTAACGTTTTTAAAATTAAAAATTATAAGAGTTAATTGTAAATGACAATAATTAGTCTCATTATTGGTAAGAAGTTACAATTAATTTATTTTTAATTTTTGGTAACAAGCTTTATATTGGTTTTTAACCGTTAATGTATAAAGAACTTTTTATGTACTAGTTGGTGCCTTTTTAATCTATATTTTTGTTCCATTTTTTTTAATCTTTTTGTGATATGCATTTGGAGGCTTTTGCTTATACAAGATTAGAAGAATGTGAGAATTACAAATCATATGACAATTTATATTTTATCCCATTGTAATAAAACAAATAAACACCAACATAGAAAATTTTAACATAAACATATGAATTAATAAACTAAAACATAGGAATTAATAAATTAAAATATAAGGATTAATAAATTAACCTCAATTATGCTGAATACTCGACCTACGATAGCAATTTAATAAACTAAAACATAAGAATTAATAAACTAATTTCAATTATGCCTAATATTTGACCGGCCACACCAATCTCTTAGAAAGCTGTTTGATATTAAATTAAGAAAAATTAAAGTGACACAGAACATAAGAATTAACGTAAACAAAAGAATTAATAAACTAAAACATAGGGATTGATAAACTATCAATTCAGTAAAAACCTGGTTTGCACAATATTGGTTCAATAATACTCCAACCCATTAAAAGTATTTATTTTTTCATGTAAAAAGTAATCAAACAATGATTTAGAAACATAATACTAGAAAATAGTTGAACATGCAAAGTACCATACAAAATACTTCAAAACAAATATATGATATAAGAGTAATTGATACACTGACTTTTGCATTAACTCCTGACTTTTATACTGAAATTAACTGAACACAAGCATCTTTCTTTTGTGAAGAAGCTCTTCCTGTTCTTTTTTTGCAGCTAGCTTGAAAATCTTTCAGAATTTTAACATGCTCGTTCAATTGTTTGATTATAGACCTAAATGAATGGTTGGGTTTATCACCTAAAAAACAAACATATGGTATTAGAATTCTAGTATAGTTTATAGAATTGAATGGAAAAGAAAGAATTTAGAGATAAAGTTTATCTACCAAGTCATAGAAATAAAGTTTATCTACCAAGTCATAGAAATAAATTTTATCTAACTAATATTTTGGAAGTCAAATAAGTATGAAAGACTGGAAAATATGTGGCTATAATTGACTTTATGGTAATAATTAAGAGTGAAATAGGAAATCAAGAGTTTTTTACAAATGCATATATATGTATAATTGACTTTACGGTAATAATTAAATGTGAAATAAGAAATCAAAAGTTTTTCACAAATGCTGACATTTATAAGTAGTATAAATATAGATTAAATATAATTTCAATAAATATGAATTTATAAACTTCTAAAGTTAATTTGAAAAAAAATTCAAATTTGTTACAGTGCCATAAAATAATTTCCTAACTTTGTCCCAAAAAATATGACTAATAGTGGTGATCATAAATCCAGACATATTCTTAAATACGAATCTTGACAACTCTTTGAACCAGACTATAAAAAATTTATCATTTATGAATATCTTAATCTTGAGATGAATATTATGTCTTTAGGGGTGTTCAGGTAGGGTAGGAATTATGATATTTTATCTTCTTATCTGATACTTTACAGGAAAAAAATTTCTTGACCTACTCTACCTCGATCAAGAATACTATTATTTTCTACTCAAATTCCGTCCAAAACAATCAGATAAGAAGGCGGGTAGGAAATCAGATAAATACATATTTTTTAATTATTAATTGTTAGATCATTTTAATAATTTAATTAAGTAATCTATACTAATTAACTAACACAATAAATTAATAATACTAAAGAAAACACAATAAATTCGATAATACATAAACAATTACAATAAAACATGACAATAAAATCATAAACATAAATAAAACATTAGGATTTTAAGATTTTTGGATTTTAATTTTAGGGATATATATATAGGATAAAAATACAAAAATTTTGTAAGTGTTTCGCATTCTTACTAGATTTTTTGCGAAATACTAAAAAATTTTCCATTAGTCTATTCGATTCTTTTGTGTAGTCGATCAATAGAGTCGGATAAGATAATAAGATTAGAATTTGGAGGTAATCAAAAATTTGAATATCCCTATGTGTCTCTTATTAAATCGGAGAGATAATTACTTGAAGTATATATAAACTTGTTTGGATAATCAAATAAAAAAAAGGAAAAAGAATGCTACTAGAATTTTAATTTCTCGTTCGTGGCCACAAACACTACCCAAAAAGTCCGAGGCCACACGGCAATATTTTAAGCAATCCTTGTGGCGTCTCTACCAAAAAACTTGGGGTGGATTCCACACTATTTTTCTCACCATCCAATCACAATAAGAGAATAGAAATCAAGGCCTCTTTGGTTTGTGTTACAAAAATTAATATCTTAAAATAGTTTTTGAGAAAAGTTTTAAGAAAATGGTTTTGATATTTTTTAAGATAAAAAACTTGTTTGGTTAGATGATTTCAAAAATAATTTTACAATACAGAAAATAGTAAAACTTATTTGGACACCCTAAATATATATTTGAACAGTAATTCAAACATTAATAAAAAAATATAAAAAATTTATTTTTATATTGATAATTTCATAATATATATATCTGCATATATATACATATTATGTGTATTATAATAATATATAATATATAATTTTATATAGCATATTATATTATAATATAATATATATTATATATTATGGGAGAGATGAAGAAGTAAAAATAAAAAAAGAAATAAAAAAATTTGGTACTAAAGAGACTCGAAGGATAGATCTTATTAAAGTCTAAAATTGTTCTCCTTATTTTTAAAATTTTCAAAGAATACTCTTAAAATAAGCTAAATTTGTTTTTTATTTCTTAGACTCAAATTTTATTTTTTTCTCAAAATTTTGAGAACAAAAAAGCTAAACAAAGATGTTTGAGGTGTTTTTAAAATTTTGAGGGAAAAAAAAAAAAAAAAGTTTCCGGAAAGCTAACCAAACGTGGCCCAACTTTCTCTCTTGCACTTTCCTGTCTTCCATTTCCTCCCCCAAAATCTGCAACTACCCGGTTCCAAAATCTACAACAATACGTAGCCATGGCCTCTGTACTTCAATCTAGACTTCCTCTCTATCACTCCTCACCATCCCCATCGTCATATTGTAGTTCTACTTTCACTTGTTTCTTTCCAATTAACCCAAGAGCTCAAAGTATTCATACTCAAATGTTTCACAGCAAAAAGAACTATCATAGCAAGAAAGACCTTCTTTGCAAGTCGGCCCTCGATAAAGTCTCGGTAATTGACCCTCCTGGTAATGATGTCGAAGGATCGAAAACTGAGATCATTGGGGCCTTGAAGCTCAAATTGCTGGTATCTGTTCAAATACTATTTCTGGTTTCAGTTGACTTGTATTCAGTGTCTGTATTAATGCTTGCTTTTGTGTTATGGATGGCTTTTAAACGGAGTGTTCTTGAATTGTTTGTTCTTGTTCTGCTTTATATTTATTCTCTGTGGTGGTCTATGTAAGCTTAATTTTGTTTTTTTTTTAGTTTGCTTTGAAAATTAAAAAAAAAAAAAAAAGCAATTGAGAGGGTTGTGGTTTTTAAAACCCAGAAAATAATTTTGTAATTCACTGTCTGTGGCTTGATAATGGGATTGTTTCTGGAGGCTGTTTAATTTTGATGCACTGTAACTGTGAATTAACTCTCTGTTTGGTTATTTCTAATGGGGGAGTTATATATTTTACGGGAAATAGTTTGTTCTTGCCATTGATGCTCAATCATCAGTGCAGAATTAAGTGGAATTGAGCTTAAACTTGCATGTTTATCCCACATTACATTTAGGAAAACATTGATATTCAGAGAACCCAATGATATTCAGAGTTCCCGCTTGCCTATACGCAGTGCCACAGTGTTGCTGTGTGCTCTCTGGGAATGTAGCTCCATTTACTATGATGGAAGATAGAAAGTGGGGAAGTGTAAAAATGACGTTGGATGAGTTGACTGCTTGCATTGCATCTTAGGGAGAGGAGAACTAGGGTTTTGATCATGGTCCATCGAAAATATGAAAAATGATTGGTAGTGACAGCAAGTTAATAAGTACTGCCTTTTCGGGATCATTTAAAATGAAAGTGCCATGAAATAAGTACATCAAGACCACCAGTACAATATCATTGACAATTTTTTTGAAATTGAATGTTTCTATGTACAGTTTCAATCTTTAATGCTTAGAAAAACATATTTGAGTTTTTTTGGAACCTTCTTGAGTAAGATAGTTATTTCATTGCAAGTAATTATGGGCTGAGAAAACCCATATGCTGAATAGACTTTTTACCTGACACACTTGGTCATACGATCAGAAAATTAAATCATCCCAATTCTAAATTAACACAAGATATAGCCAGCCATGTAAGAAATTGAGAAAGAGCAAAACACCCTCCATCCAAATTATAGTCCAAGCAGTAAAATTTAACATTTCATGACAAAGAAGCAAAGAAAATGTCCAAGAGAAAAAGCTCCTTTGAAGCATGGTAAGAGTTTGCGGTCAATATGAGAGTAGTGAAGCAGTATTCATAGCCAAAATATGTGTGACCTTCTTGGACACTTTGACTTCTACAGTCGGTCCCATTTGAAACAATTTCTGCTTCCAAATCTTCAGAACACCAAAAAAGAGCAATTAGCTACATTACTCACAGACACAAAGTGCATTGAAGTCTCCATTTGTTTTAGAGTAAGAGAGAGTTCATTGCTTGCATGGTAAGGTTTCAATGTCTAGAGGAGACTGGCGATGGTGATAGTCAAGGATGTGATAGGGATATAAGGAAGAGGTAGAAGTGACATCATGTAGAGCCATAACAACAAAGAAAATATGTAGATATGATATTTTAATATGGAGCACATTCTGGGCCCAATTATGGAAATCAAAAGATTATAAAACAACGAGTACAGGCAGTAGCTTTAGACAATTTGGATTTTGTTGGATGGTCAAACAAAAATTGTCTGCTTTTTTATTTTATCATTTTTTGGCTGGGATTTTGGCTTTCTTTTTGGTAACCTGTCTTTTTGGTGACCAAAGCAAAAAGATTGATGAAATCTAAGCTAAGTACCTATCTTTCAGATTCATGTGCAATCATATCCCTTTGGTTTCCGTTATCGACTTCTTTTGCTTCATTTTGAAAAAGATTTTGTTTTTCGCTGCACCTTTTCTTTAACAAATTATATGTTCATTCAAGTTATGAGTAGTGATTCCTTATAGCTCGTTCATTGTTGGATGCTCGTTCATTGTTGGATGATGTTTTGTTGTATTGACAAGGAAACTTATCATCGTTTGATTTTATACCTGTATATTTTGTAAGTGGACAAATGTTGACTTTGAAATCAAAGAGGTAGGAACTAATACCTCTTCTTACAATGCATGAAAATTTGCCAAGATGCAGGCATCAGTTGGGTTTTTCCTCACCCGATGTGTATACTCATAAGTATCAGCTCTTTTCGCAAAAAATCAATCTTTGAAGCTGTTGTTTTCAATTTCATCACTTGTTTATAAATTTTTAGATGCTAGTGCAAAGCTTGTATGGAATCATTATAACAATAAGTCATGTTGCTGACACTTATGGGATGGTCAATCTACAGAGTGCTGTTTCTGGGCTAAACAGAGGTCTTGCTGCTAGTGAAGATGATTTACAGAAGGCAGATTCGGCTGCCAAGGAGCTTGAAGGTGTGGGAGGACCTGTAGATCTCTCAGTTGAACTTGATAAACTGCAAGGAAGGTGGAAACTGATATATAGCAGTGCATTCTCATCTCGCACTCTAGGTGGAAGCCGTCCTGGCCCCCCAACTGGAAGACTTCTTCCCATTATTCTTGGCCAGGTGTGCTTGAAAAAGGCTTTGGCTTTTTGTGCTTTTATTTGTTTAGCGCTCAAATTTCAAATGATCCAATATAATCAAATTCATTGGATGCGCAGAAAGTGAATACAAAATATAGCCTGCTGTTGCTTATATTTTTCTATCATCTTATTACATGCAGTTGCGGAGCCATCTTACATGCAAGGAGGACCATGGCCATACGAAGTTTCTAACATTATCTATTAGTCCGTTAGATTTTGTGTTATTCATTGAAAATTGTTAGGCTGACGTCTTTTATTTTTGTAAATTTTTAATATGACCCAGGATAATTCTACATTCTATATTTTCTCGCTTTTAGGTGGCCCCCTACTTCGAAAATTCTAAATCTACCACTGATTCCATGGTTTGTTTTGATCAGGTGTTTCAACGGATTGACATCTTAAGCAAAGATTTTGATAATATAGCAGAGCTTCAATTAGGCACTCCGTGGCCTCTTCCACCTGTTGAGGTGACAGCCACCTTAGCCCACAAATTTGAAGTCCTAGGTTGGTGCTTTCCATTTTCATTTCCTAATCATTTACCCGAAAAAAATATTCTGCAGGTGTTGTTTAAAAGCATAACAATGATCTTCCTAACAAATGTTCCTGTTTTTACATGAATAGGATCTTCCAAAATTAAGATAGTATTTGAGAAAACAACTGTAAAGACGACAGGAAATTTATCACAACTTCCACCATTGGATGTACCTCGGATACCAGATGCACTAAGGCCAGCATCTAATACAGGTTCAGGTGAATTTGAAGTTACCTACCTCGACTCTGATACCCGCGTAACAAGGGGAGACCGGGGAGAGCTTCGTGTTTTTGTGATCTCTTAAGTTTTGAAGATGGGCAGTTTTCGAACCATTGTTTGAAATTCGAACTTCTGTCTGTAATAGCAACTTCCTCTCTTTCCCTCTCCTTTTTTTTTTTTTTTTTTTTTATGTATATCAAATTGTATAGAGAGATTCAACATGGACAACTGCTTTAAAAGTAGAAATATTGTATGACAGTGTATTCATAGGTCTATCAACTGTAATGATTCATGTGTAGGGCCTTTGAAAGTCTCAGTAAACTAGCTATCCAGCTGAAGGAATGTCATGTTTCTTTCTCTCGCCCATGTCTGTCCATTCTTTTTTCTTCTTTTTTTTTTTTTTTGCCCTTCGGGGGTAACTGTTTCAACCATACATATTTCAATTCTTGAGTCTAACGGAAACTCAATTTGTACGCAATTACTTGTGAATTATGCTTATTTAGTCAAACATGCCCTCTCTTGGGAGTTATAAAATTCGATTGACTGTTTTTAGAAATATTATTTAAAAATGAAGAGGTTATTCATTATTTTATAGTTGAATGTGAAAGATATCTGTTATTCAGAACGAATTATTCTTTATATTCTCTAGATAATATTATTTTCATACAAATGTAGATAAGTGAAAGATATGTGAAAATTGCATAAAATATTACTAGAAAAAGGAAAAAGAAGAGGATATATGTTTTTTTTTTCAGAAAGAAAATGGTTTTTTTATTCCATATAATATTCATTAGAAAGAATCATTTATATTGATACTTTTATTTTTCTTTCTTATTCAAATTTATAGAATTCAACGTGCCCTAGCAATCAAATTGTTTGAACTCTATAACATAAAGAATAAAAAAGACCTTACATTTTTATTTCTATCTATTTTCGTTGTTCTGCAATTAATTTACATGTACTAAAATATACCAAAAGGTTTAAGAACCCACCATTGTTGCTTACCGAAAAACTTTAATTTAGAAATGTAAGCACTAGGTCTCATTTAACTTGCTATAAATTGGGGGAAGTCTCGTACAATGAAGAAAGACTTTTCAATGAAAAATCATTTATTGTGTGTTGATAAAAGACTCATTTATATACAACAATTTTTAATTGAATTCATAATAAGTGATATATCATTGAAAAAATTAAGAAAAAAGTGTATTACGTGTAATTAGGGTCTTATAATAATAGCTCTGGACCAAAGATTATTGTAACAATATTTAGACATTCGTAAAATTTATTTTGTCACTTTAGGATTTTTAATTGAAATTCATATCCAAAATAATTTTCTATAATGTATTTCTTAAATTCAGATCTCCTCTAATACACTTTTTTTTTCAATTCCTGTCTTGGCACATCATCCATTATTAATGAGAAATGACCAATTATTAATGAGTGAGAGACTCACTTGTACATAAATAAATCCCCCTTTTAATGCCTGTTATAGGGCATTTCGTATAGCTGCCCTCTTCAATTTGGGTTGAATTCATTCATCCACATTTAAATTCATTGTACCCACCCCAATTAGTACTTTAAATCTAATAAATTTAGTGATGCATGATTAAATGTTATTTAAATTATTAATATTTAAAAATGTCTAAATAAATATAATTTCCTTGGTTGGGCGGTACCATCTAAATAAATAATTTTATTTAAATTAATAATCAAAACCCAATTTAGTTTTGATTAATACATAGGTAATTATGTGATACTGATATTTTTTTTTTGTACCATTTCAAAAATTACCATTTTTTAATGTCAAGTTATAGCCTTTAAACTTTAAAGAAGAAGTTACAATTGCTTGAGAGAAATTAATAATCGATTTTAATAATAGAAATTAACATCTATTATATTTTATAAAAAAAATTTGACTTAAATTTAAAAAAATTATATTTTTAATCTTAAAAAATTATAATTTTGGACAATTTGCCCAGGCGCCTTAGAGTAACTCCAACGGGAGTTGTTATTAGGGGTGTCATCCCCAGAACCGCTAAAATGGCACTCTAACTGCAAAAATTGGGACTCCAACGAAGATAGCATAAGAGGTGGCAAAATGACATCTAGGATTTTGGGGTGACATATTTGGCAATTTTGGAGAGAGAATAGAGAGGTAGCAAAATAGCCGTTGGTGGCTACTGTTCCTCAACGGCTATATTCCACCCAAAATTTGTATAACAATACAGAGAGATGAAAGGGGAAGAAAACTTGCCTGAAATTGATTGCTTTCAGAAAATAACTCCCTGAATCCTTGTCTTTGATATCAAAAATCTTAGCTTCCCTGACCCTTGCCGTTGGTGTGTTCTCATAGCCCGTTGCCGTTGTCTAGTCTGGTAAGGGAAGGGGGGAAGGGGAAGGGGAAGGGGAAGGGGAAGAGGAAGGGATCTGGTGGTCTGATAAGGTGAAGGGGAAGAAGACAACCGAAGGAGAAGGGGGCAGAAATTGTTTTATTTAGGAGAAATTACATCTACCCCTTATTCTTGTTTTAATTTATACTAGTTTTAATATATAATTTATAATTACATTTGCCCCATGTTCTTGTTTTAATTTATAAGTTCTATTTTAATTTATAATTTATAATTACATTTGCCCCCATGTTCTTGTTTTAATTTATAAGTTCTAGTTTTAATTTATAATTTATAATTACATTTGTCCCCATGTTCTTGTTTTAATTTTTAATTTTTAATTTATTATTTTATGCTCATTCTTTAAATTGATTATATATATTTTGTAGATGGATTCACAATTTGACGGTTCTTTCACTGATTTGATTATAAACGACACTGATTTATATGATGATGCTATGCAGATCAATCCCACAGTATTGACGCATATACAAAATTAAGTCGTTCCAAGAGTGAGAAAATCGCAAAGGACAAAGAACTTCTCTGTAGAAGAAGATAAATTAATTGTGTCTGCGTGGTTTAACACGAGTAAAAATACAATTACTGGGAATGGACAACAAGGTGGTGCTTTCTGGCAAAGAATATTGCAATACTTAGAACTTCATGGAGTCAATCAAGAAGAGCGTTCGCAATCTTCTATTAAAAGTCGTTGGACTGATATAAATGTAAAATGCGACAAATTTGTTAGTTTTTATAGTCAAATTGAAGACTGCGACAAAGTGGACACACCGAGCAAAATAATGTAATGATTAAACTTTTAATTTAGACACTACTATGATTTGATATTTGAATTATTGACTGAATAATTTTATATATTTTTCAGGTTGATGACACAAAAGAAATATTTGCTAAGATTATTGGAAAACCATTTCAATACGAGCATTGTTGGAATATATTGAAAATGGAGCGGAAATGGACTGATAATCTTACTAGCAATAAGTGAGCAAAAACTCATGAGACTGGTAGTCTGTTGAATTAACTCACGTTGAATCTTGCTATTCAATTCCATATTTAGGGGATGACACTGAACCCTCGTCCACTCCCAACCTCGATAGGTCATTGGGTAGAAAGACTTCGAAGAAACAACTTAAAAACAAAGAGAAGCAAACCGGTGTTGAAGCATCACTAGATCATCACCATTAGAATGAAAGAATGGAAGTGGAACGACAAAAAGTTGAGCGACACGACAAAATTTATGCTCAACAGGAGATAACATTAGAGCAATATCGTAGACAGTTAGAAATTGAAGAAAGGCAGGTGCAACAAACTAAAATGTAGAATGAAATGAAAATCATGGAAACTGACACTACTGAAATGAATCCAATTTCTGTAACATATTGGAATAACCTGAAGATAGAGATTATGAAAAAGCGGAGTTTTAATTTTTAGTCGTTATTTATTATGTTGCTATTATTTTTAAATTTGTAGTCATTATTTTTTATGTTGCAATTATTTTTAAATTTGTAGTCATTATTTATTATAATTTCATATTTTATAATTTTTAGTCATTATTTATTATATTGCTATTATTTATGAAAAACTGTGCATTGAAAATACAACTTGAAATTAAAATTGGAATTGAAAGTACAACTTGAAATTGGAATTGGAATTGAAAATATAACATAATATGGTCATTGCAATTGAGAAAATTATAAGTCACCATGTTGTTCTCACAAATGCTCGATAAGATCTGACTGCAGTTGAAAATGAGTAACACTGTCCCTGATCTGACAATAGGTTTGCATGAAATCTTCCAATTTTGGTGTATATGCATACGACACTTCTACAAGCGGATTTGCATCACTTCCATCAAAGTCATTGTTACCAATATCTCATTTCATCCTCAATGACTATATTATGCATTATTATGCATGCTTTCATAATACCCGCAAGTGTTTCTTCATCTCAAAAGCGTGTTGGTCCACGCATGATTGCAAAATAGGTTTGAAGTACCCCAAATGTCCGTTTTATATCTTTTCTTGTCGACTCTTGTGCTTTAGCAAAATATTTTTTCTTCAAACCTTGTGGACAAGGAATTATTTTTACAAATGTCGACCAGTTTGGATAAATACCATCAGCTAGATAATATCTCATTATATACTCACGACCATTAATTATATAGTTGATTGGAGGAGCATGACCATTTGCTAATAATGCAAAAACAAGGGATCTATCTAGAACATTTATGTCATTTAGCGAATCAGGAAGCCCAAAGAATGCATGTCATATTCAAAGATCTTGAGAAGCCACAACTTCTAAAATGATTGTTGGTTCATGACAATGACCAGTATACATACCTTGCCACGCGGTAGGACAATTTTTTCACTTTCAATGCATGCAATCAATACTCCATAACATGTCGGGGAAACCATGTTGTTCCCCCGTTTGTAGCAATCGAGCAATATCGATATTGTTTGGTGACCTCAGGTAATGGTCGTCAAATACTACAATATCAGCTTTCATAAACCTTCTCGGACTCTGTATGACAGTGTTTCCCCAATTCTGATATATTTATCCACAAAATCTGTTGGTATTCCGTAAGCAAGAATTTTATAAGCAGCTGTTAGCTTTTGAAGTGATGACAAACTGAGAACTCCAACGGCATCTGTTGTTTGGATGAAGTATGAATCGTGTTGTTCAATCTCATTTACAATTCGGAGAAAAAGAGGACGACTCATTCGGAACCTCCTTCGAAAAAAACCTTTATACACACAAAGGGTAACAAAATAGTCACGATAAAATTTTTCGTGACCTTCAACTCTACCACGATTAACTATTTTGTGGCCTGGAACGGAACCACGATGCCTTCTTATCCGTCCATGACTAGACCCTTCTGACCTTCTAGTTGCAGTATACAACATATCCAAGTCATAATTATCTTCTTCTTCAATATTGAGGATCTTTTCTAAAATATTAGGATAACGATTCATGTAGTTTGATGAATGAAAATATGAAAGAATAAATAGTCAAAGAGAAATGAGATATTGAATTTATAGAGAGAATGTAAGATAGATGGATGAAAATATGAGAAAAATGATCATATTTATAGACGAATTATATTTTTTTTAATTTTTATTTTGACGGTTAAATTTTTAAATTTAAATTTCAACGGTTGAAATTTGAAATTTGAATTTGAAACTTGAAATTTTGTCCGCCAAAATTTAAAATTTTTACTATAAAAATATATCCATTAAATTCCGATCGTTACGAAAATTATACCCGTTAATATATAACCGTTAAATTTAATTATATTTTTTAATAAAAAATATTAAAATAACACCCACTTTTAACACCTACCATTGAAGAAAAACACTGTTCAAAAATGTCAAAAATACTGTTTAAATTACAAAATAACATTAAGCACCTCATTTTTGGATCGTTGCTCTTAGCCTTCCCTACACGAGGAAGGAAGGACAGATCGGCGCGGAGTAGCCGAGTAGCGTCTTGACAGGAGAAATAGACGTTAGAATACGTAACGGCTAGTGCACATTTTTAATTCTACTTCAAAAATCAAAAACCTTTTCATTTGTCAACTCTCTCTGTTTGGTTAACAAGAATTTCTCCATTCCCAAATCATCGCTCTCGTTCTGCTATTCAACAAAGACCTCATATTCTCTCTCTTTATGAAACCCACAACAGAAATTGAATTCCAAACTCGAATTTTCCTGAAAATATTCTAGAAACCCACAAACCATTTTTCCTTTCAACCCAAGCCAGAGTCTCTACTTTGAATTTTCTGTTTGGTTAACAAGAAATTCAGCAGAAAAATTTCTGGGTTTTCTTACAATGGCACCCATACCTTCTGCTAAATCCAAACAAATGTCTCTAACACCTTCATCAAAAACCCACACAACTCAATTAAAGACACCCCAATCGAAGCAACGCCTAAACTTTAATGTAACCAAACCCTTTCCTACCCGAACGCAGTTAAAGATATCCCACCAGCAGAGCATCCAGTTGAAGTAATTGGCCGAATCCGAGACTACCCAGATCAGAAAAACAAGCCCATCTCTGCATTGCAAATCAACCAAGACCGCCAATCCCTTAGAGTTAAGACCGATATTGGGTTCAGAGATTTTAGTCTTGATGGTGTATCTTTGTCAGAAGAAGAGGATCTTGATGGATTTTATAAAAAATTTGTTGAGGAAAGGATCAATGGAGTGAAACTGGGGGCTAAATGTACAATCATGATGTATGGACCTACGGGTTCAGGGAAGAGTCACACGATGTTTGGATGCGCGACGCAGCCAGGGATTGTGTATAAGTCTCTCAGAGATATATTGGGAGAAGAGGATGAAGAGAATGGTGGTAATGATCAGAGGGTTGGTGTCGGGACATTTGTTCAAGTCACTGTTTTGGAGATATACAATGAGGAGATTTATGATCTGCTTTCGACTAACACTGGTGGAGGGTTTAGTCTTGGGTGGTCCAAGGGAAGTGCTTCCAAGGTCAGAATCCTTTTTTTTTTTTTGATGAGTTATATTTGAATAATTGTTAATCGAATTTATTTTGTTAGATTGCTAGTTTGTAATGATTATAGCAAGCAATATATACATATATCATGTAGTTTATTGTAGAGAGATACACACACATATAGGTGCTTCTGTTTTATGGAAATTCTTATGTATGGCTTCGATATGAATTCGGTTTTGCACAAGTAGACATTTGGGTTCTATGAAGAACCTCTTCCCTTAGATTAGTATTTTTGGCTCTTATCATGTACTTTTGATTTTCAGGATTTAGTCCAAAGTTAAGATTTTGGAAAATGTTATTTTGTCTTTTGAACAAATTATAAAAAAAATTTCAAATGGGAAAATAAAATGTGTTGAAATATTATTCTGTTTTTTCTTGGCATTGTACTAGAAGGGTGAAATAAAATTTTATGGACAGCTAATTTTTTAAACCTTTCGTAAAAAATTATAGGGAGGAGAAAAAAGACTACATTTTATACCCCACACCTTATTCTTCTACTGATGTATATGTCCTGCAGGTGCTACATTGAGCCTGTTGCTACATGGTCCAGCTTGCATACAAGAAAACCATATATGGTCATACAAGTAGTTTCGTATCGAGAACACTACAGTTTATTCATTTGTAAAATTAAGAACAAAAATAAGAAGTATATATATCCCATGGTAATTTTTTGCCATTCTAATTTCCTTCATATTGAATGGCCGGATGGTCTTTTCTTTACGTGAGGCTATTTTCATGTCCATATATGTTGAGTTTTGATGCATTATATAAACTTGATTGTAACTTGGGCCTTATTCTCATGACATATATTTTGCATGACCCCACAGTTGAGGGAATGCTTGAATAATGATACTGTTAATGCTATCAGACAATTATATGACATTAATTTTACCTAGGCATTTAATTTTCACTGGGTAATTTGACATTTTTATTATGTGTTTGCAGGTGAGACTGGAAGTGATGGGAAAGAAGGCGAAAAATGCAACATTTATCTCTGGAAATGAAGCAGGGAAGATATCAAAGGAAATTCAAAAAGTTGAAAAACGAAGGATAGTTAAAAGTACCCTATGCAATGAGAGGAGCTCACGAAGCCACTGCATGGTTTGAATCTTTTGACACTTCCCAGAGGATAAAAACCCTCATCTGAAATTTTTTTCATAAGGAATTCTAACCTTTTTCTATACCTTTGTCAGATAATTCTTGATGTACCAACAGTGGGAGGGCGGCTTATGCTTGTTGACATGGCAGGTTCAGAAAATATAGAACAAGCTGGACAAAATGGTTTGGAAGCAAAAATGCAGGTAGAAATTTAATGACTTGTGCTTTTCTATCTCCCTGTAAATTCTTTTTCTCTAACCTTTTCTTTTCCATTGAAGTGTGAAGGTCATATGTTGGTTTCTGATGCTAATTCTTTTTTAAAACAGTAAATTTATCAGTTTATGTTTTCCTTGAAAGTACAGACTGCAAAGATTAACCAAGGAAACATAGCACTGAAAAGAGTGGTTGAGTCTATTGCTAATGGTGATTCTCATGTGCCATTCAGAGACAGCAAGTTAACAATGCTTCTGCAGGTATGCCTTAGACTTTCATTCATGTCTACTATTGTAGTGTGCATCCCTTCCCTTTTGTTTCTTCTATTGTTTGTGTTGATCACTGATACTCTTGATTTCGGTTTGTTTAGGACTCTTTCGAAGATGATAGAACTAAGATTCTAATGATATTGTGTGCAAGCCCGGACCCCAAGGAGATGCATAAGACCATCTCGACTCTAGAATATGGTGCTAAAGCAAAATGTATTGTCCGTGGTCCTCACACAGCCCTCAACGAGAAAGGAACTGAAGATTCTACATCAGCAGTTATTTTAGGCTCAAGAATTGCAGCTATGGACCAGTTTATCCACAAACTACAGATGGAGAGCAAACTCAGAGAGAA
>CAUOFW020007755.1:0-19975 GCA_963454935.2 Ilex paraguariensis | reverse complement strand
GGGGGACTCCACCAAAAACACAACCTAAATCAATAGCAATTCCTATTGACTTCCAAGGTCTCTAACATACACATCTAATCCAATCCATGGATTAGACAACTGACCCAAAATACTACAAGGCTATCAAATTTACAATTGGGACCTAACATCTATACATCCAAGATAAGAGCCCAAGCTCCAGCTCCTTCATCAAAGTGGACCCATGTAAGGGCCATTTAGGGAAGCGTGCGTAATACCTTAAAAATATTCCCACAATGGGGTGAACCTACGCCCAATAGAGTATCTTCTTTATAGAATACCTCCCAAACCAAATGCATATAATATGATGTACGTATAACTCAACTATCACATATATGCAAAAAGTAACATAAAGGAATATTACTAAACATGCCGACCCACGAGTGATGTTTCATGAATGCATGTTCGACTCTGAACCCACTCCCGGATTCCCATGCAAACCCATGATGTAATGTCATGTCATGAACTGGGTATTTCCAAGCCCTCTCCATTGATCTATACACACCCAATGACCATTTGACCTTTCACCAATGGGCTACCAAATGGTTAACGGATCTCGAGGACATCCCATCTCTGACTCCATTTTTGCCGACACACTTTTATGGGCTCGTTACACCATTAAACAATGTGTGATTGAATAAACCGGGTCTTGCACCAAAGGGAGAATTTAGCTCTTCTTGTTATTTCTTGACATATTTCCATGCAATTTTCCATAAGACTCAATTGTACCTTGGTCCAATCTTCCAAGCCCCACCTATCACTCTGATTTATCCATGCACACCACTCACAACTGTGCCAAATGTCTCGTGGGTGTGTAGTTTAACTTGTGCACGTGCAATTTATGTACAATTGCAATTCAATTGAAAACACAATGTCAATTATAGCATTAAAGCATATAAATCCATCCTAGTATATCAGCCAACACATGTAATATACATTAATTAACTCAAATAACATGCTTGAATATATTTAGGCATTTTATCAAACACATAAAGTGCATAATTATAAACACCTAGCACACCTATCATAATATGCATATAAAATATTTTCAACAACCTAACTCAAGTGGAAATTAGGCAATATGCTCACAAGTTTCAATTAACTCACTAGCTACACTAGTTAGAGGCTAATCATGTGTGATTAACATACATTTTCTCAAACTCATCTCATAAGCAAACCCTAGATTGAAAGAGAATCTAAATAGAAGAGAATCTCCACCTCTTGAAGCGTGAGTAAAGAAGAGAAATGGTGGATAAGAAATCCCTTGAAAATCCCAACCAAGTC
Source organism: Ilex paraguariensis (assembly GCA_963454935.2). NCBI lineage: Eukaryota > Viridiplantae > Streptophyta > Magnoliopsida > Aquifoliales > Aquifoliaceae > Ilex > Ilex paraguariensis. Next base: position 18,673 of record CAUOFW020007755.1, on the reverse strand, counting down.
TGCCACAAGCCCTAGCCAAAACCTTTTGGCCCCTTTATATACTTGGTTTAGGAGGTGCCACATGTCACATTCTTATTGGTTGAAAAACTCCCATGGCCAATCACACTTTGACATGTGTAAAGTATGGATAATGTTAGTTGGATAGCTATTTTAATTATATCATGAGTCCTATGAAAAAAAACCAAGCAGCTGAAATTTTAATCAGCCCGATCATGTATTTTGCTTCGTAATACATGAAAATTCTTCTGTCTCATAACTTAATGAAATTTGAATTCCCAAGTTGATTTTATGAGACGAATCCAACGGTAAGGTCCGTTTCATCATCCGAGTCAAGTAAAACTTCAGGTTTGTAACCTTGCTTGAACAACCTAATTACCGTATTACTTCTTTATTAATTTTTCTAATTTTTACATTCTTACCCTCTTAAAAGAATTTTGTCTTCAAAATTACGAACATATGCATCACATAAAATGAATGCACATTTAATCATGTCGTATGTAACTAACATGAAAATTAAATTGTACCTCTATCTTTGAATAGAAATGGATAGGTATCATGTATAGTTTACTCGCGTTTCCATGTAGCCTCCTCAACACTCCGTTGCTATCACAGTACCTTAACCAGCTTCACAGTCTTATCCTGCAAAATCTGATCTCAACTATCTAGATTATGGACCAGTCCCTCCTTGAAGGTTCCATCCACATCTACCACCAGTTCACCCCAATCCACCACATAGGTAGGATCCGGAGTGTACTTCCAAAGCATGGAGATATGAAACACGCTGTGAACACTTGATAGTTTTGGCAGTAATGCCAACCGATAAGCAACTACCTTGATCCTCTCAAGTACCTCGAAAGGTTCAATATATCTCAGTGACTACTTGCCTCTCTTCCCAAACTAGACCATTCCTATCTTTGGTATAACCTTTAAGAGAACATGATCACCCACCTCAAATTCAAGAGGTCTTCTTCGCTGGTCAGCATAACTCTTATGTCGGTGTTGAGCTGTGAGAAGACGCTCTTGTATAATGGCCACTTTCTCATAGGTGTCCCAAATCATGTCTAAATCTGCAGAAGTCCTCCCACCTCCATTCAAGAATTTGAATAATGACATGATGGGGGTGGCTGGCAGTGGTGGTGGGCAACGACGGGTGAGGGTGGGTTGTGGTAGTGGGTGGCGGTGGATGGTAATGGGCAACGATGGTGGTGGTTGGTGGTGACAGTTGGCGACGATGGTGGTAATAAATATAGGAATGAGATGATGATGGTGGAGGGTGGTGGCAGCGGTGGCAGTGGTGGTAATAGGTAGTCGGTGACAATGATGACAGTAGTGGTGGGTGGTGAGGGTGGTAATGGTGGGGCGGTGGGATGGCGGCAACGGTGGTGGTGGCAATGGTGGGGGGCGGTGGTGGTGGTGATGGTGGTGGTGTGAAGTGTTTTGTAGATAAGTGATTGTAAATAAGTAGAAGTTATTTTTTTTTTACTTTTACATATTTACTTATTTAGATGGTAAAACTACTTTTGACTTATTGGGAAGTAATTAAAATAAATTGTTACAAACACTATTTATTTTTTAAAAAATGCTTATGAGAAGTTAAGCCTTATAAGTATTTTTGAAAAGTCATTTCAAACACACCTTTAGGAGGCCTATTTTTTCTATTAACATTTTTTATTATTTTAATAAAAACATTCATTTTGGTCCTATACATGTGATATTTTAATCATGGGTTAAAGGTTGCCTAACTTAATTAGAATTGTGTAACTTAATCAGTTATTGGTGGGGTGTGCTTTCCCTAAAAATAAGGAGCGGAAGTTTGCAACTCTCCTAGGACTTCTTTGAAAGGCAGATTAACTTAGAGATAAAGTTCTTTGATAGTCGTCCCATCTCAATGCAGTTTTAGCGTATCAACTTTCAATCACTGATGACCACTGTTTATGGGTTATTAAAAGGTCAGCCCCGACAAATAGATTAAGAGAAATCCATAATTTAATAAAAGTTTGGATCAATTTTCTTTGGCCCACGTCAATGGACTAGTCTCTTTAAGACTGGATGGATGAACCACAAATGTAAGCCCAAGCTAGTGGACCATTCTTTTGAACCTGGATCACTGGACCAATATTATTAATCCATGACAACGGATTTTTGGGCCATAAGATTCTCACGGAGTCTTAACCAGTTACAACCCAATTTAAAAGGCCAAGTCCAACCCAATATTATTCAAAAGTGCATCTTTCAGCCATATCACTTCTCTTTTATGAGCAAATTTCGGTATTTGACTGGGTCTTAACCTACTGACTATTGAATGTTTGTGTTTCTTATCTTATTATTTCGTGAATGATATGAATACATGGATGTTTTTGGTTTCACTTGCCACATGGCAATTATATTAGATGGATATCCATGCAATTAATTGTCATTGTTTGTTTTGGTTTTGACCAAATTTTTTTATGTTTGACCAAGTGATATCTATCATCTATTTCAGTAATTTTGGGTTCAATTTAAGTTCAAATGAGATCCATGAGTAGTGTATGTAAAGATAGTTGACAACCCCACATGAGGAAATATTTTGTGTATGATTTTATGATCATGTTGTAATGTGGAATAGAAGTCATATGTCTAAGTTGAAATATACATGGAATTTTACTTTCATAACTCCTGAGAAATTAAATATTGGTATCTATAACATATATGAATGTTTATTTAAAATTAAATTAGGATGATTAAATTAATAGACTTAGACATATGATCTACGCCTTTATGGTGGTGGGTCTTACCTTTAGAGGCTATGGAAGACCGGAAAAATGGTCGTTTAAGGAAACATAACTAATAAATATAGAATTGTGCTCTATCAAAAGGTGACCGACCTTTAAAGGTTGTGTTTTTCTTGAATTTTGAGAATTAAATCTCATTAAGGCCACAAGGCGCACTAGCTTGAACAAAATTTCTAATTCTGCAAAAAGGTAATTTGGATGTTTTGAACAAGTTAAGTGAATAGAATAGTCATGAGTGTAATAGGGATATTAGGATAACCCTCTTACCAAAATGTAGTGGAAGTGTCTGAATCAAACCAAAACACAATTGAGTAGGTCTATGCAACTTGCCTAGTGTGACCTTGGGAGACTAATAACATGTCAAAATGTCTTCCAAAATGTGAGACTAGATGATGTACCTTATCTGTACCCGTAGGGTGGAAAGTTCATGCATAAAAGTAAAACACCCTAATCAATCCAACTGTAGCCTTAAGCATGGATTGAAACATTAAAGTTTTGTGGTCCCTCTTAAAAGATATGACATTGATTATATTTCTTGTCAATACATCTATGAATAATACTCCAATCTAGAAACAATTATCTGGGATAAAGCCACCGAATAATTGTAATTATTACAACTAGCATATGAACATTGACCTCACATTAGGGTTTGAAGATTATGATTTTTCATCGTTGATGATGTTCCTAAGGCCCCGAATGAAGATGCTACGGAGATAGTGACGGCTTATTATGCCAAGTGGAAGAAGGCTAGTTGTTTGGCTATGATGATCATCCGAGCATCTATTAGTGAACCTCTACAAGGAGCTTTTGAGGTGTTTGCTACTGCAAAAGAGCTTCTGTCAGTGATTGAGAAACAATTCGTTGGGATTAAGAAATCAAATTTGGGCCTAGTGTGTTTTGAATCCAATTTATTAGATGTCCCTACAAATTCTTGGTGGATTGACTCAAGTGCCTTTGTGCACATCACACATTCTTTGTTGGGGTTCACCAGCAGGAGAAACCCAAGGCTGAAGGATAATCTATTTCTTGGAAATGAATAGGAAATAAAAGTCGACTAGTATTAGATTTAGGTTTTTCTAGGATTTTAGAGGATATCTTCTATATCTCGTCATTTAGGAGGAATCTTATTTTTGTTTCTAGACTTGATGCAGTTGGTTATGGTTTTATGTTTAGAGATGCTTCATTATCCATTTATTATGGTTAAGATGTTATTGTTTGTGATAGATTGATTACTAGATTATATCAGGTTGCTTTAGATGGTACTTATGCATCTTCCCTTTTATCTGAATCCTCGAATTCTTCTAGTCTTAAGCGTCCTCAAACCTCAGAGAATTCCTCAATGTTGTGGCATAAGAGACTAGGTCATGTCTCTGGAAAACAATTGGAGTTACAAGTCAAAGAAAATATTTTAGATCCCTTGGATGTTTCCTCAATGACGCCTTTCATATCCAAAACCATCTTTTAGGCGCCTATGACTTAGATATACGAGCCATTAAGTAGTTTACAGGCAGTTTTACAAAATTTGCTTCATAAGGGGAAGATGAAGCAAGGACAATAGGCAATTTATTTGAACTAGGTCTCTACAAGTGGTTGTGCTTTTTATTGTTGTTTTGGTGAAGAAATGCATTAAAGCATTATTCAGGTTCGAAATTATTTTGGTTCAATAAAATGGACAAGTGTACATAAGTGTGTTTTTGTTCTTTGTTTGGTGAATGTGCACTGATTTCATACATTATTTTTAGGATACGTCAATTGTTAACTATTTTGGTTATGAGGTTTGGAATGTTGAATTTGTGTTATTGACGAAAATGCTATGGACAAATTTTGAGTTTAAGGCCTGCATGTATTCATTTGATTACCGATATCCATTAATGATGATATCCATGTCTACACATGTAACATACTTCTCTTCTGACCATTGGTAAGGGCATTGAGCACCAGTAATGTGTTTGTCCATTTGCATGTTGACATTTCTATTTCTAGATTAGTTTAGTGTTATATTGAATTAAACTAGGTATAAAGTTGACAACATAGTTGTGATGGATTTTATAGAATAAGCTTGCATCGTATTTATATACACATAACTAAATTCTAATTTTATTGTGTGGAAATAATTCTTGGTTTGGGACAATTAGTCTACCAAGAAATCAAGGTACCTATGTTTCTTTCTCTTAATTGTCACACCCCGAATTCGATCCTTTCGAATCCTGTGCGCGTAGTAAAACTCCATCAATTTCAATCAATACAGAGCACTAAAATCTTCAATCAATAAAAATAAAATCGCTCAGTCTTTTAAAATAATTACAACTGCTACAATCACCAAAAATATAAATAACTAGCATTCCTTAATCCTCAATCAATCTGATTCTTTAATGCCTTTCATTCCGTGTCGAACCTACATCTAAGCTTGGGAGGCCCAGTAAGTAATTTAAAACACAACATACAAAATCAAAGGTCAAACGATAATCAAACAGCCACCAATAATCAACTACGGAAGCATGAATTAAAATGATATTATTTCGCAAACACAAATACATTTGAACCATCGCATAAAACTCAATACTCCAATATTTCGATTTTCCCTTAGCTTCATACTCGTTCGTATCGGCTACATACTAGGCATCAATCAGTGCATCCCACTATCACACACACCTCTCTAGGCCATAATCACATCTCATTACTATAATCATGTCATTGAGTGCACCTATTGCATGTTCCGATAGGTTCCAAATTTGTTTAGCACAATCAATACCACGATACATCAAACAAAACCACAAGGAATATCAAAATCACAACAATTAAACAATTGATTAGAATATAATGACTGTAACAACAAAACGAACTCTTTACAGAGAGATTTAGACATGAAGACATATTATGAAATAAACCACTTTATTTTTTTGAAACCATTGGAGGGATAGGTCCATGTATTCTAAACAATCTTCTTTGTTCACACACTGATTTTTCTCGTAATATGTCAATTGCATCATTAGCCATTCATCTCCTCACTGCCATATGTCTCTCTCTCTCTTGTGGTGGCTATTTCCCAATTCCTTGCCTAGGGGATTTGGTAACCCTATGTAGTGACTTTATACTTACACTAGGTATAATGTTTTGCAACTAAACCCTACTTAGTGACTTTATACCTACACTAGGTATTAAGTTTTGCAACTAACACTTAATTCCCCATTGTAACATGAGGGTGTGTTTGGTTTAAGCATTAGGAAATACCAGATTAGATAATATTGTCCATTCCTTACCCATCCATCCGGCTCTTTGACTAATTATAGTGATAATGCTTCCTCATCCCATGTTTGGTTTCAAGTATTAAGAAGTAGTGGACTCCACCAAAATAAATTTTGGACAAATACATCCCAATTGGATTATTTAAACCCACCAAAAAGGTGGGTTTATTTAAGAGGTTGTATGTGGTATTAAATACATTATTCATCTAGGCTGGTATTATTTTTAATTGATAATACCGGGCCCAAAAAGTGTATTCAAACATGGGTATAAGAGGGATAAGATGGGCTCAGTGTTATTTTTTTCAATCCCTGTTTGTCAATACCTATAATCCAATTGATGTGTTAATCAACAATTAAATATTTACTATATATTTTGCGCGGGGTATTACATTAGCTAAATATATTATTTACGAAAATTTAAAAATCGGTCCCTCTATATGGACTTATTTGGAGATAAGTTTGTCAAAAAAACTTATTAGGTTTTAAGTCATTTTTTTGTCAATTTTACTATTGTAACCCTTCCTTGTAAGAATGTTATAAACGATGTTTATGGACACAATAACTAACCATATACATCTCCTTTATAATTGTCTTCAAATCCGACTACAATCTTCCAAGCTATAATGTTTCTTTATTCGAAAAACAAAAAACTGGCATTTACCAAAATTCGTTCATATTCAAAATTTAAACTCATTACATTCCATAAAATACAATTTGAATTTACTATTTCAGTTTACTTTGGACTCCATCGACAAAATATTAATATTAATATTAATAAAAAATTACAATAGTAACATACTCAACAAAGACACTAACATGATCACTAAAAAATAGTAACATGCTCACAAAAAAATAGTAACATGGTAAAAAAGTAATAACAATTAGGGATTTAACTCTGTCAAAGTGGGCATTAACCTTATAACCAAGATTCAAAAGAACTCATACATTTTTACTAAATTAAAGTGCTATAGATTTCGATGTTGTTGATTTTTTTGTTGCACAAGACAATCGAGTATTCATTGTCATTTATTAAAACTTATTACTCGTTATTTTGTAAATTTTTAATTTGTGGATCGTATTTTCACTAAAATCATTCGAAAGCTGCTGTTACAGTAAAAAAAACTATTGTCTTGTATTTTGTAAAATTAGATGTGTTACTGAACACAAATTTTTGATGTTACTATGAATATTAAATTGTATATTACATAATATACGTCTCAAAGTTTGTAATTGTATGTTAAAATTCACTATAGCAACATTAGTGTCAGTATAATAACACGAATGTACTAGTAACACAACCCTAATTATAACTTCAATCATATAGTAACATGAATGTTACTATACATTAACATTCATGTTATTAAACTCTATTGACATTATTCATCCTCCCTATATTATGCATTACTCTTGTTAAGAAAATTTTGCGATTTAATTTTGATTTAATAGACCAACAATTTATTCGTACATTAAAATTTCCATATATAATTATCAGAATATATAAATTTCATATAAAACTTCAGTTAATTATCATAATATTTAATAAATAATTTTCATATATAACTCAATCAAGAGTTTCAATATATACATCAATGATCTAATCTTTATGACTTTTCATAACTGGACAAAACTAATACTGTGAGGGGTAATTTTGAAATTTAAAAAATAAGTGGACTTAAGTACCTATATATAAGTTTAAACATGGACTTACACCTAAATAAGTTTCCTTCCTAGACTCAAGTCATTATAAGTTCATCTAGGGGGACTCACCCTCAATTTTCACTATTATTTAATTGGTGTGATTCTTACCTTAATTTGGATGATGGCATAGGTGATGATTGGTGAGATGTTGGATGATGGCATAGTGAAGCATTGCTGTTGTCAATACTGTTATTGTTGAAGCTTTTGATTTGTGCGTTAAAAATCAACACCCACTACCTTTTTGATGATTTGTGTGAAAGAAAATCCACAATCAAATCCTAATTGTTTGATGCTTTGCGTAATTTGTTCCATCACATATGTCAATTTATGTGTTCAAGTTCATGATTTGTGTGATTTTTGTAAGCAATTATGCTTCTCAAGACTTAATTCTCTCATGATACTTAACTTGTTTAATCTCATGTTTTTCAAAGATTTAAAACCATTCTAATACGAACCTTTTGCTTTTTTAAAAGGGGATTGATTGATTAGATTTGGGTGTCTCCCAGGGTATTTAATGAATGACAAAAAGTTTTTATTAATTTGGACCATCCTTTCCATTTCTTGTTATCTATTTCTAGATTGATAAATAGAGGCATCATCAATGTCATATGCATCTAAATTTTTGTTTGTTTCAACTTATTGTCCATATCCCTTAGTGTGCTTCTAACTTTTGGGTGATTCTATCAAGAGTTTTCAATAATCATTTCAAGAATTGAGTTATTGACTAGAACAATAGAAAAGATTAATTGACAACATGATTTTTTTAACAAGAACTTCAATGACATCGCGTTTCCATAATGTTGTAATACCCCACATGCGTTTTAAAAAAAATAAATAAATAAAAGACATAGGTGTTCAGTAATTATTTCATTTGAAATGATAAAATAGTATAACTCAAGGAAAGAGTAGTTAAAAGATTAGTTTCGGTATGAAAATGTACAAAATAAATCATAAAAGAACTTGAAATAATTAGGTCGATGTAGAAAAGTATGTAGGATAAGTTAGGATTAAAGTTGGAAGGATTGGAAGTGAAAAGGGGCGCCCAAATGGGCGCTGGGGCGCTGCTCCGGGTACATTGCCTACTCCGGACCAGTTGTCGTAGAATCGTCATAACTCTTGCTACAATGGTCCGATTGAGCTGAAATTTTGACACAATGCAGAAGACATCTAGATCTACAACTTTCATGTTTTGCACTTTTTCAGATTCAAAGTTTATCATGATCAAGAATAAGGAAAACAGTAAGTCTGGAAAACCCCCAAAACAGATGATGAACAGTAAAAGTCGGGATTTTTGGGTTTTAAAACACCCATTCCAAGCCCTATTTCTCCCATTCTTCATTTCCCTTCCACTCTAAATACCTTAGAGCCCTAAGAGAAGAGAAAAGGGAGAGAAAAACACCAAGGTCAAGAGAGATTTCCCACCTCATAAAGATCAAAACCGAATTTCTCAAGTTTTCTCTTCTCCACCCATTTCTTTTGCTTCTATTCCTCAACCACTCACACCCAAATCTCTAGAAACCCTAGGAGGACGAAATTAAGAGGAAAAGGAAGGAGAATAGGAAGATTTTGAATCTTGGGTCTTAGATTGAAGCTACAACCAAGAGGTAGGGGTTTTCTTCCTAATTTCTTACATTGAGGCTAGGGTTTATGTATATACATATGTTTTCCACTCCCATCCATATTTATTTGATATGATTTGTATGATTCTTAATTCTCCTTGTAATAAATGCTATGTTTGAATAATGGGATGGTTTGGTAACCATTAAATTTCTCTTTTTCATCTTCCAAACTTGGTTTTAAGAAAAATTGAGTTTTCTCCATATATTGCCTTGGTTCTCACTTTATAAATTTAGTGTTCGATATTGTTCAACGAAAATGATCTTTATATTGATCTTTTGCTCATTTTAATTCCATCTTGCTATGACGCTTTACTTGTGAAATTTGGGTATTTTGCGATTAATTGGTAAAATGTGAATTGATTGAGAATATGTTGGTTTACTCATTGTATGGTGGTTGGGAGGGACTTGGATTACCTACGAGATATGCCGTAGAGTGTAAATGTCAGTCGAACCCAGTGGGGGGGAGGATGGTTTCTTGCACTTGTAGTGAGTTGTCATTTGGTAATGCGACCACTATCGTACGCCTGGAGTTCGAACTAGGGTTGGTATACCATTCCTGGGGAGGGACTCGTCACTGCCATTGGGATGGTAGACGCCCCTTCCCTAAGTACTTGTGATTGTGATTATAAATGGGTGGACTAGGTATAATCGTTGGGTAGATTCATGAGAAACAATCAACATACATGGTACGGGGATGAACCAACATAAATGTGATGATTGGCTGGAATGGCTTGGCCGGTGCATTGGTATGGGACGATGCATCGGAGGGAGCCCCTCCTAATTGACTTAATGTTGAAAATGGTTTGCTATGGTTAAACTTAATTTATTTCTCTCCTTAACTACTGTATGGCTTAAACTTGAGATCTATTTAAAATGTCCCGTTTTACTTCAAATTCATATATGTTATTTATGAAATGTGACCGACCCGTTTTGTATTTTATAAACCTTGTTGGAGTTGGGAAGATTTTGCTACAGAGCCTAGTGCTCATCCCCTACTGTTAACATTTTTCAGACTATATCCTTGAGGAGGAGCCAGCAGTCGAGGAGCCCGTTCTTTGGGAGACTCCGATCGACGGGAGCGTAGATCCCGAGGTGGACGCCTAGAGCGGCCCTTCTATTTTGTTCTAGACTAGGCTATGTTTTTTTGAAAGATTGTAAAGTCTAGTTATCTTTTGAAATTCCGCTGCTTATCATAGTTTAATTCTTTGGGAATGTACATGCCATTGTGGGCATATTTTTTTGGGTTAACATGTAAATTTGATGGATTGATTATATAGTAGTTAATTGGACCCGGTGTGGTCATTATAGTAGAATTGCACAGGTTGGATTTTGTGGTAGAGCTCCCCGTACAAAGGAGACTCTGCCCGAATTTTGTTAAAATATCAATGGTTGATGGATAAAAATTTCTTATTTATGGATTTATTTAGTGCTCTCATGATTGTGAAAGGTTTTAGAATGTAATGCCGTCCGAGGGGGTATTTGGGGCGTTACAAATGTTTGTCATAAGAATTTTGGTTTCACTTTATCTTGCATTATAGTGCCTATTAGTTCAAGTTGTTTAAAAAATTAACATGCATGAGTTTGATCTCTTCTCTCTGTCTCTATGTGCATCTTTTGTGCTATTATGAAGGATGACAACAAATATGCATGGGAGTCTGATCTCTTCTCTTTGTCTCTATGTGCATGTTTTGTGCTATTATGAAGGATGAAAACAACGATACACATGATTGATTGACTTGAATTATATGTGAATTCTGTGAGGTTTTTTTTCCTTTCTCTTTTGTTCTCTTAGTAGCTTTTTTTATTTAACAAGAATACTTTAGATACAATAAAACTTATTGCTATGTATAATTTATATTGTTATGAAATGCCAAAGAGCAATACTATATACTTCATTTTTTTTGGAGTTCAAGATCTCCATTTTTTTAACTTTTTTGATTTTATTTTCTATTGGTTATGACCTCTAAAGAGCCCTTTTTTTGTATTTAAGAGATTCATCTGGGTTGGACGATTCAATAAATACGAAAATTTATAAATGAAATTACCAAAAGACACTTTTTAAAAGCAAGGTTATCAAATCTGCTTTTGACATAACAAATATTTTTAACATTTTAGGCAACCATAGATTCTTCTGGGTAAACTCCATCTAATAGTTGTAAAGCACACACTCTCTCTCTCACACACACACACATAAACACATTCATCTGGGCAAACTCCATCTCACATATATTTAGGCAACCCATTTAAGGATTTCGGTGGAGATTGTAAAGGATAAGAGCATTACAGTTATTAGAGGATCTGGTGAACAGGTTTTGAGAGGACATTGAAGAGGTTAAGACTGACTTTGGAAGAGGTTTTGAGCATGTTTTTGCTTGTTGTGCTGACTGTGGAAGAGGTTGAGATTGACTCTCTCTAGTGTTGTCTTTCTTGTTAGATTTTTTATTTAATACAAGAGACTAGAGAGAGAAAGAAGTGTTTTGCAAAAGAAAAAGAGGAATAAGAGTTTTTACAGGAGATCGTGTTTCTTGTGCTGACACAATGCCCCCAAATCGTGTTTATTGTGTTGTCCTAAAAGGCATGGTTAATAACCACGCTTTTTAATCTAATTTAAAAATATTTTATATTAGAGTGATTTATTGATCCCGCTTTAAAAAAAACGGTTTTTGTTGACTCCGCTTTTTAACAAAAGTGAATTTGTTGATCCCATTTTAAAAAGTGTTGTAGTTTTATAAATTAGTTTAAAAATACCATAATTTAGTAATTTTGTTTATAAATTGCTATATTTTGGTAATTAACTCCGGTCGATTCTATCTATAGTGACCTATTGGGATTTTCTTATCCAACCACTATTGTTATTAAGTTCACTTTTTTTTTTTGGTTCTTTGAATCCTTCTTTAGATTGAAATTCTTGAATAATTGCATTGAAACCACCGATTTCTAATTTTTGAGTTGGGTTGTAATTGGGTAGAGTGCTTGGTATTCTTAGCTTTGATTATTGACAATCTTATTTTTCTTTCTTAGGCCTTTTTTCTACATCCCATTCATATGTTGCTAGTTTTTGTTTTTGAATTATAAGTCCAAATAAAGTTTGATTTTATATCTAGAGAGAGATATAATGAGATCACTCTAAATTAGATTTATGCTTAAAGGGATATATTATGAGACAACTTTCATCTAAGGTACCTGAATGTTTTTAGAAATCTCATTTCAAACTAATGTTATTCTTTTCTTTCTTAATGAGCTTCTTTGTATAGTTTGTGAATTTTCATGTTTAAAGGAGTTAATATTTATAATTTCGTAGTTAGTACATCAGATTTTTTTATTGCTTCAATTTATAATTGGTAAATGGTTGTCTTAAGACAGGAATACGGTGTGACGGTGAGTGCAGTAATTAATTTGAGCAGTATTTTCTTTAAACATGCATATACCAAATTACTAGCATCGAAATTCTAGGGTACTATTTTCAATAAAAATATTTCACTATGATGTTGTGGTAGTTTATAGATAGTTGTGTTTAGATAGAACTATGGTGAGTCCTATGATTGGTTTGTGTATGATTATGCGATATATAAATTTTGTGGCAGGTTGACATTTATCTGAGATCCTATTTTTACAAGAAATTCTTTCAGAATTTTTGAAAAATTAGCGAATCCCAAATTAATTTCAACTTTTTTAATTAAAGCAAAGTAATGAGAAATGTTTCAAATAGATGATCTTTTTTTTTGTTATATAGTATTTTTAGGCACGGGTATTACTAGTATATTAATATAACTCATACATTATTTTTTCACAGTTTCATTAATTGTAATCTAACCCTATTATTAAAATAATTACACTTATGCCCACAACTTTATATAAATAACGTAGAATACTGGTTTGGATCTTACATTTACATTGTAAATAATTTGGTGTGTAGAGTTCGGCTTATACATAAAAAATCAAATTATCAAATCCTTGTATGATATGAGTAAATGTTCACAATTTTAGATAGAATTGGACACATCATTAGTAGGATTATAGTGCAATCTTCTAGCATAGTCTACTTTGGCAATACGAGATTGTTCAATGTCTCATATTATTGCACTAGTACACTTTGTGTATTAAATAAGACCGTTATTGATATTAATATCTTTTTACTGAGTAAATAAGAAATAAATACCTCATGATCATTATTAGTTGTTTAAACTCTTAATCTTGAGATAGTTAATTGACATGTGTATATAATGATTGTTACTTTAATTAATCAACAAGTGAGATTCATAATTGAGTCAACAAATTCAATGAATTAAGAGATGACATTATTTCCATGGTAGAAATTAATTATTAAAAGAAATCACGTCCCGATATTTAAATAGGTTGATGATATCCTCTTGAGGAATCTCATAAATTTTGTCAATATCAAACCCTTACATGTGGATTTAATTATCCGAAATAACAAATAAGTTACGTGGTAAGATCTCAAAGATAAAAAAAAAGTCAATTAAATATAACTGTCTGTAATTTAATTAATTGACGAACATTTGTAATTTTAAACGGGGATATTATTAAGCATATAACAACAAAGAGCTTAAAATATAATTTTGAGATAAGACATGTGACATCAATAAAAAGTTTTTAATGACTAATTTATTAGCGTTGCACTAGAGGTCCACAAAGTATGAGGTTTGTCTCATTGTAGTCTCAATATTTCAATTGCATCATTGTACTCCCTGAAGTATTGAATATATTCTTATATAGTCTTTCAAGCAGACAATGTCAAATTGCTAACGATTTTTTATCATAAATTGGTCACGTAATATCTAAATATGAAAAAAAAAAAAAATTTGATAGATCTTAAACAAATCTTGGGTAGCTATTGACAAAAAAAATGTGTAATATGAATAGTTTTGACCAAAATTTGAATATTTTATGATCAAAATTGTGTAATTTAGATAGTTATGTAACCAAAATTTGAGTAAAAATTTGGTCAAAACTTATTTAAATTATTTTTTTTGTCCATATTTAAGTATCACATGACAAGTTTATGATAAAAAAATCGTTTGTAATCTAAACATTATCTGCTTGAGAAACTATATAGAAATATATTTAATTTTTCAAGGATTAAAATAATGTAATTGAAACATTGGGGACCAAAATGAGACAAACTCTATATTTTAAGGACCTCTAATGCAATTAACCCAATTTATTATTAATGGAGTTCTAAGTTGGACAAAGAATTCTTAGACCCATTAGAAATCTAACTCTTATTTCTCCTTAGGAGTTTTTTTGTAGCCTATAAATAAACGTCCTTACTTGTTCTCTTAGCCATAACTTTTACCTTTATATTTAGAAGAGGTAGAGAGCAAGGAAAAAAATTCAGAGGATTAAAGTATACGCATTCAGATTTTAGCAACAAGAAGTACGTACAATAGAAGATCATTAATTTCATCGAGCCGACTATTTGATCTGCACCAATATTTGTTCGTACTATACACACTTCAAGATGTAAATTCTAATTTCGCTTTATAGGATTAACAAATGAATTTTTTATTTTTATTTTTATTTTTGTATTCGATTATACGTGCCTTCAACAATTCGTAAGATTGTCAGTTTTAACAATGAGTTCTTAAGAAAAATTACCTCCTCAAATGCCTAATTACTAGAGTTCTGATACATTTTAATTAGTTCCTTCCAATCTTATTAGCCTATGTGTCCTATGAAACTACTACTATCATTTTTTAAAATTATTTTAATTTTGAATTTTTAATCATTTATCATTACCACTTTCAATTTTAAAAAATTATCATTTTGACACTTTTAATAAGTAATTGCCTCATAATGTACTTACACCCTTTTGTCTTTGTCGTGTAGTATCATATGCCCTACACGTTTCTCTCCAAGGTTCGTGTAAGATATTTTGTCAATATTTTATTTCCAAAAACAATCGCGTCCAACGGCAGAGTCTATTTGGATCCTTAAAGACCTCAGCTAAGATATTTATTAAAAAATAGAATCCAGAAATATCTTAGCCAATAGCCCGTTACTCTCACAGTGTAGTGACAAACTGATCCACTGTTCACGCTTATCATCAACGTTAGCCAAGGTTGCACTCTGCAGTGGCTTACTATGATTGGGCATTCGTCTTCTTCGTCACAGAAGTTTTCACTCTAGCCTTCAAAAATAACAAAATATTAAAAGAAAATTAATAATAAAAAAATAAAATAAAAAACCGCCTTCGCGAGTCGGTTGGTTCCTCTCTCTCTCTCTGTCGCCCTCATTTTTTTTCTCTCTCCAAAAATATAAGATAGAGAGAGAGAGAGAGGATTATACAAAAGCAAATATATATGTATGACAACACTTGAGTCATCGTCTGCGGTGGACTCGAGCATGGAGGACACCTCACAAACCCTGACGCAACCGCCAAACCACACCACCACCACCACCAAAACCAAAGCGAAAAACGACTACACGAACCGCTTCGACGGAGACGGGAAGAACGGAAACGAAGAAGACGACGGCGACGAAGAATGCGACGCGGAGGTTTGGGAGACGCTGAGCAAGAGTTTCCGGGAGGTCCAATCGGTTTTGGATCAGAATCGAGCTTTGATTCAACAGGTTAATGAGAATCACCAGTCCAGAATTCCTGATAATTTGGTGAAAAATGTCGCCTTGATTCGGGAGATTAACGGTAATGTTTCCAAGGTCATGGGTCTCTATTCGGATCTTTCGGTAAATTTCTCCACCATAGTTCATCAGCGACGCGAAATCACGGGTTCCAAGGACAGCAGCAACAGTGACAGCAGCAACAAGGTGGACAGTATGGAGTAGACTTGTGATTATTAGAAAATTGACTTTTGGATCGATCAAATTCAGTAATTTTCAATCACTCTCTTATCTTTTTCTGATTGTGTTTTGTCCTTGTGATGTTATGGCGAATTAGTTAGCTTTTGTGTGTCTTAGATCTTCTGTCTGGGTCAGTTCATTGAGTTATGGTCTGTCAATGGTTTAGTCAGAATAAGATTTGAGTTAGTTCTTTGTCTTAATGTCTAAGTCAGTGAGTCTGTTTCTGTTTCTTGCATGGAAGATCCGTACTTTAATTGTTTGGCTGGTGGCCATGGCAGTGGTGAATGTGATGCTTATCTGTTGTTGTTGTTATGTTTTTATGGTTTTAAGGAATTAGGATTGATGGCTGCGGCTCTGCTTATTTCATGTTCTGTCCTGCAGACAATGATAAGGTATTTATGTTTTGTTAACCTTTTTTTTTTTTTTAACTTTTTCCTCAATTTCTTTTGTTAGCATGGATAGTTAAGAACGGATTGAAGTTCAGCTTGCAATAAGCCATGATGATGCTGTGCCATATTACTTAGCAAAATGGGGAATTGTGTCTTAATTTGGCAGTTGATTCCTATGACTTGATTAGAGAAAGCGGTTGTAGCAATCGAATGAAACCATATCAATGTACAATTTAATTCAGTTAGCTTGCAATGGAAATACATATACTGGACAATTACCTAATTGCAAAATTATATTTCACGCCTTGTTTTTGAGTATATATATTGCACTGCCTCTACTTTAAATTCCTGTTGAGTATTTTTGTAAAGGTTGTCTAAATGGTTTGCATTTTGTTGGTATTGCTGCTAGACCTTGTAAAATTATTTTCCTCATTAATTTGAGTAGTATTTCCAGTTTCTATTGTCTGTGGTGCCTCTAGATTCTGATTCTTAAACATTCTGGTATTGTTGGAATTTAAGCCTACGGTTTCTGCAGTTGTGCAAAATTGCATACTGCGGGGACATGAAATGTGTTTAGAAGGCATAGAAACTTGTATGAGACAAATACAAAATTCACATTGTGCTATCTTCGGCTTTGTATTTAAAGAGCATATATTTGATTATTTATTGTCATCTCAGTTATACAGAATGCTGCATGAAAGCCACTCATGACCCTAAAAGAATGCAGTAAACATCATGTCGTAGTTGCTGGCTAGTGCTCAGATTGTGGGCATTCGTTAATGTCACATATGACTGCTCAGATTGCATAGCCAGTTGTAAACACAGGCTTTTTAGGATGGTGGAGTATAATTATATGGCTCGTGGCATAGATAGTATTGGCCGGGCTCAGCCCCTGCAGCTGAACCAGCAAAAGAACTGTACCTTTGTTTTACTCCTGAAAGAGTTGCAACAGATGATGTTTCTTCCAAGTAAAATGGTAACACAGGTATCAGATTGATGAGGTTTGCTTGTAAGCATTGGGTAACAAGTACAATCTCACTTCAAGTCTGTTGTTTGTTTTATGTTTGACATCACAAGGCTTTGCACCTTTTGGACAAATTGTCCTATTTGGTTTTACATCATACATAAAAAACTAAGGGTTGTGTTAGTGGAAGCTAATGAATTCGGATCCTTTTTTTTTCTGATTGATTTTTGTTGGTCTGTTGTACCAAGTTACCAGAACCATAAGAGGATTAATTGCATCAGCTCTTTCCAGTGATTTAGTTTTCCGCTGTACCTAGTTGATGAAGCTTGGCCTCAGTCATCTGATATTCCTATACAGCCTACCTGCAAAGGATAAAACTATGGTGGAGAATACCTGCTGAAGCCTGAATGCCAGAGAATTTGAAGCCATTAAACCTCATATGAATGACCTCACAGTGCTTGTCATGCGAAATATGCATTACGTAATCTAGATGTTTTCAGTGTCTATATAACCTTATCCTCCTGATTCAAATTTGTATTTGGAGTCTGAGGAATTATTTTTATAATCTCTGGAAGCTCCAGTGGAATTGACCGACCCAAATTCCTTTGGCTTTTACTATCTAGAATTGAGTTAACCATGGACCCCTCTGGCTATCAGCGATATGAATTACTATCACCAAATCTTCTCCATGAAGGACCCAATGGGTACCAATTGACTTTCAGTAAGAAATTCCTATCTTCTTTTCTGGCCTCTTGTCTTGAAAAAACTTCTATGGTTCTTATTTGTCTGTAATTGTGGGTAAGCGAATTATGCTTGAGAACACTTTGAAGTTCTTTATTATCGTAATGAGCTCAGGAAAGAAGGTCCGGGGAGACCAAATAGAATGGCAATTAAACCCCTAAATTATTTAATTATTTCAATCAAACCCTTTTGTTAGGGTTTCTAACGGACGGATGTGAAAGATCACGTGCTTTCTTCAGGGGTGTTTTAGGCAACTTCCATTAAAGACATGAATAAATTACATATTTGGTCCCAAATTATAATTCTTGTGTTAATTAAGCTCCGGAAAATTGCAGATAGTTGGTCTTCGTTTGTGTGAATCTCAAAGAGTAACTTTCATATCAAAATTTAACCCACCACATGAAGCTTTTGTGAGTCTATGTTG
>CAUOFW020007754.1:0-19977 GCA_963454935.2 Ilex paraguariensis | reverse complement strand
ATTAACAAGAACAAGTTTAGAAAAAAAATGAACACAAAAAAAAACAGCATAATGAAGCAACAAAGAGTGAGAATTGAAACCAAAAAATAAATGGTAAGAGTAAGAAAGAAAGTACCGTATTGTGTGGCATGCAGGAGAGACTGACGCTGTTGATGTAAGTCTTGAAGAATTGAGACACCAAGGTCTTCTGTTTCCAGCATTGTTCTTCTGCTTTCTTGATTCTGTCACTGGACTGATTTAATCTCTCAGTTGACATCAATAATCTTCCTCTTTGATCAGCAGACACCTGTACCATCCATCAATTATCAGTAAAAGAAGAGCTCATAAACATTAAGATTTCAATCTATGAACCAGGAGCCATAAAACATATGGAAAGGTCTCCATCATTTGATGTCTTCTACAAACAAAGGAACTGAAAAATCAAACCAATATAAACATTGAAGATAATTAGTTGAAAAAGCCTAATAAAGTGACAGGATAATCCACAAAAGGTGTCAATTTCAAGCACATCTGGAAAAATATTTAGTCAAACAAAACGAATAGGATTTAAAAATTAAGGTCCAGTTGGCTAAATGTCAGAGAAACTATAAAAAGTTTGTACCCAAAACCCAAAGCTCACCAAAAAGGACAGCACTCCACCCAGATGGAGAGTAAAAGGAATACCACAAACAGAGGCACCTAAATTGTGAATAACTTCTTAGTCAATTTGGCAATGTGTAGAAAAGGCTCACTACAATTCACAAACTCAACTCAAAAACAAGCGATTATGCTTCATACAAAATCCACTTCCCTGTAGAATATCCTAAAAGTTGGGAATGAAGCAGGTTGATCCTTTTTATGCAAAAGCAATAATAAGCAGTAAAGGAAGTTACAGTAAAGGTAGATATGAATTGAAAAGCCACATTTCTAGAGAAAAGAAAAGGAATGAATGCTTAAAATAACCCAACAGTCCTCGTCTCTACCTAAAGCTCAAAATATTAAGATTCAACTCATATTGTTACAGACGAGAGATTGTGGGTGGGGGGGGGGGTACCATCATTGTATCTGCCATTCCTGATTCCAATAAATCATCTCGAGCAGCTTGATTAGCACCAGCCAATGTGATTCTTTTGACTTCGCTTTTCAAATTATTCAGATCAGTCTTATATTCTCGTAACTTGGCAAGAAGCATAGCCTTTGCATTCGGTGGTAAACTCCTAGCTTCAAGGTCCATCTTACGAATCTAAATAAATTCAGGCAATGATCCACAGTTAACCCCGCAACATAAAAAGATAAAGAAGTTTTCAGACACATCAAATAACTATCACATTACCAGAGTCTCAGCATCATCCAATCCAGCTTTAATATCAGACACTTTTTGTTTCTTCTGCTCTGTAAGTCATGAATGTATAGCCACATATCAAAAACTCAAAAACCATAACAAAAAACAGAGAAAAAAATCTTGCATATACACACAGAGCTATATCGATATAAAAGAGAAATGAATGTCGGCACAGGAGATCTGGCCACAAGCAAAATTAACAGTATCTACAATTAAAGGTAGAATTTACAAATTCAAAAACACACACACACACACACACGATGTCACTAATTTGTCTTTGCTGTTACTTCTTGAAGTATCTGAGGACAAAGAACTCGTGTGATATTCCAAAACATAGTCATATTTTATCTCTGATATATTTCATAAGGTTAACTATTGAACTGGCAAAAATTACCGGGAATGCAAATACAATGAATTGGCTTTTCGAGGGAAAAAAAATTTGCAACTACAAAATAATGCAGCAGTTACAACCAATAAACTACATGCTTGAGCCTACAGCAATGGCCTTAACAAGTCCCATAGACAACAAAGTAAAATAGATATGCATAGGGAAAAAGAAGAGGTCAACTGCAAAAAATTTTCAATAACAATAGTTCACTGATTTTCAACATTTGTCCTCATTCAAACTACAGCCACATTTACAAACTCAACTTAAGGTGATTAGTCATCAGAGATAAACACCATACATGCCAACAGGCTTAGACCAAGATACAATCATAAATGACTTGAGATAGGATATCTAATGAGCAAATCAGTAAACTCTGGACTGAGCGCAAAAGCTAAAAGTTTAACACTAGAATAACACAATATGATATTGATGTTCCAAGTCACCTCAAAGAGGAAATCTCCTAACCAGTAACTAGTCTACAGTAGAATCAACGTCAAATGTGTATGACGAACTCCCACTATACCACTACTAATGCCCCTTGACCAAAACCTAGTAAACCTTAATCTAGATTTGCAGGACGATAAGACAAAGTACAACTCCTCAGTCAACTAGGTTGGCTGTTGATTGCAGCAGAATCATGGTTTCACATAGAAATCCCATTGTATAAAAAAAATGTAGCTCTACCCCGTCTTGAATGCATGCTGCAATGGAGGCAATAATATTATAAAGCTCTGGCTGGCTGTTGAATATACAAGCACAAAGTTCAAAGATTTACATCTCAGCAATTTCCCCAGTGGCAACAAGTCAAGGACAGGGTAAATGAGTGCTCCAGTGAACTCCAGCACCAGTAAGCACAGGAGGTAGTGTCAGAAAAGAAATTGGGAGATGAATTCCAGGCAAATATTTGTGCTCTACCCAGTAACGAATTTGTCATTTTCTGGTACCCTTGTTCAAGTCAGGGAGCAGCTCAACATTTTTCTAATTGCACCATTTTTCCAGTACACCGAAAATCTTTTCATTTTCCACATTTCACAATTTACTGTGTCTTCCTCTAATCAGCCTCAATTTCTAATTATGTGTTTCTCATATATTCCTCCACGCCCTCGTTGGCATTACTAACCTCCCACCCAGAAATTCTACAAAGATGTATAACACAATTCAACAAAGCAATTGTCCAAAGTATTTCGAGTCGGCTCCTAAATTCAGGGGTGTAGACTAGCGTATCTTTGTGTGTGTCAAAGACAAATTTTGCATAACAGTTCACAGTCCATGTAAACAAACAAGAGACGCTGCAATAAAAAATGAATAAATAAATAACGAAAGAAGAGCAATGTCCCTCACCTCCCTCAAGGAGACTGGCGGATGCACATTTTTTTGACAAATTTGCCGAAAACTCGCAGTATTGACGCTCATATCCTTCAAATACCTGACTCATCGTGCTCCCCCAAAATCTCTCAATTACCTTCCTCCAAATCCAATCAACAACCACACAGA
This sequence comes from Ilex paraguariensis, assembly GCA_963454935.2. Classification (NCBI taxonomy): domain Eukaryota; kingdom Viridiplantae; phylum Streptophyta; class Magnoliopsida; order Aquifoliales; family Aquifoliaceae; genus Ilex; species Ilex paraguariensis. Next base: position 16,774 of record CAUOFW020007754.1, on the reverse strand, counting down.
AAGACAATTTTTACAATCTAATCACAATTCTCCACAACATAAAATTAAATTTAACATATTTAAAAGCAAAATTTGAATTCGAATAACATACAAACACCAAAACCTAACACCTTCATGGTCATTTGAGGTTGATCAAGGAAATCAAAGAATTAGGAAAACATAGATCGGAGTGTACCGGAAGTGATCGGAGGGTTGATGATTTTGTCGCAAAATAAGTCAGAAGCTCCCCGGAGATTGATCGGAGATGATTTTTGATCTGTTTAATTCGTAAAAAAGATGTTTTTTTTCTCATAATAAAGGATGAAAAGAGCAACAACCCTTTGGGATGTTTCGAGGAAGCCACTCAGATTCTATCTATTTACGCCTCACTGCCACGGAGCTTTGAATTCCCAGAAATGCCCCCGTTTGAACAACCTTCAATTTTCTTGTTTAGATTCGAGTCTTCGTAATTAGAATAACTCTAATTGTGAGGTGAGTTAAACCTTCTCTTCTTCATCGCTCAAATTACACAGTGAGACTTTAAATTCGGCTGGACGTAGATGGAGTGTGATTTCTAGGAGGTAGCTGTGTGATACAAATAGGTAGATGGAGTGTGATTTCCAGGAGATAGCTGTGTGATACAAATATTCATTTTATGTACCTAAAACTATATTCATTGAAGTGTTATAGATGTTCTGTTCACCACCTGTTTGATTAATTTTCTCAGAGAACATAACTTTTTCACTTGTTTCATTTCTGTAAAATTCAAGAGTAGTATTTGAAACTACATGGTTTTCCTCAAATAAGAGGATGTTTCTGCCGAAACCCAGATGGAAAGATTTATTATTGCGAACTATCAGTACAGGAGAGCAACATGTTTTGTGCTCTCTCTACTCCACAATGCCACCTGTCCTGCCATCATCAGAACTTCAAGAGCTATGTCGGGTTGTTTCCAGTGGAATTGGCAGCTTAGATGACTTGGAAGCGAGTGTTAGTAACTTCTCCGTTCCTATTACTGCGTCCGCCATTACCCAAGTCCTTGATTCCTGTAAAAACGAAGCAGCCACAAGAAGGCTGTTGAGATTCTTTTCTTGGTCGCGGAAGGATTTGGGTAGTGAGTTAGGAGATGAGGTTTTCAATCACGCGATTCGGGTTTTTTCTGAAAAGAAAGACTTTACAGCAATGGACATTTTGATATCAGACCTTGGTAAGGAGGGTCGTGTGATGGAAACCCAGACTTTGGTGCTGTAGTTCAGACATTGGTTAAGTTAGGGAGAGTCGATGAAGCTTTAGGGATTTTCAAGAACTTGGGCCAGTTCAAGTGCCCCCAAGATGGTGTTACTATCACTGCCATTGTTAGTGCTCTTTGTTCCAAAGGGCATGCTAAGAGAGCAGAAGGGGTTGTTTGGAATCATAAGGGTAAGATTTCTGGCAGGGAGTTTTGTATTTATAGGAGTCTACTTTATGGGTGGTCTGTGCAGGGGAATGTGAAGGAAGCTAGGAGAACTATAAAAGAGATGAAGTCTGCTGGTATTATGCCTGATCTTTTCTGCTTTAACACATTCCTCAGTTGTCTTTGCGAGCGGAACCTTAAATCTAATCCTTCAGGTCTCGTTCCTGAAGCTTTAAATGTAATGATGGAGATGAGGACTTATGGCATTGCCCCAACCTCAATCAGTTACAATATATTGCTGTCTTGTTTGGGTAGAACCAGAAGAGTCAAAGAATCTCTTCGAATTCTCAAAACAATGAGAAAATCAGGTTGTTTTGCTGACTGGGTCACTTATTATCTTGTTGCAAGAGTTTTGTATTTGACTGGTAGATTTGGTAAAGGAAAGGAAATAGTTCATAAGATGACTGAAGAAGGGCTGGTTCCAGAACAGAAGTTTTACTATGATTTAATTGGTGTTCTTTGTGGAGTTGAGAGGGTGAATTATGCTCTTGAGCTATTTGAGCTGATGAAACAAACCTCGATTGGTGGTTATGGGCCAGTTTACGATGTGCTTATACCAAAATTTTGTAGAGGAGGAGACTTTGAAAAAGGTAAAAAACTTGGGATGAGGCGACAGCTAAGGGTGTGGCTCTTCATTGTTCGAGTGATGTGTTGGACCCCTCAATCACAGAGGTGTTCAAGCCAAAAAGGAAGATGGAGGAGAGAGTCAACCTTGTGGATTATGCCCCACCCAAAACTCGAGCACAAATAAAGAAGTCTTGTGGAAAGCAAAAGAAAATAAAGAAGAAGAAGAAGAAGAAAAATACTGCTCCAACTTAATTGTTATATCTCCTTCATCGCCCCTCCTTTGTTATAGTCGGTATGTTTTAATTTTATTTACCTGACATTGCAAGGCCATGCATTTATTGATGTTTGTCTGCTTGTTATTATTGTTATAGTCTTCGTTAGAACATATTAGCTTGCTTTCCATAATCTCAGATTATACTTCCTTATTATTGTACAGGTTTTTATTTTTGAACACTATTGTACAGTTTGATAAATAGATTTGTTGTATATGTTATTTTGATCTATGACAGGTCTAATAATGGTGTCTGAGCACATTAGGCACTTCATGCAGGGAATGTGAGTGAGAGAGTGACCTCTCTTGAACATTATTATTTAGAGTAATGCAATTTAGACCTAAAAATCTGATCTAATTTGTTGATATAATGTTATGGTTACAGTAGAACCATTGGATCAACACCAAGTTCTAGGGGCCCACAATTAATCCAAAGGCTATAGTGAATTAGGTCAACAAATTAAGTCAATAAATTAGGTCTGAATAGCATTGCTCTATTATTTAAAAGATGTTGCCTGATGAGCATAGTTGGGCAAGACTGAAAATTTTGCATTTTTTTGAATGTTGCAAGGGGTTCCTCTCCTAGATAACGTAGCATTTTCTATTAATTGATTGGGTTCACTTGGGGATACAGTGAAGACATTGTGATTCCTATTATAGTTGCCAGATCTGGTAAATACAAAATCCTTGGTGGCTTGGCTCTTTGAATTTCCTCCACTCAACACAGTCCTCTCTCTATTTGGGAGTAATGCCCTTTATATACCCTTTGGCCACAAGTGAGCTTTTTGCAAAAACCATGCATTTTATAGCTTTAGTGAAGTTTTAGTCCTCAATTCTTTGTGGCCCTTAAAGATATTCAAATTTCTTTGATATGAAATTGGCTATATTTCTTCCTAATACTTGTAGTCGATCTACCAAGTTGGTCCCTTTGAACATTTTCCAGCTGATGTGAATTTCTGGTCTTCACCTTTGTTTTGCTTCAAATGCCATAGTTTTGTTTTTCTCTTTTTTATAAGCCAAAGGAAGTACTGTGCTACAACTTAAATATGTATCGCCCAAGCGTAGGTTATGCGAAGTGTGAAAATGCTCGAAAGTCTTGAAATCGTACTAATTGATGAATGACTTAGAACACAAAAAAAAAATTAAAATAAAATTGCTTTTAAATTTTTTTGAGAAATTTAAATTTAGAAAACAATAAATGTGGGTTTAAAATAGTAATTTAGAATACTAAAGCATTAGAGATTCCCTTCCAACTTCACACAATACTTATTTATGATTTGATTTTCGAACTCAATTAAGGTTCAGTTGATGAGTGATCTTAATCGAAAGATTAGCAGTGATAATATGAGAACATACCCAAAAGTATAATTAATAAAATATTTGGATAAAAATTAGTATTTAATTGGAGATAACAAGAATTCGCGGTGTCCGGAGTTGACGATCAATCAAGATCTCTAAGACAAAAAAATAATTTTTTATTATAAACAAGAAATCAAGTAATGTATGAAAATTTAAATTAATTAATTCAATCATGAAAAACCAATTATTCGACCTGCGAGGAATCTAAAACATTCGATGTATGTCACACAACGAATCAAGAGATTTTACAGAGCAAAATTTTTATTAAAAGACATAAGTTAATTAAAAGGAAAAATCATACATTAAAAAATATTGGATCAAAAATAAATACCATATTTTATTGAAAGATTCAGCCCTATCTTTATTTGATGATTTAGCAATCCATAAGAAAACAAAACAAAAAGCTTTGAAAGAGGGGTTGAAGGTAGAATAATCCCCAAATTACAATTTACAATTATTTATAACTGGATTAGGAAGCAAAAACCTAATAGAAATCAAAGACCACATCATCCAGCCACACTGTCTCTCCCATCCGGATACAACGAACATGCATCCGAACGTATGCTTTCATCTTGCAATTCTTCACCATTCAAGTCCGGACGCGTATTTCCTCCGTCCAAATGCACCAAATCCTCTATAAATCGCGTCCAGACGCTTGAAATAACGTCCGAACGTGGCTTTCTCTCTACAACTCACGTCCGAACGTGTGAAACTGACCTCCAGTTGCATTTGTTAGTCTTTGTTTTTCTTCTTTTCTTCATCCAAGCCTTCTATCTTCCGTATATTTACACTTTAGCCTCTATATTTTGCCCTATTTACCTGAAAAACAGATAAGTGCTACAAAAATAGATTTAAAACTTGAAATGCATAAATCACACATATTTAACTTTCAATCCTACGTAACTAACCAACAATTAATAGAACAATTATGCATATTTCATGGCTAATTATATTACATATTGTTAAGAATAGTAGGGTAGTATGTATAAATTGTAGATAGTAATAGAGTATATGTGTAATTTTTATTATTATAGGTTAACTATAAATATAAGTGATACATGAGAGTTAGGTTAAGTTTTTAATCTCAATTTGTTTCTCCCAAAATATATTATCTCTAATATTATGTTAATCTTTCAAACTTAACATGGTATCAAAGATTCTAAATATAAATATTAGTATTAGTCTGTGTTTGTGTTGCAGAAATTACTTGGCTTGGTAACGTTACTGTTGAGGTAGTATCACTGTGCTGTTGTCGGAGTTCCGACGTCGTGGTGGTGTTACACAGTGGTTGTGATACATTGTGGTGGTGGTGGTACAACGGCTGGGTTGGAGATTTTGCTCGTTGTGGTGTTGTGTGAGTCGATCGTGGCTCGATCGTTGTGGTGCCTGTGAGCCAATCGTGGTGGTGCTTGTGAGTTGATCGTGGCTTGATCATTGTGGTGTTCTGTGAGTCGATCGTGGCTACTGAGTCGATTGTCGACGCTGGTGGTTCTCTGTGGTGGTTATTGTGGTGTTGTGGTGGTGGCTGCTGCACAGGATTCTCTTGAAACCCAAATCTGAAGAAGACGAAGTCCATTGGGGTTGGTTGCGGGTCGGTTCAATCCAGACCTGGTCTAGCCCAAGATCCAAATCAAAACCGGTCTAGCCCAAACTTAGACCAGACCGGTTCAAGGTCGGTTTAGTCCACTCCCGGCCGGTTTAGTCCTAGTTTAGTTAGTTTGGCACCGGTTCAGACAGGTTCCAGTATCTTTCCTGTCCGGTTCAGGCTTCCAGTAGCCTTAGCAAGGCTGGTTCAGTGATCCAGAGGGCTAAATCAGTCCGGTTCAACAGTTTTCTAGGCCGGTTCAGTCTTCCAATAGCCTTCTTTGGGCTAAATCAGGCCGGTTCAGCCTACTAGCAGCCTCCTTTGGGCTAACCCAGGCCGGTTCAACGGTTTTTTAGGCCGGTTCAGCCTCCTTTCCTCCAGTTTAGCATTGTAGCACTCCTTTCCTCCTTTCCTTTCCGGTTTGCTGCACTATTATGGACCCCAAACAAGATACCGGGTCCCTTACTCCTTCTTTGCCTCCTCCGACTCTTATTAATGGTCTCATGACCTCTGTCAAACTTAATGAGACTAATTACACTTTATTGTCCTGATCTATTCAAGTTTTTCTTCGAGGCAAACGGTTTAAGAAATATTTGGTGAATACTAAACCAAAGAAAGACACTCCTGTGTATGATCAGTGGGAACAAGAGGGTGCTCAAATTATTTCTTTATTATTGAATAGCATTGAGCCTAGTATTAGTTCTACCTTGCTCTACCTTGACACTGTCAAAGAGATATGGGATCACTTGGCCACTATGTATTTTGGTATGGGTAATTTTACCCAAGCTTATGAGGTGTGCAAGGAGTATTTTCGGCTGGAACAAAATTGATGGGACTCTTCTGAAAAGCCCTGAGATGAAGACACGTGTCCTCGGGGTTTTGGAACAGTGTTGCCCGGATGTAAGCACCATCGGCGAAGAACGTCCTCTACCCCGAGGTGCCCTCTCATATAGGATCACACATTCGGTGTATTATACAAACAAACACGTGTCCTCGGTCACGCGTACCTCGGAAACATACCACCCTCGGTCCCCGAGGTAAGCCTTTTCTCGGTGCCGAGGTCACTCCATCCTGGACGCTTCCTCTACTCCCGGATAAAGCTCATGACATACTGGACATCAGCCTATGCCAGTATGGACTATTCGTCATGACCTCTTCTTACACAAGTAATGTCAGAACGTTCTGGAATACCGACGTAACAGCCAATAAGGGATGGACGCGTGGCAAATAATGTCACATCCGAAGCAGACAAACCGCATGCCGCTGCTGACACGCGACTTGGGAAAGTAAACAATTAATTGCACCCTTCTGTTGACGAGACCGCATTCAATGCGGTAAGGTTCGGATATGAAAGGCAATAAATGCTCCTATTACAGAGCATTTATTGCATCCTTCCCGAAAGGAGCATATTGTACCGTCGGCGTCCCGACAACTCACCATTGATTGCTCGGGACCCCGAGCAGTCAATTAGAGAAGACATTCCTCATCAAATGATTACACACGCTACCTGTGCCTGATGATCACCTACTGACCACACTGACAGCAATCATGATCTTCTAAGGTATAAATACCCCTCCCAAAAGACAAAGCGGGTATGCAATCACAAACTCTCTACTACAAAATATCCTTCTCAGTGTTTTCTCCTTCCTCTCTCTCATTCAAAGACTGACTAGACCGTCGGAGGGGATACGCCGGAAAACACTCCGGCGCCCTTCTAACTTGTTCTCCTTTGTTCCAAGAAATACCTTTCACACGTACAGGATCGTTCTTCCTTTCCCAAGGCCTTCCTTTGCCGTTCCAGGTTGCCACCGTACCTCGAAGGTTGTTTCAAGCAGCGTGTTTGGCCACTCAACCGGCTCACTCAGAGTTCACCAGGGGAGAGATCTGTTCCCAATATTTTATATATCGTGCAGGATCGAGCCCGCACAAAAATAATCTGAGCATTGAAGATTATTATTATCACGTTCGGGGAGTCTGTGAGGAGATGAAGGCCTACCATCTGTTTACTACTGATACAGCAGTTTGGCAGAAGCAGCATGAGGACATGAATGTTGTTAGGTTTTTGGTGGGTTTAAAACCTGAATATGAGGGTATTCATTCTCAAATTTTGGGTGGTTCTACTCTTCCCTCACTACTTGAGGTTTTCTCTCATATACAGCGTGCTACTTTGTCTACTTTCAGGTATCCATCCTGGTATTTTCATTGATCGCTTAGCTCTTGTGGTTCCTAGTAGCCATAGTGATGGTCATCGAGGTGATCGTGGTGGTCGAGGAGGTCGTACGGGTGGTCGTGGGGCCGTAGTTGACCACATTCTTGTACTCACTGTGGTCGTGGAGGACATATTGTTGATTTCTGTTGGGATTTTCATGGAAAACCCTCTAGTACTGCGAATCAGGTTTCTTATCAAGATGACACCTTTGTTGCGGCTTCCATACCTCGGTCAGGTCCACTAGACACTAGGTCGGTTACTATTACACGAGAAGATTATGCTCAGTTTCTGTCCCAACAACAGGCTGTTCCATCTCCCTCCACTGCTACTTTTGCCTAGTCAGGTACTGCTTCCACATGTTTGTTGTCCTTCACTCGTAGTCCTTGGACCATAGACTCTGGTGCTTCTGATCACATGACTGGTGCGTCTGATATCTTTTCTACTTATCAGTCTATTACTTCCACACGTAGTGTTACTCTTGCTAATGGTTCTTGTTCTAAAATTTCAGGTTTTGGGGCTACTAACTTGAGTCCTGATATGTCTCCATCTTCCGTGTTATTTGTTCCTTAGTTTCCTTTTAGTTTACTTTCCATTAGCAAGATTACCTGTTCTCTCAATTGTTCTGTAACTTTTTATTCCTCTTATTGTGTCTTTCAGGATCTCAAGACGACGAGGAAGATTGGTACAGGGCATGAAGCTGGTGGCCTATATTACCTCAATTTTGATTCACCTACCCGGGCTCTATAGACCTCGTTATCTCCTTTTCAATGGCATTGTCGTCTTGGACATCCCTCTCTCCAGAATTTGAAGCGTCAAGTTCCCAGTCTTAGTTATGTGTCGTCTTTGTCCTGTCAAGCTTGTCAACTTAGTAAGCATCACCGTGTGTCATTTCAGTCTAGAGTCAATAATCGTGTGTCTAGTCCATTTGAATTAGTTCATTCTGATATATGGGGTCCAATAAAGAATGTTTAATCTAATAAATATTTTTATTTTGTGTCATTTGTGGATGACTATTCTCGTGTGACTTATTTGTTTTTGATGAAATCTCGGTTTGAATTATTCTCTATATTTGAGACTTTTTGTAATGAAATAAAAATCCAGCTTGGTTGTTGTATACGTACTTTACATTCTGATAATGCTCGGGAATATGAATCTAATCCTTTTTCAGCTTATCTTAGTAAAACTGACATTATTCATCAGACTTCTTGTACTTACGCCTCTCCACAAAATGGTGTTGCTAAATGCAAGAACCGTTATTTGTTGGAAGTTACCCGTACTTTGTTATTCCAAATGAATATTCCTCGATATTTTTGGAGTGATGATGTTCTTACTGCTTGTCATCTTATTAATCGTATGTCATCCTCTGTGTTAAATGGGCAAAGTCCATATTCTGTTCTTTTTTCTGATAAGCCCTTATTTTCCCTGACTCCTAAGGTTTTTGGATGTGTCTGTTATGTTCACAATTTGGATCTTAGGTTTGACAAACTTGACCCTCGAGCTACCAAATGTGTATTTCTTGGTTACTCCCGCACACAGAAGGGATATCGTTACTACAGTCCTTCTGTGCACCGATACTTTACTAGTACTGATGTCACGTTTACTGAATCTGTTTCATACTTTCCAACACCTTTTCAGCCTTTGGATCTGGACTTTGAATCATCTCTTGTACCGCCATCTCTTTCTTCATCTTCAGATATTTCGCTACCCACTGTGTTATCATCTACTTTGCCTCTCCGTGTCTACTCTTGCCGTCCTCGCCCATTCACTGAGGTGCCCGTACCGTCTTCCTTGCCGCCTTTTGATCCGGTATATCAGGTAATTTAGATTCTTTACCTATTGCCTTCGCAAAGGTACTCGTTCGTGTGTTACTAATCATCCCATTTCTCATTTTGTTTCATATGATGCCTTGTCTCTTGTCTTCTCCTGTTTTATTTCCAAATTATCAGCTATATCTATTCCTAAGCATTTACAGGGTGCATTATCTGATCCGGGTTGGAGGAAAGCTATAAAGGAGGAGATGGATACTTTACATCATGATAGGACTTGAAATCTCGTTCCTTTACCCCCTGGTAAACGAACTGTTGGCTGTCGTTGGGTGTATACTGTTAAATTTCATCCAGATGGTTCTGTGGAGCGTCTCAAAGCTCGGCTTGTTGCGAAGGGCTTTACTCAGACTTATGGTGTTGATTATGAGGAGACTTTTTCTCCTGTTGTTAAAATTTCTTCTGTTCGTCTCTTGATTTTTTTTGCTACTAATCTTGATTGACCCTTGTTTCAGTTAGACGTCAAAAATGCCTTCCTACAGAGTGACTTGGTTGAAGAGGTATACATGGAGCAGCCACCTGGGTTTACTGCTCAGGGGGAGTATGGTAAGAGTGTATGTCGGTTAAAAAAATCTTTGTATGGTTTGAAGCAATCACTGAGGGCATGGTTTGATAAGTTTTCAGATACAGTTTTAGAGTTTGGTCTTCTTCGATGTCAGACAGATTATTCTGTGTTTCATAGATAGACAGATGTTGAATATGTCCTATTGGTGGTCTATGTAGATGATATTGTGATTACTGAAAATGATTCTGAGGGGATTGCCAAGTTAAAAATATTCTTACAGGATCGATTTCATACTAAGGATTTGAAAAAACTCAGGTATTTCTTGGTATTGAGGTGGCTCGATCTAAACAGGATATTTGTTTATCCCAGAGGAAATATGTACTTGACATGCTTTAGGAAGCAGGTTTACTAGGTGGTAGACCGATTGATGTTCCTATGAATTCGAATCAAAAATTATTGATGGATGATGGTGCATTATTTGAGAATCCGGGTCGATATCGTAGATTGGTTGTGAAGCTTAATTATCTCACTATTACTCGACCGGATATTTCCTATGCAGTCAGTATAGTAAGTCAGTTCATGGGATGTCCTAGAGTACCACATTGGGAGGCAGTTACTCGTATTCTGTGATATCTCAAACGAGCTCCTGGACTTGGACTGTTATATCGAGCTAATAGACATCTTAGAGTGGAAGGTTTCTCAGATGCTGATTGGGCTGACTCTCCTTCTGATTAGAGATCAACTACTGGTTATTGTACTTTCTTAGGAGGTAATGTTGTCTCGTGGAAAAGTAAGAAGCAACCCGTGGTAGCAAGATCCAGTGCTGAGGTTGAGTATAGGGCAATGACACATACGACGAGTGAGTTGACTTGACTACTACACTTCCTCTAGGAAATTAGGTTTCCAGTTCAATTTCCTTTATAGTTGTTCTGTGACAACCAGACAGCTATCCATATCGCTGTCAATCCTGTGTTTCACGAGAGAACCAAGTATATTGAGATTGATTGTCACTTTATTCGGGACAAGATAGTTCTTGGGGATATTACTACTCTATTTGTGAAATCTGAAGATCAACTTGCAGATATGTTTACCAAAGCATTTGAGCCATACACGTCTTACAACTATTTGTTCCAAGCTTGGATTATATGATATATATAGTCCAGCTTGAGGGAGAGTGTTAAGAATAATAGGGTAGTATGTGTAAATTATAGATAGTAAGAGGGTATATGTGTAATTCTTATTATTATAGGTTAACTATAAATACAAGTGATATATGAGAGTTAGGTTAAGTTTTTAACTTCTCTTTGTTTCTCCCAAAATATATTGTCTCTAATATTATGTTAATCTTCCAAACTTAACACATAATAAACCATCCTAACAGGTATCATTCTTGATTAATTTGTTAGAAATAATTCAAACTATGCCTCTGCTTAGGATGGTTTAATTTCAAAATAAAGCTGATTTTAGTTGTTAGACTTAGATTAGAGTTGATTTAGTCAATAAGTTTAAATTTAAGTTGTTGCTAATACATCTCATGCAATGCCACATGTCGTGTTGGCACCTCTATTTAAGAAGCGATTGTGCAGTTGACTAGGATGTGAAAAAAGAAGGGCAGAAAAAAATTCAGAACCCATTCTTGTCTACTGTTGCCAAGCCTTGTGCCCAATCCCATTATCTTCTTGCACTTTATTTCTTACTTTGTCTCCTTGTTTCTATCCAATTGGCCACAAAGCCTATCAAAATTTCAACATTTGGTATCAGAGCAAGTTCTGATCAACCGGGATTAAAGCAACTTTTGTTCGTAAGGTAACCAAAGTAAAACAGCAGCCAGCTTCAGGTAACAACCCTCAATCAAGTATTCCCATTTTCAAAGGAGAAAATTATCAATTTTGGAGTATCAAAATGAAAACTGATCTATGGGAACTAGTTCAAAGTGGTTACACAGACAATGACAATCAAGAAGAAAGAATTACAGCTGCTCAAAGAACAGCGATGAAAGAAAACGAGAAAAAAGATGCTAAAACTTATCATTCATTCAACAAGCTCTACATGTTATGCCACGGATACTGGGAGCAAAAACATCCAAAGAAGCATGGGAGTTGCTTCAAAATGAATATAAAGGGTCAAGTCAGGTAATCAACTCAAGACTACAAACTCTTTGTCATGGATTTGAAACAATGATGATGAAAAAATTGGAGTATATTCATGATTATCTCACTAGAATTACTTCCATTTTCAATCAAGCAAGGTCTCTAGGTGAAAATCAAATGGATCAAAAAGTTGTTGAAAAGGTTTTGAGAAGGCTGGCCCCAAGTTTAATAGTGTTGTTGTTGCGATTGAGGAATCAAAAGACTTGGCTGCTTGGTCTTTCACTCATTTAAAGGGCTCTTTGGAAATACATGAAGAGAGGCTTACATTTCTGTTGAAGATGTCGGGGAGCAAGATTTTTCTGCAAAACATAATTATAAAAGAGGTATAAATCAAGGGAAAAAATCACTCAGGGTTACTACAACAAAGGTATTGCTAAATGCTTTAATTGTAAGAAAGGTCACATTGAAAAAGATTGTTGGCACAAAAATGAAAATTCTAACATCCCTCGTTGTTCCATTTGTAAGAAATATGGACATGCAGAAAAAGAGTGTTACGCATAATCATGAGAATCATGCAAATTTTCATGAAGAAAAAATTGTTGATGCAAAGGAAAATGAGGAACCCTTGTTTGTAACTTGTTTTGCTGCCACGGCAAAGAATGTTTGGTACCTAGATAGTGGTTGTAGGAACCATATGACTGGTAATAAATCTATGTTTGTTGAAATTGATGAGTCTGTGTGATCTCAGGTTCGAATGGGAGATGATAGCAAAGTTCAAGTTCAAGGCAAAGGAGTTGCTTCTGTTGACGTCAAGTTCAGTAAGAAATTGATTCAAAAGGTTATGTATGTTCCGGAATTGACACAAAATTTGATTAGTTTGGGACAACTTATGAAAATGGTTTTATGCTGTTTTTGATGGTGGAAGATGCATGCTATTAAACAAAGCAAAGAAAAAGATCTTAATGTCTCTGAAAATGACTGAAAACTATATATTTCCTCTTGATTTTTCTGAGCTCATCCTTGATTCATCAGGTTTTGGTAAAAGAAAAGGTCTCCGAGACAATGGTGACAGCAAATTTCCTAGAAATACTCCTAAAAGTTCAGCTGATTTGATGATTTCCACGAGGTAAAAAGTTTGACAGGTCAAGGAAGAATGAAGCAATAGATGTAAAGAAACATCTGGAGAAAGAAGTTCCTACACAAAAGAGAAGTGCTCAACAATTTGAAAAGAAGAAAACTCAAGTTGACTACTTGGCAAATTGTGAAGCTACTCAAGCTTGGATTCCATGTGTTGATTCAATGAAGAAGAAGGATCAAGCTGCTATAGTCTGAATTAAGGGGGAGTATGTTAGAAACAATTCAAACTAAGCCTCTGTTTAGGATGGTTTGAATTTCAAAAATAAAGCTGATTTTAGTTGCTAGACTTAGATTAAAGTTGATTTAGTCAATAAGTTTAAATTTGAGTCGTTGCTAATACATCTCATGTAATGCCACATGTTGTGTTGGCACCTCTATTTAAGAAGCTATTGCAGCTGACTAGAATGTGAAAATAGAAGGCCAGGAAAAAAAATTCAGCAACCCATTCTTGTGTACCATTGCCAAGCCTGGTGCGCATTTTTTATTTTATTTCTTACTTTGTCTACTTGTTCCTATCCAATTCGCTTCAAAGCCTATCAAAATTTCAACACAATTGGGGGTTTGGTTTGTTGCTGCCTCTTTGACAAAAGATGGACCTAGACTTTTAAATTTTATATGTTATTCCTTTCATGTTTGCCAGTCTAAACTAATGACTCTTACATGGGATTTAACTTCTCTTCTGTCCTGTGTGCACCTGTGGGAATTTAATCAGGTTGATCAGGCTCCTACCAGTCCAGTATCAAAATTACAATCTTATAATACCATTAGAACAACTCAGCCATGAGTTTACACCAAATGTATTTGCCGGAACCACAGAATCATGAAGAATCCTTTTTTATCTGCAAATGCCAAGGTGGAGAGCATAATTGACAGCAACAACTAGATATGATCTCTTTCCTGCTTCAATGTACTTCAGGAAATCCAGAGTTCAATGCCTGCCTATCAGCCACATTCTCAATAAGCTGACCAAGTTCATGAGTTCACTCTCCATCACCAACAGGACATCTCTTCTGTTATGGTCAGTCAATGCCAAGAATGAGTTATACTCTGGTTAACAGTGCTGGGGAAACTGACAGCTAAGGATCGTATCAAAACATTCATGCTGCACATAGGTATCATATGTCTATGTTGCAGGAGTGAGCAAGAAAATCGGAAGCTTCTCCTTTACATTGTTCATTCACTGTTGGGATTTGTAGAAATATTTTGCAGAAGACTTGAGTAACATGGCAGCTCATCATCTGGCCCCAATTTATTCAACGATCTGCTGTAGTTTGGCAAGGTAAATCCCTCGAGAGTGACAGTTCTCAAGCTTTGCTCATCTGCCTCCATCTATGTGGTGTGGAGGGAAAGAAATGCTAGATTATTCAAGAATGCTTATAAAGATGCAACATCCATTTTGAAGGAAGTCACAAATATAGTTCCGTGTCGACTGGTGTCCTTAAAAGCCAGAACTCCCCTCAAAACAACGCAATTTTTCAACTGTGGTGGATCCTCTTTACGACTTGATCAACAATTTCTCTGTTTTCCTTGGCTACATTTGCATATCTAGTGGTTCCATGAGAGTACTCTGCCTATCAAGTTATATCATAACATTGTCTTTGCACCTCTGTTTTGTATGGTGCCTTTTGTAGACTAATTTTGGCGATGTACATTTTGCAAAGCAAGGGAATACAAACTTTACTCACCCACCCAAAAAAAAAAGAGCCTCCGGTTCATGTAATCTTAGTGACCATCTGATTTTCCACTGACCACTGAGCTAAGGTAGGTGGAGTATGAGGTTATCGTGATTGCGGGGTTTTGGAGGTTTAAATGTATACAATATTAGCCTATAGGTGGAGAAGTTGTTTCCACGAGTCAAATTCTTAACGCCTATCTCACAATGGAACACCAAACATCTACTACCCATTTTTCCTACAATTTATAGTTAAAAAAGTTTTAACTACACTCCTTCTAGTTTATCATATCTTTAAAGACACCTCTTCTATTATCTAAAACACCACTGACATCTTTTTAGTTTATATTTAAACATCACAAACACCTTTTGTCATTAAACCATTATTTCTAATAAATTTTTTTATCTAAAATACCAAAAATTACCCCTACATAAAACTCAAATAATTTTTTTATAAAAAATTTGATTAAAATTCTAGTCGATTAAAATTTATCTTTTTACATATTAAAATTCGAGCTGATTAAATATTTTTTTTACATATTAAAATTTGACCTGATTAAAATTCGATTTGAATTGTTTATTTTTTTACGTATTAAAATTGGAGCCGATTTGAGCTCAACCTGACCTATTAGCGTCGATTAAAATTCAATCCAAGTAGATTAAAATTTATATTTTTTTACTTACTAAAATCTGTGCTAATTAAAATTCGATTCAAGTCGATTAAAATTTATTTTTTTACTTATTAAAATTTGATTAAAATTCAATGCGAGTTGATTAAAATTTGATTCGAGTTGATTGAAAACGAATTTTATTCTGCTCAAATAGAATTTTAGTCGGCTCGAATTTTAATATGTAAAAAAATTTATAAAATAGAGGAATCTCATTGAAGATATGTCTATTTAGAGGGAGTATAAATGAAATTTTTTTAAAAATATATCATTAATAATTTAATAAAATTATATTCTAATTAAGGTCTTTAATCTGACAGTGAGTATTAGTGAAGATTTAGAAACTAAAAGAGGAATTCATCAAAATATGATAAATTAGAGGAGATGTGACTAAAATTTTCCTTTTATAGTTTTATAGTTAAATTCATACTCATAGGGCGAAGGAGTAAGGAAACAAGAAGACAAATGGAGGCCCATGGAGAGGAGTTTGAATCTGTTTTTGGGGGCAAGTGATTAGAGTTGAATTTGGCTGTTAGGCAAAGGGCACATGGGAAGAGACAATAACTCAATTAATGGGGTTTGATATTATATTATTATTATGGGACCACATCGGGGGGTCCATTGCATCTTATAGTCACGTGCCACATGCACATGCTAAGGCTAGATACATTAAATGTTAATGAATTTGTATATCAATTAGACATTTAGATTAGATTCAAACAATAGTTTCAAAAGCAAATTTAGATTCCAATCAAAATGGAATAAAATTTGAATTTGACCAATTGACAAGTTTATTTTTTGCAATGTCATACATAATTGATGGTACTTAATAAATCGTGTCAAAATTAAATTAACTCATACACAATTTATTTATTAAGTAACTATTATTTTGGTTAGTGAGAAAAAAATGGTAGAAAATAAAAATAATAGAAAGTGAAATAAAATAAAAGAACTTACCAAAAAAAAAAAGAAGTGAAAGAAAAAAAATGAATGAAAATATATTTTCACATATGTATTTGATTAGCATGAAAAGTTTTCAAGAAAATTTTTAATTATAATTTTTTTTAATTGTTTAAATTATCTTTAATTATGTTAACTCAGTCTAAAGAATAAAAAAATATGTATTATAATTAATAATTATTTTTTTTAAAAAAAATTGGCCCCTAACCTGGGTTTAAGACAAGGATTGACCCCAACTCAAATTTAAACTAGATAATATGATTAGCTTAATTCATATCAAAATTTTCAAAATTAATAACTAATTTAATATTTAAGAAAAACAAGGATAAAATAAAAAGTTAGGTTATTGATTACAATTTTCTTGTTTTTCTTTGTATTTTTTTTTAAAAATTTAGTTAGTTGTGAAAAGATCTAAGTATGATGAAAAATTATTTTTTATTTTAATACTAACTAAATATATAAAAAAATTTAAAAAAAATTATTTCTTATGTTTTTT
>CAUOFW020007753.1:0-19979 GCA_963454935.2 Ilex paraguariensis | reverse complement strand
GTAAAAGAATGTTTCTCTCTCCTCTATTGAAGCACTGTTAATTTGCACGCTTAACTACCACATTAAAACAAATGTGGCCGTTTCTCTCATTTTTATATTCTTGTAGGAATTTGGTGGGCTCACAATTTTATTTTCGGTATGAATGGTAATTATAAAAAACGTGGAGGAATTTGGAACATCCAATATGATTCTTTGTCCAAGTTCTGAATACTAAATATCGTGGTACAGGCAGTATATGTGTAAAGTATATCTGTTAATGATACAATATATTTTAAAATATTTGGGTAAATTGCATTGACATTCCTGACATTTGGTTTTATTACACGGACACCCTCTTAAGTCTTCAAAATTACACTAAGACCCCACAAAATGAAAGGCCATTAACGACACAAACAACAAGACCATTTTACCCTCACATTAACTATTCATCAAAATCCAAGATTCAAGACACAAGCCCCAAGATCCCTCCCTGAAAGCTGCCCCCCCCCCAATTCACATACACCCACACTCTCTCTCACGACGAATCAAAGCCCCAACAACCGTCTCTCTCTCTCTCTCTCTCTCTCTTTGTGAAGACGTATCAAACCCCCTAACAACCGGTGTCAACATCCAGCGGCGTAACCACAACCGCCTATTTTCACCAGCACCACCATTGCAGAAGTTTGGGTTTTTGTTCTCTATATTTCTCTCTTCTATCTCTCTGTGATCGATATCCTAGGGGGTAGAACCGGTAATGATGGGTGAAATTTGCAAGTGGTGGTTATAAGTGGTGGTTGTAAGTGGATTTTGAATTCCTAACCTCTTCGATGTAGTGGCTGGTTGATGATGTGTTTGGTTCAGGTGATGGTTTCAGTGGTGGTGGAGGCAGGGATGGTTTCAAAAGGTATGGGTTATGGTTTTAGTTTCTCTCTCTCTCTCTCTCTCTCTCTCTCTCTCTCTCAGTGCTACTGCTAGTGGTGGGTCTAGTTGGGTATAGAAGTTTTGGTGAGTTTGACTGCGTTTGAAAGTTTTGGTGGTTTTATGTGGTGAAATCGATGGTGATTGGTGGGTTTAGGTGGTGGAACCGGTGGTGCAATCAGTGGTGATGGGTGAGTTGAGGTGGTGGACTGGTGGTGATGGGTGATAGGAGTAAGAATTAACGTAATTAGATAAATAATAAATAAAAACAAATTTAATATGCTACAATTTGATAGGTAATTATTTAGATTTTTTTAAAAAAAATGATTAATTTTTAAATTATACTAAACATTTCAGTGTTAAATTTTAAATTTTAATTTATATATGAAATATATAGATTAAAAAAATAAATGAAAGGTTGGATAAATTTGTAAGATAAGAAAAATATTTATTTGAATTCTTAAACTTAAATTTGGACTGTATTTTTGGTATTTTAGGAATTATTGTTGATGACATCAGGTTTGTCTGTGAATAATTCTAACGTATGTTAGTTAGAAGGGGTATGATTGTTACAAATATTAAATATAAAGGGAGTTCAATGTTATTTTTAAAATGTGAAAGGGTATCTACGTAATAAAATCAAATATCAAATGGTGTCATTATAATTTACCCTAAAAGTATTCGATAGGTCCTATTTTTCCTTGAGAAGAAGAATGAGAAAGTTAAATGAGCACAAAAAAGTTAAGACGTGTGACTAAAAAGTTTTGTGGTCCACGATGCAGATGGTGTGAGAAAGCGTAAAAAAGTTAAGAGACTTAATTTATTGTAATTTTTGGATTTATTATAGATCTTATTAAATATTAGAATTTAGTGTTGATCCAATAATTTTTATGAAGGTACATTATTATATCAACAAATTAAATCAATTTTTTAGGTCAAATCAAAAAATAAATAAATTTAAAAAAGAGCAATGTTATTTGGACCTAAAAATTGACTTAATAAATTATTATCCTTAAATAATTAGTGGGTTTTAATAAATATTAAAATTCACTATTAAATCAATGATAAATATAACAGTCATACAATAAAGTCAATTTTTTAAATTAATTTTTTAAGTCTGCATAGAATTAATTTAGAAATTATATATGTATATGCAAAGATATCGATGATTTTTTGATCTAGTGATATTCTTTATTTTGTCAAGGACACGTATTTTAGGGGTGAAAAGTTCAAGCCCATTCTGCCTCTCTCACCCCCAAATATATATACATATACATACATACACGTGTAAACGCGTTTCAAGTTTTATCATTTGACTAAAGCAACGTTGACAAATCACAATTTGGTAACACCTTGTTTTGAACAAATCACAAGTGTCACATCAGAACAGCCATGAAGGCAAACCACACTCAACAAACTATATTATATTCGGCAGGTCAAACTTGCATTGGGCTGAACAACACTATGGTTTGGCCTGGGTCTTTGTCTAACCTTTTGAGTAAATATTAATTAGGTGTACAAATGCATACAAGACTCTGATTCGAGATTGTAATCAACATTTAAACAATTTAGTCGACTTCAATTCGTGAATTTTTATCTCAAGTTTCGTCTCAGTTTATTTAATCAAACGGATCGAACTTAAAACTTGTGTTCAAGTTTCCAATTCAAATCTTCACTCGTGTTCATATACATATACATAAATGATAAAATATAAAATTTAAGTGTCTAAAAAATATATTAACTACAAATTAATCAAATATGAAATAATTAAATATATAATAAAAATGAGTGATGTGATGTTTTTAAGGAAGAAATATATAAATTATTAAACATGTGATAGAAATAAGTGATGCAATTTGACATTTGAATCTGACAAAAAGATGATGGATGAGATAAGTGATTGATGTGGTTTTGAGGGAAAAAATATGATTGGAACAAAATTCAAACACACTCATATTTTATTATATATATATATTCATCATATAGATTTACTAATTATTGACTGTGCCTGAAAGCACAGAATAATAAAAAATAATAAATAATAAACATATTTTTATTTATATCTAAAATCAAATCACAAACATAAAAAAAAAAAAAAAAGATAAAAGAATTTAAGCATCAGTTTATAGTGGGGGTAAGAGATGGTGAGCGACAGTGTGGGTGGTAGGAGACGGTAATAATTGTGGTGGGTGACAATGACCGGGGTGGAGGCAAGGGCAGCGGTGGCGGTGGTGGTAGAGGTATTAGTGAGACGATTTCAAATACTATTTTTTAAAATTATATTAATTTAAAAAAGTCATTTCAAACACACCTTAGGGCCTATTTTTCTAATTAAATTTAGAGTATTAATATTAGCTGTTAGATTAATTTTAAAGTAAAATTTAAAATGATTTTAACCGCGAATAACAAAAGGTATTTTGTTTAACTTTTAAAATTTAAATTGTAATATATTTTATTATATAGATTTGTAATCATAATTACAAATAACACATGGATTATGTTACCCTGAAGAATTATTTGATAGTAGACCCATTTTTAAAAGTCACTTAGATTAAATTGTGTCGACTTTTTAAGGTTATCCCTTGATCTATCTTACATGTAACTCAACCCAAAGGACTAAACTTGAATGAGCAATGCTATATGAACTTAAAATGTGAAATTAATTAATCACTATTGTTAATTGTATTGTGGGTCTTAGTATTTATTGAGATTCATTACCTATTCAATGATAATGATTGATCAAATATATATTTTAAGTCCAAATAACATTTTTCAACTCAAAATACCTCTTATAAATTTGCCTCTCTTTCTTAGCTTTTTTTATTTTTTGAAATTGCTTTCTTAGCTTTTTGGAAGCATGAATAATTTCTTAGCTTTCTTGCTTTCTTACCTCTTATAAATTTGCCTCTCTTTCAATTTTGTGTAAAATTACTCTAAAGATTAAAGTAGTGTTTGACATAACTTCTAAAATCGTAAGTGTTCATGGCATTTGGTAGGCATACCAAACGTATTTTTTATTTTAATTAAATTCCTGTTAAATTTTAGGTGTGATTGGTTTTTGGTTATAAATTGATATTCACAATTAAATTGTCCAAAATTAATTATTGCAGATGTCACCTCACAATAATTGTGATAGAGAAAATACAGATTTAAATTGAATGGATCCAAAATGCTATTATTGCATGAATAGGATTATAAAATTTCTGATTTTGATCCATCAACAATATTTAAGGAGTACTTGAAATGTCAGTTGTTTATTCTTTTTTGGCCTAATAACAAAAGTATTCATGCTATAGCCCACTTCATCTAACTTAATCTAATTCTAGTACAAGTGTAATTGAATCCTAATTCCAACCTGAATTATACAACTGGAGTATGAAACTCAAATTACAAACAATTTCGAAACTAAAGTTAAATTAGAGAATTTAAACTAAATTTTAACTCAAAGTGTGCAACTTGAGTTTAATCTAAGTATAACCATTACTCTGATCGAAAATTTTGAGCCGAATTCAATCTAAAATTACGAATTCAATCTAAAATTAACTCAAGAAGAGATATTATTGCTCAAGTTGAAGATTCGTAATTTTAAAAATTGTGCATTAAACATCTTCTAGTTTTATGGGAGAACTTTAATACATATATACATATTTTTTTATATATATACATATATATTTATGTATTTACGTATATATATATATATATAAATCTCTTATCTAAATTTTGAATTATCTTTTAATGCATCTTGATTCATGCATTTTATTTTTTAGAAAGTAATTTTATTTTTAAATTAATTTAATATTCGAATAGTGTAACAATAACAGTGTAACAATATAAAGTGTAACACTAACAATGTAACCGTATAACAATAATAGTGTAACAAATTATTTACACAAAATACTGTACTATTATATTTTGTCAAACATATAGTTTCATTTAATTTCAGTCAAAATAATTCATCTCTGTTTTGAATTTGTTACCATACATACAAAATTACTGAACACTGTATCTGTTACACTGTTATTATTACACTGTTATTTTTATACTATTACATTATTTGGATATTAAATTAATTTAAAAATAAAACTATTTTTCAAAAAAAAAATGCTTGAATCAAGGTGCATTAAATATAAATTGAAAATAAAATCACTTTTCAAAAAAAAAACGCATGAATCAAAGTGCATTAAAGATAATTCAAAATTTAAATAAGAGATTTAACAACAAATATATATATATATATATGTGTGTGTGTGCGTGTGTGTATAAATAAGTATATATATTCGTATATATATATATATATATATATATATATATATATATATATATATATTAACAAATACACATGAATCAAATGTACATTAAATACGTGTTTATATGTATTAACAAACACACATAAATTAATGTGAATTAAAAATAAAAGATTTTAAATTAAATGACCCTAAAATGGGTATTTATGTCTTTTTAACTTACATTTTATTCTATGTATTTTTTGCCAAATAAATCTAATTAGGTGTACCGAGTTCCAAAGAACCCCTTTAATATATAATCACTCCAATCCAGTATTAGTTAATAAGCAGGATCTTTATTGGTTAAAGATGAATGGTCAGCCGAGTAAAGGAATTAACCCAAAAAAAAAAAAAAATAGTAGAGTGAATCTAGTATTAGTCAATTTTGCCACCATTGTGGCTTCATGTCGGCTATGTCTTCTATCACCGACTCAGAAAAAGCGGGAAAGCGGCTTGCAGCTTCCAGCTTCCTCACTATGAAACGAACCCTATGAATTCACACCAAAGCCTTTGACTCAATCAAATCCATTCCTTCACAAAATCGAAACATTACTTTACTTCCACTCACCTCTAGTAAAAATATAAATAGAGAGAACAAATCCAAATTATCAAACCCACAAAAATATAAACCAAACACACCCTTACATTTCTTAAAGATAGAGGGTGGCCGAGGGACCGACTCGATGGCGGCGCTTAGTTTATTTTCAGATCTCTCAACTTGCCTATATAACGGTCGACTCAAGAAACTCAAAGGGTACTTGTCAACCTTGTTGAACAAGACTTCTATTCATTAGATAGTCAAATCTCTCCTCTACTTCTTTTTTTTTTTTTGGGTGGGATAATTGCTTTGTTTTTTGCCATAATCTTCTTTATATAGAGTTTCATGTGTGGGTTCAAGGTGGCGAATTTTAGGGAGTATTCCGGGAAGAGTGTGCGGCGGAGGAGGGGTGAGGAGAGAGAAAGTGATGGGTTAAATGAAGGTGGAAATATGTTGGAGTCTGTGTTTTCTGGGATTAATAGAGAGCAGGAGATGTCGGCAATGGTGTCGGCTCTGACATATGTGGTGGCCGGTGAGGATTTGGTTAGTCATAGAGAGGTGGGAGGTGGTGGTGGCGGCGGTGATGGTGGTGCATCAAGTGGTAGTTCTGGTTCTGCTGGGGCTTGTTCTTCGTCTTCTGCTGCTTTCTTTGTTCATGGAGAGAAAAGAGGACGTGAAGCTGAGGGTGGTAGTGTGCAGTATTCTGAATCAGGTGGATTGGTTTTTAGAGCACACACCGACTCCCTTGGAGGTAGGATTTGAACCAAATGATTCTGTCTCTCCCTCTCTGTCTCTCTCTCTCTCTCTCTCTCGTGCTATCGTTGTTTCTTATGTTCTTTTTGCATACGGACCAATATTATAAATTTTCAATAAATTAGTGTAATTATAAAACTTTGATAGATTGTCTGTAAATAATTTATTCTTTATTAAATTATAATAAGATCAAGGTATCATTCTCATATGTCATTTTAGTATTGTAAGTCACATGTGACATATAATCAAGGTAACTTTGGATTTGCCACATCTAAGTGAATACTATCATTTGAATATGCACTTCTTTTCCTTACTAGACACATTTTATAAAAATGAGTTGTTTTCCAATAGCCATGTATGATTTAATAAAAATTTGAAAAAGTGCATTATAGGAGTCCGAAAACGGTGTAATGAATCTTACACAATGTGTTCATAAACTTGGGTGACCATTTGTGACATATATATATATATATATATGTGTGTGTGTGTGTGTGTGTGTGTGCTAGTTATAATTTGTGCTTGAAGGCACGATGAAACATAAAATTTGAATGTCCAAAAAATTAATCACACAATATTAAATAATAATTTTTCTTTCTTTAATTTATTTGATTACATTATTTAAATTTTATTTGTATTCATTATTTTTTAAAAAATATCCACAAAAATACGTAATTCGATAAATTTTCTCAACATGTGTATACTGTCGTATATAAATAATGTCTGAAGTAAAAATTATGTTAAACAACAAATTAATAGAAATAGGTGATGAGATGATTTTGGGAAAAAAATATATATGGAATAAAATTTCAAACACCTAACTGTTTTATTTTATATAAATATATATCAACACTCTTTATCATTGAAGCTCTATAGAAAATCAAATATTTATAGTGTTACCCCATATTTGTATTATATATCAAAACCCGTATTACTTTGAAATTAAATAGAGCAATGCTATTGAGACCTAAATTACTGACCTAATTTGCTGACCTAATTCACTATGATCTTTGCATTGACTGTGGGCTCTATCAATCATTAGAATTTGGTGTTAATCCAATGATTCCAATGAAGTCACGTCATTAAGCTAGCAAAGTAACATTTTTAAGTCCAAATAATATTTTCCGTAAAATAAACCCTATTATTAGCTAGAGTAGATTCTCTAATTCACTGCTGTTATTAAATTAATGATGAGCATTAATATTTAACAGAATTTATTTTGAATCCTTGGACAACAGTGGATTAGATCAAACAAAGTAACCCCTATTATTAGATAATGGAAATTTTTTTTTTTATATCTTCCTTGACAGAAGGCTTGCCTTCAAGCACAAGAACAGCACCAACAGAAACAGCATACACATATGATAACAGTGAGTCCTCTGTTGGAGGAGCAGAGCCAAGAAGAAGATACAGAGGAGTGAGACAAAGGCCATGGGGCAAATGGGCAGCTGAGATCAGAGACCCATACAAGGCTGCTAGGGTTTGGTTAGGCACATTTGACACGGCCGAGGCAGCTGCTAGAGCTTATGATGTTGCAGCTCTCAGGTTCAGAGGCAACAAAGCCAAACTCAACTTCCCTGAAAATGTCCGGCTTCGTCAATCTCCGGCGACCCAGTTGACCATTTCCGATTCTCCCAACACCCTTTTCTCCGTTTCAACTTCGCCTGAGCCGATTGTTCACACCAGAGCACCTTATTATATGTACCAGGAACCTGAGGCTTCCGGGGATTATATGAACTTCTACTCTCCGATACCTGTGAATTCGATTGATTTTCAGGGACAACCCATGAGTTTGTTGGACCAATTGCTATTGTCATCTTCAATGAATTCTAGTTTGCAGTCTTCGTCGTCCTCTTCAGTTGGGTGCAGTAATACAGGATCGCCTTCTTCAACTTCACCTACTTTTCCTCTGTTTTTTCCTGCCCAGCCACAGGTTTTTCCGGCGCCGGCCACCAGTCAGGGTGGCGGAGCTGATTTTTCTGGGATGTCGGGGTCAGGTTCCGGCCATCAGCCTTCTTCTACAGGATGATTTTGCTTTGATTTATATTTTCCTGTTTTATGTCTATATTGATTAGTAGTTTGTCTGCCATGTGTTTGATGAAATTTGGTACTGAAGTATTTTTGAGATTTTGCACCGTTTCTCATGAACTTTTGAATGGATATTGAGGGAAACAAAGAGCTTCTGTCAAGTGTTGAATTGCATTTTCAACCATTAATCTACACTGTAACAAGTTAGACTAATACAAAAATGCGTACGTGACAATTCAATACAAGATCTGTGAAGCTGACACAAAACTAGCACAAAGTTAGCAGACCATCAGCCTTCTACTTCAGGATAATTTCTACTCTTATTTTCACTCTCTTGTGTTAGTTGGATATTGCTTTTGTTGTTTGTCTGCCATGCATTTGATGGAAACGTAATATAGGCTTATCAAATTTTCTTACCAAATCTCAATCCAAAATGATGTGACACAGTTTTTTACCATTAAAGTCTCATTAATATTCAATGACGGAGATTGTGTCATATCATTTGAAATGAATGATTTGATAAGAAAATTTAATAAGTATAACATTTTTCTTGATAGAATTTGGTGCTGAAGTATTCTGAGATTTGGTGAATGGATATAGAGAGAAACAAAGAGCTTATGTGAAGTTTTGAATTTGCATTTTCAACCATAAGTCTTCCCTCTAACAATTTAGCCTAATCCAAAAACGAAATAGATATTTATTGTTGTCAACATCATATATTGAGAGAGCGCATTGAATTAGACCTGCCCTTCCAATCTTTGTACTGATAAAAAAAATTCAAAACAAGGCAAAAAATAACTCTTATGACTAATCAGCTATGCAATTACATTGATTGGAAGCAGTTTTTTTTTTTTTTTTAATTTTCTTAAATGGTAAATGATTTATCGTGCATCGGTTAGAGATCCATCGATAAAGGATTTGGAATTGGATAAACGTAATCACTTATCATTAATAAAAACAAAAATAAATCAATGATTAAAAATCGAATTTTTTTTATGTTAGGAATGCTTTGAAGTTAAAATTTTGCTTGAATTAACCGAATATATGTTTCGAAATTAAATATCATAATTGCATTTTGTTTTCACCAAAATGACGGTTTTGTTTGTGTTGGAAATTGAAGGGTGATAAAAAAAAAAAATTGTGTACAGAATGTTTGAAATTAAAATTTTAATTTTTTTTTCATTTTTGTGTTTTCATTTCGTATTTAAAAATATATTTAGAACGTTTTTATTTTCAAGCTAACTGATATTATTTGCCAAAACAACAACTTGATCTTTAGCTAGTAAGCTCCAATGGTAAACGATTGAATTTGACCTAACCAACTTATAGAAGGAAAGAGACAGAAACGGTAAGGTATTGTTGAATGGTCGTATGGTGACTAAATTCAAGGGATAGGATAGAACTATGGTAACGCTGGTGCCATAGTAACATTAATTTATGGTGGGTTTTTCTTTAATTGATTAGTAGATATTAATTATAAAATGAAAATTTTCAGTCATATCTCTTCTTGATTATCATATCTTCAAAGACACCTTTTATTTTTTAAATCTTCATTGACACCCTTATTAAATTAAAGATGTTAATTAGAATACAACTTTATTAAATTGCTTATGATATATTTTAGTAAAAACTCTCAATAGAATTTTAATCGGTTGAATTTTAATACATAAGAAAATATAAATTTTGATTGATTTAAATTTTAATCAACTTGAATCAAATTTTAATAAATAAAAATATATAAATTTTAATCGACTTAAAGACAATTTTAATCGGGGCTAGTAGCTCAAATAGAGTTCAAATCAGCTTGAATTTTAATACATAAAAAAACTTTTACTAAGGTCAAATTTTAATATATATAAAAATAAAATTTAATCAATTCGAATCGAATCAAATTTTAATATGTAGAAAAAAATAATTTTAATCAACTCAATTTAATATGTAAAAAAAGAAATTTTAATTAGCTTGAATTTTAATCGAATTTTATATAGAAAGATTGTTTGAAATTTATATAGGGTTAATTTTTGGTATTTTAAGTAATTTATTTTTATTATAAATGGTGATTTAATAGCAAAGGGTGTTAGTGATGTCTAAATATAAACTAAAAAAAGTTGTCAATGATGTTTTTGATAATAGATATTGTCCTTAAAGATATAGTAAACTAGAAATGGTATAGTTGAAAATTTTCCATTATAAAATAATAAATTTATATATGACATTTTTATTAGATAAAACATTAGAGGAATGGTATAAATTGGACCCACAATCAAGATTTTCAATGGGCTCATTAGGAGTTTTTTTTTTTTTGTGCAAAACAGATATTTGAAAAGTGAAATGAAAAAGTCAAAGTTGAAACTCTTAAAAAAATTTAGAGTTGCGCAAAAAATTCCGATTTTTTCTTGGAAGTCATTGAATAAACTCTATTTTTTAACTTTTTCTTAGTACTGATAAAAGTTACTAAAATAGATTAATAATAACTAGTCTAAGCAGACCAGACTTCTTTTCCTCTAAAACAAAAAAAAAAAGAAAGTTTTAAACCGGCTCTAAACAAGCCCAATGTGTTACACATATATCCAGTCTTAACTCTTAATTTTATTTATAAGCATTTCCATCAATCATAAAAATAATAAAAAAATACACAAACACCTTTCTATTGAAACACAATTTTTTCTATACTGGGCTTTGGTTAAAAAACACTACATTCTTTGTGGTCTCATTAAGGAGGTTTTGAGCAGTATGATTGAAAGGATGTTTGTCTGTCTATTAATGAATTATCGGATTGCTTTAGCCAATAGGGCGTAGAACCGAACCTTTGTCACGGAATTTTATGCAACTTATATTTTTTCCCCCAAAACTCTTCAATGTTTTTTACTCGTATTTTCCATTTGACCCTTCACTTGGAAGTTTCTTACCGTCAACATTTAGAAGTTTCAAACTCTGTCATAATGCCATGAGTTGCAAACCTACAGGTAAAAACAAGTTTTTGCTGAAAACCGAAAAGCTACACTACACTCGACCACCCAAAAACGCATGTGTTACGACTTCCAAAATTCAAACAGTTTTTTTTATTATTATTAAACAGAAAAACTGGGGAAAAACAAGGGTACCGAACAGGTTAGGGAAAATCTAGCAACGCATGCTCATGTGGCTGACAGGAGTTTTCTAGACGGGCAGGAGCCTTGTACACTAGGTACTGACTTTTTTTTAAGTAACATATATTCAGTTGAAAGTGTTGGGACACATCAAAATGCTAGTCAAAACTAAATTCAGGAGTAGAATCACTGAAAGACAGTGGAGGAAGGTAAAGCTGATAGAAATAATATCATGCATGTTTTTGCCGTGACTCTTCAAGTGCCCAACAAGCACTTGCAATGCATGCCGTGTTTTTTTACCCAGAAAACTCACTATTGAATGCTGGGTAATACTCTCCTGAGATATACTTATGCTACTGTCAGGATGCAATTCCCTGTTCTTTCCATTGCCATTCCCACGAGCCGGGTAAGTCTATATTTCAGCCAGCTGAACATCACTACTAAAAAATTCTAATTTGTGACTAAAAACTAAAACATTGCAGACCAAACTCATGATCAACCTTTAAACCCAATACCTACATTTGGACCAAGGGTGCTATTGCACATTACAAGTCACCAACTTTTCAAAGCACAACATTTTGAAAGCAAAATATAATCCATATCCTGATTCATAAACAATTGTTGTGTCCGTGTCTGAATACACAAGCAACATAGACCTGATGAGTCCATGTCACAACATAGGTATATTGTTCACAATGAATGAATCATGAAAATCATATATAAGTCACAAAAGACGAAAGGCAGAAACCATGTGAATGTAAGAGATCTAAGGATGGAAGAAGCAAGCAAAGCACATAATCTCTTCCTCCGTTACAAGAAAAGCGCGTTTTGGTGCCAGCAGTTGGTGCTCAAAACGAATAAAACACAGGCCTATCTGCAAAAGATTGATAAAGGGCACCAGTTGTCATCTAAACAAAATTTAATTTCAGTTCATTAAAATTTTCAGATAAAACTTTGTTAATAAGCAGGAAATAAAACTTTGTTAAAACTTTGTTAATTTCAGATAAAAGAATTTACACATGCACTGTACAAATGAGGCCAACAGATATTATGTACAACTAGATCGCCATTATAGATTTTTTGCATTTGAGTTAATGTGTTTGTGCTAATAAGACACAAGTTGTGGATAGTCCAACTCTACCTGCAGTTGGTCACATCAGCATTTTAAACTTTCAAGGCAGCTTTGTGAACCATCATTTCCTTGTGAATTTGGTGGCAGCTCTTCTCCACAAGGTCAAGCAGCTTCTCCAAGTTCATGGCCCATGAGTTTAAAATATCATTACTGTCCTTTGCACTCTGGAAACAGATAATACCCATTGGCCTGTCAATCTTTGCCACCAGCGCTTTGGATACAACCATATCTGAAAGATGCTTTTCAGCTTCCTGAGATGGGAAAGTGCATTAAAGATGTAAAATTTTACGAAAACAATAATTGGTCAATTACAGAAACACCAATGACAATGAGTGCAAAGAAAAAATTGGAAATAAGAATCTGGCCTAAAAAAATTAGTCCAGCATAAATAACAACTGAACAGTTGATTCAGTGAACATGAGAGCATACCTTTTACATACAATATACATGAGCTAAGCATTGAAAAGTGCTAGTAAACAATGCCTTTGAGATCTTTTTTTTTCAACTTCTATAGTTGTTTCATAATATTTTGCTATCAGATATTTATCCTTCCATTGAAAATTCACATGCATCAGTCGGGTCATAGATATGATAATCAATAGATTTAGTACAGTACATGATAGGCCAAGGCATGTGGGCGGTGAATCGGCTTGAAAGTGAATGTCGCCAAAAACTGGCGGAATGCTCTCGAAACCAATTCACTTGAGTGAGACAGAGGAGAGTGAAATTTCGTGTGTAGGGGTGAAATCCGGAGATATTTCGTGTAGGGGTGAAATCCGGAGATATTTCGTGCAGGGGTGAAATCCGGAGATCTACGAAGGAACGCCAAAAGCAAAGGCAGCTCTCTGGGTCCTTATCGACGCTGGGGTGCAAAAGCATGGGGAGCGAACACGATTACATACCTTGGTAGTTCATGCAGTAAACGATGAGTGTTCGCCCTTGGTCTACGCGGATCAGGAGCCCAGCTAATGCGTATATACTCTTCTAAAAATTCAGTGGGTTTATTTGACTCCCACACAACCATGTAACTCCATGATTAGAGTGAATAGTTGGACGACAGATTTAAGTTTACTTTCCTATCAAAAAATGATAGATTTAAGTTCACTTAAACACATGCTTACTTGGGTGCAGGAGAGGGAGAGGGAGAGAGAGAGTCATACATCTCGGCAACAGGCTGGCACACAATCAAAGGGTGATCCCCAAAGGTGAAGTCTAGAAATATAAATAACCTGACTCACACATCTCAGGTCACATAAAATGTCCTCTCTGGTATATTAGTGAGCTTTATACATCACAAACAAACATATCCCTTGGATATTCATGTGGATCAGTCATATTCTCTCTATTACCCCCCACCCCCCCCCCTTTTTTCCTCCTCTCCTCCTAGACATATTGTGAAGAAACAATACTATGCATTGAAAGAGAAATAAAGCTTCTTTTGATCTTTTCTTATCAAACAAGCCAAGCATCTTTGCACAACAGTCTAGATTCTAATGCAAATGAAACCAGTTTCAAATTTCAGTAAATCAGTCAGAAATACGAGTTAAAATTTTAATTAAGATGTGTAACTAAAAACACCAATTTCAATTGGTTCATGAAAAATAAGATGGCACAATGCCCAACAAGTACTTTTCGCAAGAAGTTACTAGACGATATCATCTTATTGAATCATATTATAAATGACACGTCATTAGCAAACCTGAATACTGAGACACAGCAGATCCGCAAGTCTATTCAAGGTAATCCGTGAGTAATACTTCGAGACGACGAGGATGTTCTGCAAACAAGGATGTTTCATGAATGAATGATTGCCAATTAACTCAAAATATAAAAACAACAATATTAATAGCACGTGTAAAGGAAGATTACATGTTCTATCACTCTTTCTCTAAGATCTTCTGCTGCTTTTGCACCTATAGCCCCACCAAGCATGTTCTTTTCATTCTCAAACTCGTCCTTGAATGTATTCCACAAAAGTGACCACTGAATGACCTCCATGGTAATTAACTGCTTTAACAGCAGCCTGAAGAAAAGCAGCCTCGAAGGAATTAATGGCATACACTTAATAGCTATGGTTAAACAACCCCATTGCAGACAGAAACAAGAAAGGGACACCAAATATTATAAAAAGCAACCAAAAAGGGAACAAAATAAAACCTAAAATGAGGAATTTCTGACAGATTCTTATCCTCCAAAGTAGAGTTCAGAAGGCTTGATTGCATAGGATCATGTGGTGACAAAACCAAGTACCAGCATATTTTCCTAAGGACCTGTATCAAAGAATGGAAAGAAGTTCAGCAGGATTGAGGAAGACATCCTCATATATTGGTATGCTATTTCAAATGTGACCATAGGTTTATGAACACATAGATGAAGGAGATTTTTTACTGGAATCCACCGAGCTGGGTCTTCCTTCACATAGAGGGTCTCATATATTGCCTTGTAACAACGGCAAATTTCAAGGTAATCATTGCTGTGCGAGTAGAATCTACAAAGATATGAATAAAACACATGAATTTGGCATGTATCTGACAGACATAGTATAAACAATAATTCACAAGGCTACCTTTTCAATGCTTTCATTTGTAAGACTTTCAACATATCTACATTGGGATGCTCAGGATGGACCATTATCAGTTCAAGTTTTCTTTGTTGTGTGTGTGTGTTTTGTTTTTTTTTTTGGGGGGGGGGGGTTCATTTCACAACAACTTCACACGCAGCATGTTCATGATTGGTCCTGGTTTAGCATTAGCTGCTGAGTAAGTTACCAGGGCAAAAGTCCCTCAAATGGTTGTTGAGGAAGATGTATCCTCTTATTTTTCAGGTAAATTAAAAAATTTCGGGGTTGTGCCCTTTCACTGGGGTTGTGCCATTTATAATTGCTCTCTTACACTGGGGTTGTGCCCTTTCCCCAAATCAACCCCCCCCCCAAAAAAAAAATAAATAAATAAATAAAACTCCAAAAATAAAAAAAACCAATTGCCAACATGTTTATAATACTTAACAAAAAGTCCCTGCTATTCTGTATGCGAACCTCCACAAAGACTTCCAGTTTTAATGATCAAAGATTTAGAGTTCAAACTCCAGTAAGTCATGTCAATCTGCACAGACAGCTTTACAGATCACTATTGCTGCAGCTACACAAGTCTTTTTGAAAAGAATCATACTACTGGAAAATTTTTCTTAATAGTAATATAGGCAAAAAGAAAACCAAAGTACATATAATCCAATGTATTATTGCTATTACTACTAGGGGTAGCAGTAATCTATATTAATGACAATCTTGCATTACTTTTCCCGGCTGTCGCTCACCCATAAGGTAAGACGCAGAACTAGGGAAAAAAGAGGAAGCAACAATCAAAAATTATCAACCCAATTGCATAAATCTGGGCCTAGCCAGATTCACAAGTGTTTAAGATCCTCTTCATATCAGACTAAATCTGTTAACTTTCATTTGGATTTACACATAAATCTTAATCTGATATTTTTGTTGTGTTTGGCAGCATGATTGAGGTCTTCAGAGTAACAATAGAAAATAATAGTTCCAATTTCATTTGCAGAGCCCAGTTCATGCTGCTAAACAATAACATGGATACAAGAAGATATTTTCCATCAAGAAAAACTTTAAATCTTGGGGCCAAATTAGGCATGATGCCATTGACTGGCACAAGAAGCTCGCAAACTAATAATATTAACCACACCTCATAGGCCCCAAAAACCATAAACAGGATTGATTCACAAAGAACATTAAATTTATGTAAAAAGATATAACATCAGTGATTTTCTTTTTGAAAGTTCAATTTCATCAAAATAATTTCAAAATTAAGCATAGATATGAATGAACACCATAACACAACCAGCAAGGCCCAAATAGGGCAATGATCAAAATTTCGTTTGGTGTATTCGATCACACACGAAACAAAAACATTTAGAAGACAATTCAAAAATAGAATAGCAAACAAATAAAAAGTTAGAGAAACATCGGCCGAAATATATAGGAACATTTTGAAACACCTAGAAATATTCTGAAATATTGTGAGAAACTTGTTAAAACATCTCGAAACACCTTATAACATTCCAAAACTTTGAAGCATTGGAATTTTGATTAAATTAATTATTTGTTTTGGTCTCCTTCAAACAGAAACGTTTTGGCCGTCTCAATTGGTCTGAAACAAAATTTTGATCTTTGCAAGGGAGAAACATTTTCAATTAGAGGTCTTACTATAATGCAACCACCAAAAAATATAAAGATCTTTTACCTAATGTTGACAATCGATTATTAAGTTACGTGATGGTTATTGTATAAAGGTGATAGTTGAATTTATTACATGAACTAACATGAGTTGCAATAAGCCGAACACCTTTTCTTTTTTTTTTTTTTTTGGGGGCAGGCGGGCTAGGTTTTCGAAATCCTTCTTTGACCCAAGGTTTTTAGTGTGCTTTTCAAGTGAACTTTTTATGTGTATTCTTATACTTTGCACCCCTCCACAAAAAAAATAAAACACCCCCGGGGGTGGGAAAAAAAGTGCTAATATTTATTCCTAAAGCACTTACATAATATTTAGGTTTTCGAAATCCTTCTTTTGTTTTTTTGTTTTTTTTTAGGGGGGGGTGGAGGGTGGGTTGGCCTAGGTTTTCAAAATCCTTCTTTGACCCAAGGTTTTCAGTGTGCTTTTCAAGTGAACATTTTATGTGTATTCTTATACTTTGCAACCCCCCCCCCAAAAAAAAAAAAAAAAACAAACCCGGGGGTGGAAAAATATTGCAAATATTTATTCCTAAATCGCTTACATAATATTTAGAATGGTTGAATTTTTTTTATAACTCATTTAAATCAACTTCCGCATCCCGAAAGCGCTTACATAATACGTGCTTATTTGTATGCATGTCTATCTCATTTTGCTTGTTGTTTCTTCTGGTTTTTTTTTTAAGGGGGGAAGGGGGCATTAAAAAGCTATTTTGATCCTATCCAAATTGTTCTAGCAATGAAAGCCATGAGACCATAACAAAATCATGTACACACATCTACGAGGTAGGAAAATATGGGCAAAAACTTTGCTTTAAGCTAAAGGTGACTTTCATTATTATTCAAGAAAACAAGTGTACATAATAGATCAATTTGCTGATAGAGCAATATTACAAACTCAATTATTTTATATACCATCAACAACTATCATCGAGTGAAGCTAATTATCCGGAAGTTTAATTTGTAAATGAAATGTTGTTTCATGATCGTCAAGCATACTAAGCATTATCTACTTAATTTTTAAGTTCAGTTACCACATGTATTTTTGTTAGTATGAAGAGATTGGGTGGGCCAGGTAATTTCTTTTTTGGAGCATTGGGCCATGTAATGTGATTCTTCCATAATCAAAACTAAAAATCCTTAACACTTGATTAACAATCCCCATTTAGATCTGTAGCTTTGGACGATATATTTGAAAATTCTTAGATCATGCCAATTAATGATGAAACTTGTAATAAAATGTCTAATGAAATAAGTATTTGACCCGCTAATTATGACTCTGTTGACAAGCTTCAGTCAATTCCAATTAATTCTAGTGCATTGGATGGCTCGGTAAGGTGATTACAAGTTCATTGCATACTGGAGTAGACAGGAATAGGGTTATATGCATTCCCATTATGGGAATGAGTCATTTGAGCATATTTAAATAGATACTATCTTTGAAAATTCCAATGCCATGTACTTTAACATAGAACTTTTCTAATTAACTCAGTAGTAGATATACAGTATGCCTATGTTGCCATTACATAATGTGTTCAAATGTGGTTGGTTTCCAAAAACAATACCTACATACCGTATCATTAATTCATAGTAGATCCGCTTCAACTCCAACAAGGATGGTATATCAGCAGGAGCCTCTTCTACAATATTTTCGCCTTCTTTGGGTTTTTTCTTTTCTTTAGTATCAGCATCAAAAACTCTAGGACTGATTTTTCTTGAGAGTATTTGAGCACGCACATAATCTTGGCGGTCTAAACACAGACGAACCTGAAAGTTTAGATTTCATGGTATCACATTTTTAACACAAAGATCCTGCATGTTAATTGGAAAGTCAGATAACATAAAAGAGAAAAGTGAGGCCTCATACTTGCTCAAGAATGAAAGCTATTTTTTCGGTTTTTGCCATTGCACCAAATGTTTCGACCTGTAAATCCATATCAATAAAAAAAGGTGTTACAAGAGGGAAATAACACCTCCATGCACAATTTGATTACAACTACACCAAAACAGAAATAAAAAGATGATGTAACTCATCACAAACTGACCGCAATTTCTTGCATCAAATCAGCAGCCTCAGCTATAAGCCCTTGTTCTTCCTTGATCTTTGCAAGTCTCTTGATCAAACGAGCCCTCTCAATCTCCACATATATCTACAAAATAACAGGACCAATTGAGAAAAGAACCAAAAGAAAAAGAGTGGGCATTATGTGCGTACGGCAACATACAGTATATCATGACAAGTATATGTTCACCTTTCCAGCAGAAACACTGTTAAGGGTTTAATGAGCTCTATCCTAGTTTCAAGATCCGGTGTCTCATCAATGTATTGCATTGCCTGCTGGACCATCGCAGTTACGGCCTGAATGAAATCAGGAACCCCATGAAAAAAAATCAGCAAGCCAATTAAAACCAATTTACCATTTCAAAATTACCAACAAAAAAAAATCAGGTTCCTTTGTTACAAAGGTAGAAAGGAGAAACCCATTTCAAAGCATAAGTTGAATGGAAATGCCAAAAAAAAACTGTGACAGTGCTTTAAAAAAAAATGGAAAACAACAAAACACGTATGATGAATGGCATACCCAGCAGCAACAACCAGATATAACTAAATGAAGTTTAAATAAGTGACTGTGTCACTGCTTAAATTCAAATGTGTGTGCACATCTCTTCCTATCCATCTAGGTTTACATACTGGTGTATATACTTTGTATGCACACAAAGATACCGAAACACATACATATAAGCAGGCACCTCACTGCAGGCATGTATGTAGGCATTACGCCATCCTAATTCTTTTTCAGTGTTTAACCCCATTTTCTCTTGATTTACATTGTTAACTACAATTTTTTACAAATAGGTAGCATCAATGTTATTAAAAGCGCAACTAGGTGATCTCCTAGGCAAGAAGCAAGCCCAAATCACCTAGAGTGGCGGCCCGGGCGAAGAGAAGAGAAGATTAAGCATCTAAGGCAAGTGCTCCTCGCTTAAACAAAAAAGCGAAGAAGCAAACATTTTA
>CAUOFW020007752.1:0-19982 GCA_963454935.2 Ilex paraguariensis | reverse complement strand
GGGATTGGAGAGGAATTTTCTACGGGCTTTTGCTCACCCCCTACACACACACTACAGATTTTGGCATAGAAGAAGATGTCAATGTGGATGAGTAGATTGATTACGAGCCGTTGGAGGTTCAAGATGTGGATCCTACTTTAGAGGAATAGAGTTGATCTACTTTTGGTTTAGAGTTTGAGAGATTTTTATGGAACAATGTTTTAGCTAGTTTTTATTATTCCGCTGCTAGATATTCTTGGTTTTGAATTATAAGTTGGATAAGTTTCAATGTTTTATTGGTTTTAATATTTATTCCTTGTCAAATGGGTGAATGGTTTATTACTTAATGGTTATTTTTTGTTGCTATCATGGTTGAATGGTTTATAGATAGTAATGCCTTCCAGGGTGGATTTTGAGATGTTACAAGATGATCCACCAAATATACTTCGCCACAAAGCAAACGTTGGGATAGTTATGGAATGAGTTGGCTTTATGACAATAAAGTAGTATTTGGATATAGGATGGTTGGTTGGGCAAAATGGTTTTGACTAAAATAAATTCCTTCTGCCAATGAGGTTTTGAACACAAAATGACGAATTGCTTGCCTCTGTCAAACTTTTAGAGGTATTGTGGCAGCTAAAAAACAATGTGATAACTTGGTGCTCTAATACCAATGTAAGCATTTGAGGGTTAAAAACTCTATTTGATATAAATATAATAGAGTTGAGCTTTTTCCTCCTCACTGGTGGTTCTCTCTGTATCCAGAGAGTCTTATTTATACTGGAGGATTTATCAACTAACCATTACCACTCACCTAATTAGTTTCTATGTCCACCAATATTTTTTCAATTCTCTGTAATCAAAGAAGGCTAAAAACACTGAAAGTATGATTAACTATCTTTGACTATTCTTTCACTATGATGGGTCCCTTTAGCCAAGATCCCCATGCTGACTAGAAAAGATCCAACTCAAGCATCCAATCATATCAATGTAATACATATGTATGCATACATCATCATAAGACATTTGACATCCGAAGTTAGTTGTATAAGAGCCTAAAATGCCTTGATTCAGTTTGTATCCGAGAACAGAAATTTGAGTTATTGTTCAATAATATATATATATACTACTCTAAAATGTACATATAATGGAAAATTTTTTAATTGACCACAATATCCCTACTACGTATTTTAATTACATCCGGTTATGAATATTTGAAGAGATTCACCCAAACCAATCAACTCTTCCCCTTCCTGAAATTACTACATAATTTACCATTTGGATGAGCAAAAGCCAATGAGTGAATATATCATTCATTGTTTCAAGGCCTTAATGGTCGTAACATCATTGTAAGCATTGACCGGATATCTAATCACCATTAAATACAAAACCCTTGAAAATTTGACACAATTTATCCCTTGGCAACTTTTTAGTTTGTAACTTTCAATTTTCACAAAGGCCATCAGTTTCCTTCCCCATCGTTAGGCTTACCCTCCTCTGTCCGAGTCGATCATAACTGGTGGTGTCACACTTTCTGTATCAACGATGTGTAAGAAAGATTAGCATCAAATCGAACTCCTCTTTGACGAATCCACACAAATTCAAACCCAAAATTGAAAGAGAGAATTGGAATCAAATACAACAAGGAAGATTAGTATGATTGATATAGCCATTTTGCTGAAAAGTACGATTGGGCCGTTTAAAGTTTTGGCATGTGCATTCTTCTTGTTGCTGTTATTTTGATTTCATCTCTCTCTCTCTCTCTTGTTATGTATGCATGCATATTTTTATACGGGTGTGCATATATGAATGCCGAAATGATCAAATTAGAGAAAAGTAAAGTGAGAATGCATTGCTACAAAAAAGTTAAGGTCGTTCTCCGTACCATACTCAAGAAAAAGAAGTTGATATTTGAGACATACAAAAACGGACTTCTCCAGATTCGTATGATTTGCCTACAGAACATTGATTTCTTTCTTTTGCACAAATCCAAGCTCCACTTGTGTCTATTAGTTCTTCTAAATTTTCTTCTCCATATATTAGTTTTGGAAATTTCCTATTTCTAAAAGGCTCCTTGTTAGTTGAGGAAGTCGTGGACTTTAATCCAGTTATAGATTAAGTTAGGTTGTAACCTGTAAGAATTAGAGGTTCAACACAATGAAATCCTCTAATGTCCGGCAAGTCACCATCTTGGGTGGTGCATTTTGTTTCACCAATGCTTTAAGTGCCAGCCTTTTATTGGTAGCACTGCATTGCTTGCTTAACCCATTTTTCTCTCTTT
This sequence comes from Ilex paraguariensis, assembly GCA_963454935.2. Taxonomy (NCBI): domain Eukaryota; kingdom Viridiplantae; phylum Streptophyta; class Magnoliopsida; order Aquifoliales; family Aquifoliaceae; genus Ilex; species Ilex paraguariensis. Next base: position 17,722 of record CAUOFW020007752.1, on the reverse strand, counting down.
TAAGCACGTATATTTAATTTATTCTTTTTATTGTTATTTGTCGATGGTTTATGGTACATTGCTTTGTTTTGCTACATATATTAAGCTTTCCATTAGTTTGCCAATGCATATGAAAAAACATTTAATATAGGAATAGGCATCTCAGAACATATTTCATTCCTTATTAAGCAATAAAATCCTCACTGCTAGAAGGAATGACATTGGAGTTTTAACGGTTAGTATCTCATACCATATTTGGTGAACTCTCTAAGTTGATAACCTGTACAAAATATCAGTGATTACACCAATACAAAAATGCCATACGTTGGTGAATATAGAAAGCTGAACAGAATTTTAATGTCCATGTGGACAACAAAGACTTCGATTTGATTTTCCTGAATTTATGTGTATGCAAGAAAAGACGTTTTGCATGTGATCAGTGAAATAGACAAGATCATGACTTGTGTTACAACAGTTTCATATTCGGTAATGCTTAATGGGTAGCAATTGGGATTTTTTCATCCACAACGAGGTCTGTGTCAAGGTGATCCATTATCAGCTTATCTTTTCCTGTTATGCTCTGAAGGTCTTTCAGCCTTACTTCAAAAAGAAGCAAAATTGGGAGGGATCCAAGGTCTCGCACCTAGTCGCGGTGCTCCAACCTTTACTCATATTTTATTCATGGATGATAGATTATTTTATACAAGAGATAACAGATCTAATGCCCAACGGATTAGCAGATGTTTGGAAACTTATGAGAAGGCACCTGGACAAACAATTAATTTTTCAAAATTAGAAGTGGTGTTTTCTGATAATACTTGTTTAGCTGACAGGATTGTTGTTTTGCAAGAATTGCCATTGAAAGTTTTTGTCAATCATGAAAAATATTTGGGTCTTCCATCAGTCATGGGCAGAATGAAGAGAAACAGTTGTTTGATGGCATTAAACAGAGAATATGGAATAAAGTTCAAGGTTGGCATGGAAGCTACTATCATAGGCTGGTAAGGAAGTGTTAATAAAGGCGGTCGCTCAAGCTATTCCTAAATATTCTATGTCTTGTTTTAAGCTTCTGTCGGGGTTTTGTTTAGAAATAAATCAATTGATGGCTAGATTTTGGTGGGGGTAATACTTCAAAAGTTAACAAGATTCATTGGTTGTCTTGGCAGAAATTATGTCTATCAAAATCCAGAAGGGGTATGGGTTTTTGAGATGTTGAAGCTTTCAATATGTCCTTATTAGCTAAACAATACTGGAGGCTGCTTCAAAATTTTGAATCTTTATTGTTCAAAGTTCTAAAGGCTAAGTATTTTCCAACTTCAACATTAGGTGAAGCAACTTTGCGGTATAATCCATCTTATTCATGGCATAGCATACTGTCATCTAGGCATTTGGTTGAAGCTGGACTAAGGTGCAGAGTTGGAAATGGTAGAAGCATCAAGGTGAAGTTTGACAGGTGGATTCCTCGACCAAATACTTTCAAAATTATCACTCAACTACCAAACCTGTGTGATAATATTCCTGTTAGCTATTTTATTGATAACATTTCGAGAAGTTGGAATGTACAGTTGCTTAAACAATGGTTCTTGGATTTTGAGGTCGAAGATATTCTGTCCATTTCGATTTGTCCATCACTACTAGAGGATAGAGTAATATGGCATTTTTATAAGTCTGGAAATTTTTTAGTGCGCAGTGCTTACCGTTTAGCTATTGAGAAGAATTTATTTAGACCTCATGCTCTAGCAGATGTTGCATCTACAAGTAATGCTATGGATCATTGGCCTGATTTGTTCATTTGGTCGTTTCATGTGCCTAACAAAATCAAAAACTTTCTATGGCGATTATTTATTGATATCTTACCTATTTTGTGAAATTTACAAAGAAGAAGGTTGTTAGTAAATAATGAATGCTTTTTATGTGGGTATCCATTTGAGTCTTCATTCCATTTGTTTGTCACTTGCCCTTTTGCAAGGGCGGTTTGGGAGGCTGCTGCAATTCAATTTCCAGCGGATGGTGTCTTAATATTCAAGAATGGCTGGTATATATTTTTGAGAAGGTAACATCTGATGGAGTAGAATTGGTCACTGTTATTACTTGGGCTATGTGGTTCAATCGTAACAAGATTCGTGTTGAAGATTGTTCCAGATCACCAGAGGAAATTGTCCAGTTTGCAAGGGAATATATCCATCATTTTCATGCTGTTAATTGTTCAAGGAAATGCTCTCATGTATCAACTGAGTCTGAGATGAGAACCATATGGAAACCGCCACAATCTGGTGTTTGTAAAGTGAATTTTGATATGGTTGTTTTTCATTCTTTCAAATGTTCTGGAATTGGTGTTATTATTAGGGATTGCTTTGGGAACTTCTTGTCTGGTTTAAGTCAGAAAGTTGAAGGTGTTTTAAGTGCAGATTGTGTGGAGGCTTTGGCTACTTCTACTGTTGTGCAACTGGCATGGATCATGGCTTTACTAGCATTATTCTTGAGGGTGATTCCAAGTCCTTAATTGAAGCTTTATCACAGGAGCATGAGATCTTATCTGAAGTTCGTAATTTTATTGGTCAAATCAATGGGTTGAAGACAAATTTCTGAGATTTCTCAGCAGCTTGGCTAAGCAGGAAAGGAAATGTAGTTGCTCATAATTTAACCAAATTTGCTATTAATTGTAATAATTCTACACTGTGGAGAGAAGATATTCCGTATTTTTTGTTATCTCATCTCCACAATGATGTATCATGTGTTGCTCAGTAATATATGAAATCGTTGTTTCTCAAAAAAAAAAAAAGGTTTGCATTGTTTCTTGAACTCTAGACTATTATATCTTTATACTTTAGTGGATACTGCCATCTATTTACGGAAGAAGATTTTTCTCATAAATTTAAAACAAATGCATCTGACATTGTGAATACAATAAAATCTTGGTTGATATTCAAACCATGCATTTCATGGGACCCATGTTGGCATCATTGTATATGTGGTTATCAACTTATTACTTGTTTGATAAAATAACTTAACATATTAATAAATGTCTATTAGGTACTTCTTTCTGAAATTTGCCTAATGTAACAATGGCAGTATAACAAATCCTTATCGATTCATTTAATTTTTGTGGGGATGGAGTTGCCTATGTTGGTGAGATAACTAATTCATAGGTCATAATAACCTAGAAGGATAAAATAAGACCGGAAATAAAAGATGAGATGGATTTCAAGGTAAATTTGTTTCACTGTTGAACATTTGGAATATGGTTCATCGTTATTTTTAAAATTTATGTTTGTACTTAACGCCTAAAGATTATGTTTAGGTGAATGTCAAAAGTTTTTATTTTCTATTTTACCATTTAATAATGTTACAAAGTTGATTTTATCTTTATTCTAAGAATTACATTTCCATTTTATCCTCCATTATTATCATAAATTGGATGCATACACAAGTTTGCATATCCCGTATAATTCCTTTCCATTTCAACACTACTTTACTGTCAAATTTTTGTGATGTTTAATTCTAACTAGCAATGCACAACGTGCGTTGCACATGAAAATTTTTATTAAAATATTTGATAAAATATAAAAAAAAATCTAATTATATAGCTACATTAGATATTATCTCATATTTAGCATACTTAAATTATTTGTATTCACTTCATAAATATAAACATCCAACGAACTCATTTTCTATGATTCTTTCATTCAAGGTACCAAGTAGTAAAGGTTATATATTTTTCTTTTCTCGACTTTTTTTTCTTTTTGTCTTTCTTATTTTTATTTTGTACATCAATAATTTTTTACCAAATTATTTTGATTTTGAATGAAGAAATAAAATAAATATATTCATTTTTTTGGTATTAGAAATGATATTATATCAATGGAATTGTCAACATGTATTAATATTAGGGTTTTGAAAAAAAATGAATAATATTATTTTTATATATCATGTTAAGCATGACATGACCATTCAAAAGTTTTGCTTATGATATATGAGAAATTAGTTTGTTATTTAAATATATAGAGATATAATGGTAATCTTTATATTTAAATACAAAAAGATGTATTAGCCTTTATAATTTTTTATAAGGGCAAAATATTGAATCAAAAAATTTTCATGTTAAGGTACTTTTATTAATAGTACTAGTTAGTGTACACGTGCTTTGCACGTGAGTCATTTTCAAAAGTAAATATGATATGTATTATTGTTATAAGAAAAACCAAATATGTATTTGTTACAAATTTTGTTGGCATTGTCTAAAATGTTAATTTGTTGCCCTTTATATGACCTGAGTTGTTAGCAACACCAACGGCAAGAATTGTAGATTAGCGAAAACATATTAGCAGTGGTGATTACTCAAGAAGGATATCCAAAGAGAAGTCTGGTGCCTTTTATTGTGATTATATTGCAAACCAAGTAATTATAATAATACATCAAGCAAAATATCGAAATCATTCTTGTCTTAGGGAATTTGATAGCCAATGAGAATTATTAAACTATTGTCCATATGATTTCAAATAATGCAGATGCTGAGGTTTGAAGACAATTTTGCATTCCACCCTTGATTTTTTTTTTTTTTGTGGGAACTTCATTCCACCCTTGAAAGAAATCATTTTTATTTACGCTACAAATGAATTTACTAGGCCCAAATAAAAATTATATCAAGTACATCAGGAATAAGTTTACATACCCCCTGCTTACTATTCTTCTTGTTGGCCCGTATTAGTGTGTTTCTCAGCCTTTTAATTTATTGAAGTCTTTTTGTATGCTGTATTTTGGCAGAGAAAATATTTGTACAAACTCGGCAAACCCCAAGGTAAATTGAACCAAAGATTGGACCAATAATAAAAATTCATCAACTAAATTAACTCTCATATGGCCTCAAAACAAAAATGGTGTGTAAATGTCATCATGGATGTTATCAGCCAACCATGCTATATAAAGAAAGAAACACTAAAGATTGTCTACTCCCCAAGTACAGTCAAGAAAAAATATGGAATTGAAGTGTACAAAGACTAAGAAATATAAAGAATACATACTGGCTTAGAATTGACCACAAGCAAAAAAAAGTTTGAAGTGCATAATGAGAAAAAGTTTTTTATTGTTTATATTAGGTCAAAGGTAAAGAGTAATTCTGCATGACAATTTTTGTAGTATGTTGCATTTTCTAGTATCCTACGTAAAAACTATCCCAACATCATTGAAATTTGGCCAAACATTAACCAGATTGAGTGCCAAACTATTGTTTGTTGTCTCTACGAATGTAACAAATAAGTGAATGTATAGCTTATGATAAGTTGGAGAGAAGAATCAACCTCAAATTGATTTAAGTATTATTTACCATTACGAAAAACAATAGAAATGACCAACACTAAGTCGTTCATTTTTGTAGTTTTCTTATTTATTAAATGAAAGACAAATATTATATTGCTCTTTAAAAGAGGTTTCATAGATACTTCATGAATATCCCAGAAAGAGTTGCACATAAACATCCATAACATAAAAAAACCTAAGATTTTGTTACCATATTCAAGTGATAAAATGTAAATTACCAAAAATAATAGCCGGTACCTTATGGCTTGGAGTACTTCAAAAAAATCTAGCTGAACCATCCTCCATAGGGCCCATTCGAGGATCTCTTTACAACCATTCACTGTCTTCAAAGGAACCACACAAATTTATCCTCAGGGGATATAATGCACAATGCTGGGTGGACATCAATTATAGAAAATAAAGACACAATATTCACACTCTTCTTCAACAACTGAACATACAGGTTCACAAAGTTAGAAAATTGTAAACCCCCACATTCTTATCATTATATAGTAATATGATTATTTTTGAAATGCTAATATATGTGATAATGTATGCATGAACTATGTGGATTGTAAAAGTAGAAATAAAAATGTTAGGCGAGGTAATAGGGTATGAATTGGAAGTTAGGAAGTAGTCTGGAGTTCAAACACATTTTAGATAAAATTTGGGTAGAAAGAATTTTAGACACTGTGTAGTATTTGGACTATAACTTTTTACCCTGATGTCCATTTGAGCTGAAATTTTTATAGTAGATAGTACTTACAGGGCTACAAAAGTGTATTTCACGAAAGTATTCCAAATCGACTTCTAAATAGGCCAAAACTCCACTGGAAGTTTCAATAGAAATAGGAAGGACGTTCAAACGACAGTGCATTCTAGTACTTTGTCTCTGATGAAAAAACAAAAGTACTAGGAGCAAATGGCGTTCGAACGTGAGTTATGAAATTTGGGTTTCAGAATCGCGCACAGGAGGCCACTTCTCACCCTATAAATACATAAGGGCACTTCCTTTAGACTCCATACACCATTTACAACCCTAGAAAGCTTTGAGAAACAAGAAAGAAGGGTAGAAAATACGAGATCAAGAGGAATTTGCACCTTGAAATAGATCAAAATCTGAAATTTTTCAAGAACACTAAGGAAGAAGAAGGCAGAGATTTTCTTCCCCTCTTGTTCATTGATGCTAAGGCTTATATATACATATGTTTTGACTCTTAATCATATATATATTTGTTATGAAATCCTTGATTCTTGATATTCTCGCAAGTATTACCATGTTTTGAGTGAAGTTATGGTTGATGGCCATAAAACCCTTGTTCTTAATGTCAAAACCTAGTTTTTGAGAAAGATGAAATCTTCTTCTTGATATTCTCGTGCTCTTGTGTAAACCCCCACACTCTTATCCTTATATAGCAAGTAATTATTTTTGAAATGCTAATATAGGTGATTAGGTATGCATGAACTGTATAGATTATAATAATAGGAACAAATACTAGGGCGGCAAATTGATTGTGCAATTTAATTTTTGGAGGCGTTTAAGGTTGATAAGGGTAACTAAGTAAAAATATTATTTTTTTAGGTCAAAATAATATTTTTATTGAACTTGGGAGATTTGAAAAATTTGGAATAGCCGTTTAGCACATATAGCGGTTCGGAGAAATAAAATAGTAATTTTAGTGTTTTGAGTGTAAATTTACTTTAGTTTTGAGATAAATCATAAAAATAAATGTTTTTAGGTTAAAATAATATTAAAAATGAATGCAGAACGTCGAAAAATCTTAGGGTAGTCATATGGATCAAATTGGAGATTTTTAGTGGTAAAACCGTAATTTTGAAAAAAACCCAAAAATCAGCCTGTAAACAGTAACTTGGACTGCTGTGTTTAAAACACTGATTTCAGCCCCTTAACTTCCATTCTTTTTACTCCACTCTCACCCCAAACCTCTTAGCACCCTAGGAGAAGATAGAGAAAAGGAGAAAATGGAGAAAAGAGGTCTCTAGAGCTTGGGTTTTGGTTTCAAGGTAGAGATTTCTTCTCATTATCCTACATTGAGGCTAGGGCTTATGTATATATGTACTCTTTTAACTCTAAATTCAATATGTATGTTATAAAATCTTTAATTCTTGCTATTCTTGCATAAATGTCATTTTTTAAATAATGTGATGGTTGGGTAACCATTAAAGCTCTCCTTTTCATCTTCAAACCTTAGATTTTAAGAAAAATAGATTTTTCTCTCCATATTTCCTTTGTTCTTGATTTCCAAACTTTAGGCTTTCCATTAAACAATAAAATGGTATTGATGTTGATCTCTTTTCTATTTTTCTTACACGGTTCTATTGGATAATATACGAGAAATTTTGGAAATTTTGAGAATTATGAACTTTTGTTGAGAAATTGTTGGTGATTGTATCTCATGGAGGTGTTTGGATGACCATAGGTGGTCATTGACCGGGTATCGTAGAGTGGGTAGATGTGTGTGGTTCTTACTCCGTGCGGGTTTGAACTTTTCCTACCACTCGTAGTAGGGTTGGTGCCTTGCAAGGACCAAACTACTATTAGCTCATGGGTGCCGTGTTAGAGGATTAGTATACTAAGCCTGGGTCGGATTCGTTATTGCCGGTGCATTGGTATAGGACAATGCATCGGTAGGCGTCCTTCCTGAAGTTTGATATCCTTGCGAGGATTTCTGTGTGTGTGGGCCAGGATATTCTCTATGTGTTTATTCATGCGATTATCTTACATCAGACTTGAGATACATTGTGGTTATTGTTTATTGTGTAATCTTTTGGATATGATTATCTTAGAAATTGTTGTGGGAATGATTACTCTTTGGAATGCTTATTTATTGTGGGATTGACTTTACTCTTGTACTTAATTATTGTTAATGTATAAACTTGAGATTTTTTAAAAATATCATGTTTTCTTTCAAAATTTACGTATTCTATTTGTGAAATGAGACCGACCGTTTCTAAGTTTTCCAAACCTAGTGAGAGTTTGAGAGGATTTTCCTATAGAGCTTAGTGTTTATCCCCTACCAATAATATTTTTTTTTTCAAACTTCGTGCTAGAGGAAGATCCCGAAGTTGACGAGCCGAGAAATTGAGAGGCTTCACCAGAGGGAAACGTAGATCCTGAGATGGACGTCTAGAGCTATAGTTTATTTTTGTGTTGGACTAGAAAATTTATTTACGATCATATATAGTCTAGTATTTTGTTTATTCCGCTGCTAAGTTTAAATGTAATTCTTTTAGAATGTAATTGCCATAACTTGACCTATTCTTTTGGGATGATATTGTGGATATTACATATAGTGAATGAAATTTTAGTATTTGATGGATTTATTTAGTGCTCTCATGATGTGAATGATTTTAGATAGTAATGTCGTCCAAGGGGGATTTTGGGGCATTACAAATCAAACTCATATGGACTGTTTTAATGTTCACTTATAAGTGGACCTGGTGTGGTCAATGTAGTATAATTGCACAGGTTGTATTTTGGGTAGAGCTTCCCGTACAAAGGAGACTCTGCCCGATTTTTGTTAAATTAAGGACCCTCCCGATTTTTGGGGCATTACATCTTGATTCAAAAACTTTAGTGTTTTATTTTGAACAATAAAAGTATGTCTTTTGATGATTTCTTACTTATTTTCTTGAGAAGTTATATTGGCAAAATGCCTATGAAATTGGGGGGTTTTTTGAAATTATTGGTGATTTGAGAAATTGGTTGGTATTGTATCACTTGCATCTTGTATGGTTTGTTGTGATGTACTTGAATTGCATTCGAGAATTGCCGTAAAGTGTTAAAGGTTAGTCTATCCCAGTGGGGGTGAGATAGTTTCCTAACACTTGTAGTGAATTGTTGTTTGTGAGAGCAACCACTATTGTTCACGTAAGTTCGAGGCTGAGGGATGATATACCTTTCGTTGGAAGGATTCATCAAAACTGTGGGAGACGGTATACGCCATTACTAAAGTAGTTTGTGTGGTTATGATGGGTGAACGAGGTAGAATCGTCTTGTAGATTTATGGGAAGTAAGCAACATACATGAGAATATGAGATGATGCTATAGAATGATTAATTAATTTCTTCACTTGTTTATTCCTTTTATTTAACTTATTGTTATTGTGTTAACTTGAGATCGAATAAATTGTCACTGTTTTATTTCAAGTTATATATGCTAAGATGAGTAAATATGAGTTATGGATGAAGGAAGTGAAATCCCTTGGCCATGTTGTGTCAAAACAGGATGTAGCTGTTGACCCCGCAAAGATTGAAGCCATGATGAAATGGGAACCACTGAGGAATGTGACCAAAGTATGTAGTTTCCTGGGATTAGTAGGCTACTACCAGAGGTTTGTGGAAGGGTTTTCAAGGCATGCAATACCGATGACTCGCCTTATAAAGAAGGGGGAAAGATTCTTGTGGACTCAAGAGTGTGAACTAGCCGTTCGCACCTTGAAGGAAAGGTTGACAACCGCTCCTGTCCTCATTCTTTCGAGTAGTGGGGAAGGATACAATGTGTATACAGATGCTTCATTATGAGGCTTGAGATGTATGCTAATGCATGGTGGTAAGGTAGTAGCTTATAGCTCGAGGAAACTCAAAATTCATGATTAGAATTATCCCACTCATGATTTAGAGCTTGTCGTTGTGGTTTTTGCTCTTAAATTGTGGAGGTGTTACCTCTATGGAGAAAAGTTTCAAGAGCCTCAAGTATATCTTCTCACAAAAATACTTGAATCTTCGATAAAGAAGGTGGATTGAATATTTAGAAGACTATGATTTCACACTCAACTACCATTCGGGGAAGGCTAATGTAGTCGCAGATGCACTTAGTAAAAAGTCTCGGGGTGAATTCAATGTTCTTGCAAGTAAATGGAAGATGAGGGATACCCTTGGAGACTATGATCTATGGGCTGGAGGAGATGGATCCTGACCATGCTTGTTTAACCTTTTGGCTCAACCTACCCTCCAACGTAGGGTTGTGGAGTTACAATGCTTGGATCCCTACTTAGACTTAATTTGAGCTAAATTGGAAAATGGGGAAGTAGTTGAAGGTTTGTCATTGAGGAGTGGAGAACTGAGATATGGGAAAAAGCTATGTGTACCCGATGATTCGTCCCTAAAGGAGGAGATACTTGGAGAGTGTCATCGCTCTAAGTTTGCTATCCACCCCGGTGGCACAAAAGTTTATAGAGACCTGAAACGTCAATATTGGTGGAAGGGAATGAAGAAGGATGTGACAAGGTTCATAGCAAGATGTGCAGTGTGTTAGTAGGTGAAGGTGGAGCATCAAAAGTCTAGAGGATTACTATAGTCTTTACTTATTCTAGAGTAGAAGTGGGATCACATCACCATATATTTCGTGTTTGGTTTTCTATGGACGTCACGAGAGAATAATGTCGTATGGGTCATTGTAGACAGACTCACCAAGTCTGCTCATTTCTTGAGTATGAAGACCACTGACTCCTTAGAGACCTTGAACAAGCTTTATATCCGTGAGATTGTTAGATTACATAGAGTTTCACTCTCTATCATGTCGGATCGTGATTCTCGGTTTGTAGGACAATTTTGGCAAAGTCTACAACGAGCTATGGGGACAGAGTACACTTTAGCACCATCTTTCATCCTCAAATAGATGGCTAATTCGAGAGGGTGATACAGATTTTGGAGGACATGTTACGTGCATGTGTGTTGGACTTCAAGGGAAGTTGGAGTGATCATTTGCCGTTGATGAAATTTGCATATAACAACAGTTTTCAATCTAGCATTGGCATGACACCTTATGAGGGATTTTATGGAAGACCATGTAGGTCCCCGACTTGTTGGTTGGAAGCTGGAGAGAGTAGCTTGTTTGGGCCAGAATTTGTTCGGGAGACTACAGAAAAAATTCGACTCATCCGAGAGAGACTACGCACGACATAAAGTAGACAAAAAAGCTATGCGAATAGAAGAAGACCATTGGAATTCCAAGAGGGGACTATGTGTTCCTCAAGGTGTCGCCCAAAAAGAGAGTGTTTAGATTTGGCAGAAAGGAAAAATTAGCTCCAAGGTACATCGGACCGTTTGAAGTGATCAAAGCTATAGGCAAAGTGGAGTGTTCTATGTGTTAATGTTAAGAAAGTGTTAATTGGATACAACGCAGGTAGTGGATTTGGAGGGTATAGAAATTCAAGATGGAGCAACATATGAAGAACAACCGGTGGAGATTCTCGATACCAAGGAGAAGATGCTTCGCAATAAAGTCATCTAACTGGTGAAATTCTTGTGGCAACATCATGGCATGGAGGAAGCTACTTGGGAATCGGAGCTAGAGATGTGAGAGAAGTACCCTCATTTGTTCTGTACTTAAGGTAAGTTTCGAGGACGAAACTTTCTTTAAAGGGGGTGGATTGTAAACCCCCACATTCTTATCGTTATATAGTAATATAATTATTTTTGAAATGCTAATATATGTGACAATGTATGCATGAACTACGTGGATTGTAAAAGTAGAAATAAAAATGTTAAGCAAGGTAATAGGGTATGAATTGGAAGTTAGGAAGTAGTCCGGAGTTCAAACATATTTTAGATAAAATTTGGGTAGAAAGGATTTTAGACACAACATAGTATTTGGACCAGAACTTTTTACCTTGATGTCCATTTGAGCTGAAAGTTTTACAGTAGATAGTATATTTCTAGGGCTACAAAAGTGTATTTCACAAAAATATTTTAAATCGATATCTAAATAGGCCAAAACTCCACTAGAAGTTTCAATAGAAATAGGAAGTACGTTTGAAAGTGAAAGTCCGTTCGAACGACAGTGCGTTCCAGTACTTTGTCTCTGATGGAAAATCAAATGTACTGGGAGCAAGTGACGTTCAAACACCAAATGACATTCGAACGTGAGTTACGAAATCTGGGTTTCAGAATCGCGCACAAGAGGCCACTTCTCACCCTATAACTACATAAGGACACCTCCTTTAGCCTCCATACACCATTTACAACCCTAGAAATCTTTGAGAAACAAGAAAGAAGGGTAGAAAACACAAGATCAAGAGGGATTTGCACATTGAAGTAGATCAAAATCTGAAGTTTTTCTAGAACACTAAAGAAGACGAAGGTAAGGGTTTTCTTTGCCTCTTGCTCATTGATGCTAGGGCTTATATATACATATGTTTTGACTCTTAATCATATATATTTGTTATGAAATCCTTGATTCTTGATATTCTTGCAACTATTACCATGTTTTGAGTGAAGTTATGGTTGATGGCCATAAAACCCTTGTTCTTGATGTCAAAACCTAGGTTTTGAGAAAGATGAAATCTTCTTCTTGATATTATGGTGCTCTTGATTCAAAAACTTTAGTGTTTTATTTTGAACAATAAAAATCTGTCTTTTGATGATCTCTTGCTTATTTTATTGAGAAGTTATATTGGCAAAATGCCTATGAAATTGGGGGTTTTTTGAAATTACTGGTGATTTGAGAAATTGGTTGGTATTGTATCTCTTGCATCCTGTATGGTTTGTTGTGATGGACTTGAATTACATTCGAGAACTGCCGTAAAGTGTTATAGGTCAGTCTATCCCAGTGGGGGTGACATAGTTTCCTAACACTTGTAGTGGATTGTTGTTTGTGAGGGTAACCATTATTGTTCACGTAAGTTCGAGGCTGAGGGATGATATACCTTTCCTTGGAAGGATTCGCCAATGTCGTGGGAGACGGTATACGTCATTTCTAAAGTGGTTTGTGTGGTTATGATGGGTGAACGAGGTAGAATCGTCGTGTAGATTCATAGGAAGCAAGCAATATACATGAGAAAATGAGATGATGCTATTGAATTATTAATTGATTTCTTCGCATATTTATTCCTATATTTTAACTTATTGCTATTGCGTTAACTTGAGATCGAATAAATTGTCACTGTTTTATTTTAAGTTATATATGATATCTTGAAAAGTGAGACCGAACTATTTTATATGTTTCTAAACCTTATTCAAGTTTGGGAGAATGTTGCTACAGAATTTAGTGTTGACCTCATACAAATACTATTTATTCTCAGATATCAGTTTAGATGAAGAGCTCAGAATTGATGAGCACGTAGTTTGGGAAGTGCAATTGGATGGAAGCGTGGATCCCGAAGGGGATTTCTAGAGTTGATCTCTCCATGTCCTAGACTAGGAGATGCATTTTTATTTAATGGATAGATGTTATTTTGTTTATTCCGCTGCAAGATTAAGTTTGATTCGGAGATGTAATTGTCATAGTCTGACATATTCTTTTGGATGTAGATGTCATGGTTTGACATATTCTTTTGGATAATGTTGTAGATATTATGTACGATGAATGAAATTTTCCTTATTTACGGACTTTATTAGTTGCTCTCATGATGTGAATGGTTTTAAATAGTAATCCCGTCCCAGTTGGATTTTGGGACGTTACAAGGTTTGATATTAGAGCCTAGGAATTAGGTCTTACATGGAAGTTGTAGGTTTTGGATTACCACTAGACAAGTAGGACTAGGTCTAATGAATTGTTTACTTAAAACTTATACAAGCCTTATGCTTTAGATTAAAGTGATAGTTAGGATGTCTTGTACTCAAGGAAACTAAATTATGAATTGATGTGTAGGATGGACGGTGAACTTGGACGTGGACGTGGACATGGTTGTGGAGGTCAGGCAAACCCACCACCACCAACACCTCCTAATGCCATGAATGACATTTATCAATGCCTAAGGCAGCTAACCACTCTGGTAAAACACTAGCATTGAAACAACAACCACAATAGGGGGTGTTATCCATTAGCTCATATACCGAGCAATGGGGAAGGAAATTGAAGGATGGTAGTTCTTTACAAATTTCTGCAGCAACACCCAGCTATTTTCTAAGGAAGCTCTCACCCCTTGGATGTGGATAAATAGATTTGTCGAGTGAAAAAAATGTATGCTGGCATGGGAGTAGCCGAGGACTTGCGGGTCGACTTAGCTACATATCTGCTCGAGGGGGAGGCAGATCATTGGTGCGACTCGGTGAAGAGATGTTATTTTTTTTATTCTGCTGCAAGATTAAGTTTGATTTTGAGATGTAATTGTCATAGTTTGACAGATTCTTTTGGATGTAGATGCCATGGTTTGACATATTCTTTTGGATAATGTTATAGATATTATGTACGATGAATGAAATTTGCCTTATTTACGGAGTTTATTAGTTGCTCTTATGACGTGAATGATTTTAAATAGTAATTCCATCCCAGGTGAATTTTGGGGTGTTACAAGGTTTGGTATCAGAGCCTAGGAGTGAGGTCTTACATGGGAGCTGTAGGTTATGGATTACCACTAGACAAGTAGGACTAGGTCTAATGAATTGTTTACTTAAAAATTATAAAAGCCTTATACTTTAGATTAAAGTGATAGTTAGGATGTCTTGTACATCAAAAAAATTAAATTGTGAATTGATGTGTAGGATGGACGGTGAACGTGGACGTGGACGTGGTCGTGAAGGTCAAGCAAACCCACTGCCACCACCACCTCCTGATGCCATGAATGGCATTTATCAATGCCTAAGGGAGCTAACCACTCTGATACAACACCAAAATGAAAACAACAACCACAACGGGGGGTGTCATCCATTAGCTCGTGTACCGGGCAATAGGGAAGAAAATCGAAGGATGGTAGTTCTTCAAAAATTTCTGCGGCATGACCCATTCACTTTCCAAGGAAACTCTCACCCCTTGGATGCAGATAAATGGATTTGCCAGGTGAAGAAAATGTGTGATGGCATGGGAGTAGCAGAGGATTTATGGGTCGACTTAGCTACATATCTGCTCAAGGGGGAGGCAGATCATTGGTGGGACTCAGTGAAGAGAAGGGGGAACACGGATGCTCTCACTTGGGAGGAGTTTGATCAAATATTCCAAGACAAGTATTTTCTAGAATCGTTCAGGGACAAGATGAGTGCAGATTTTTTTGTTCTACGACAAGGTAGCATGACGGTGGCGGATTATGAGAGAAAGTTTGATGAGCTATCCTGCTATGCCACGAAGTTTATACCTACCGAGGCCAAGAGGGTGAAACACTTTGAATAGTGCTTGAGGCCTGCCATTAGAGAGAAGATTATGGATTACAAGATTTGGGACTATGGGGATCTTGTTGACAGAGTTGCACTGGTGGAGAGAGACACGAAGGACAACAAGCGACAACAAAACTTCCCAAGGGGAGGTCCGATTCGGATGGGTGCTAGCAGTAGTGGAGTGCAGAGGGAGGCACTACACCATCACCCAGACTAGGTGGTTAGACAGAGACTTCAGACAGTTTGAGGAGATGGGGCTACTCAGAATAGGACAAGTACTGACCCACGTCAATGCCTCGCATGTGGAGGGTTCTGGCACTGTAAAAATAACTGCCCATCACTTTCAACAAAGACCAATCAAGCAGTAGAACAAGTAAATGCAAATAAGCCACCACTACAGAAGCCACTACAATAGAGACCTTTAGCAGCTTTAGCCCCAGGTGGTGCCAATTAGGGAAGAGTGTTTGCTTTGACCCAACCAGAGGAAGACGTTTCCAATGCAGTTGTGGAAAGTATCGTTCTTCTTTATAATTCTTGGGTCCGTATTTTATTTGATCCTAGTGTGACTCATTCATTCATACGCACCATATATGCTCTAAATTTGGGATTGGAATTTGAGAAGTTTGAACATGCCTTGAGTATTGATATGCCTACTGGAGAACGGTTGGATACTGAAAGGGTGTATAGAGGTTGTGTGCTTCAAATTGGGGAGTAAGAATTGATTGTAGATTTGGTTACATTAGATATGAAGGGGTATGACATAATGTTTGGGATGAAATTGTTGTCCACTTTCCTTGTGGTAATGGATTGTTTTCGTAAACGAATTTTGTTCCGATTACTGGGTGGGAATCTTCAGTTTCATTAATGATCGAAATTCTTCTCACCCATTTTCTACTACGGGTAGTAGATTCTTGAAAGCTAAGGCAGGGGGCCATTTGAGTTTCTTAGCTAGCTTGATGGGTGATGATCGTGATAAATTCCAATCGGACGTGATATTGATAGTGTCAAAGTTTTTGGATGTCTTCCCAGATGAACTACCCGGTTACCCCCACAAAGAGAGATTGATTTTAAGATTGATGTCTATTCGGGAACTGAACCCATATCCATTGCTCCCTATCGGATGACATCTTTGGAGTTAAAGGAGCTAAGGAAGCAGTTGGACCATCTCTTGACTATTGAGTTTATCCGTTTAAGCATTTCACCTTGGGGAGCTTTGATCCTCTTTGTGAAAAAATATAATGAAACATTTCGGTTATGCACAGACTATTGAAGGTTGAATCGGGTGACAGTGAAGAATAAATATCCATTGCCATGAATTGATGATTTATTCGATCAGTTGAGTGGTTCTAAGTATTACTCTAAGAATGATCTTCGAACAGGGTACCATCAAATACGGATCAAGGCAGAGGATATTCCTAAGACAGCTTTCCGCACCCAGTATAGTCATTTTGAATATACGATAATGTCGTTCGGACTGACTAATGCTCCAACAGCCTTCATGGATTTGATGCACAGGGTTTTTCGGCCATATCTAGATCAATTTGTCATTGTGTTTATTGATGACATATTAATCTATTCACGGACACAAGGGGAACATAAACACCATATTTCAGTAGTGCTTCAGACCTTGAGAGAACATAAGTTATATGCTAAGATGAGTAAATGTGAGTTCTGGATAAAAGAAATGAAATCCCTTGGCCACATTGTGTCAAAATAGGGTGTAGCTGTTGACCCCGCAAAGATTGAAGTCGTGATGAAATGGGAACCACCGAGGAATGTGACCAAAATAAGTAGTTTTCTGGGATTAGCAGGCTACTACCTGAGGTTTGTGGAAGGGTTCTCAAAGCGTGCAATGCCGATGAATCGCCTTACGAAGAAGGGGAAAAGATTCTTGTGGACTCAAGAGGGTGAACTAGCCTTTCACACCATAAAGGAAAGGTTGACAATAGCTCCTGTCCTCATTATTTCGAGTAGTGGGGAAGGATACGATGTGTACATCGATTCTTCATTATGAGGCTTGGGATGTGTGCTAATGCAAGGTGGTAAGGTAGTTGCTTATGGCTCAAGGCAACTCAAGATTCATGAGCAGAACTATCCAACTCATGATTTAGAGCTTGCCGTAGTGGTTTTTGCTCTTAAGTTGTGGAGGCGTTACCTTTATGGAGAAAAGTTTCAAGAACCTCAAGTATATCTTCACATAGAAATACTTGAATCTTCGGTGAAGAAGGTGGATTGAATATTTAGAAGACTATGATTTCACACTCAACTACCATTCGGGGAAGGCTAATGTAGTCGCAGATGCACTTAGTAGAAAGTCTCGGGGTGAATTCAATGTTCTTGCAAGTAAATGGAAGATGAGGGATACCCTTGGAGACTATGATCTATTGGTTGGAGG
>CAUOFW020007751.1:0-19984 GCA_963454935.2 Ilex paraguariensis | reverse complement strand
AAAAATTGAATTATTAAAACTTTTAAATGGCCAAAAAATTATTAGAACATAGAAAACTACAATCTAACATGTTTAAATAAAATGTATGTAGTGTCTAGAGTCTAAAAAATTTAGCAACGTTAAGTTCAGTCACTCCTATGATTTCTTATTAATTTTTCAAATTCTTTCCTTAAATAGAAAAAAAAATATTATCAAAGGGATTAAAAATTGCACAAAAATTATTAAAAAAATTAATAATTGCAGTGCAACTTATTAAAATAAAATGTATGCATTGCTTGGACTCTAAACAAATTGGCGGCACAGAATTTGGACTCTGCTATGATTTATTATTAATTTTTCAAATTCTTTCCTAAAATAAAAAAAAAATGAATTATCAAAGTATTAGAAATTGCACAAAAATTATTAAAAAAATAAAACTGCAATCTGACTTGTTAAAATAAAATGAAAGTATTGTCTAGAGTCTAAAAAAATTTGCGACGCTAAATTCGGACTCTGCAAAGATTTATTATTAAATTTTCAAATTCTTTCCCCACATGTAAAAAAAAAGGATTATCAAAGAACTAAAAATCACACAAAAATATTAAAAAAGGAATATTGAAATCTAACTGATTAAAATAAAATGTACGTATTGTTTGGAGTCTAGAAAAATTGGCGACACTAAATTCGGACTCTGCTATAATTTATTATTAATTTTTCAAATTCTTTCCAAAATTGGAAAAAAGGGATTATCAAAGAAATAAGAATTGCACAAAATATATTGAAAAGTAGAAAATTACAATCTAACTTATTAAAATAAAATGGACGTACAGTTTGGAGTCTAAAAAAATTGGTGGCCTGGAATTTGGACCCTGCTATGATTTATTATTAATTTTTTAAAGTTTTTCTAAAATAAAAAAAATGGATTATCGAAGTATTTAAAATTACACAAAAAATACTAAGAAATAGAAATTAAGATCTAATAAGTTAGATTGCAATTTTATGATTTTTTAAAAAATTATTATTAATTTTTAGACTGTTTAAAAATTTTTAATGATTAATTAATTTTCTGATTTTTTTTTCCTAACATAGAGAAAATGGATTATCGTAGTATTAAAAATTCCACAAAACTTATTATACAATAGAAAATTGCAATCTGAATATTAAAAATAAAATGTAAGTATTGTCTGGAGCCTAAAAAAATTGGCGGCACTGAGTTAAGACTTTTCAATGATTTATAACTAATTTTTCAAATTCTTTCCAAAATATAACAATTGAATTATTAAAACTTTTAAAATGGCCAAGAAATTATTAGAACATAGAAAACTACAATCTAACATGTTTAAATAAAATGTATGTACTGTCGAGAGTCTAAAAAAACTAGCAACGCTAAGTTCAGACACTCCTATGATTTCTTATTAATTTTTCAAATTATTTCCTAAAATAGAAAAAAAAGATTATCAAAGGGATTAAAAATTGCACAAAAATTATTAAAAAATTAATAATTGCAGTGCAACTTATTAAAACAAAATGCATGTATTGCTTGGACTCTAAACAAATTGGCGGCACTGAATTTGGACCCTGCTATGATTTATTATGAATTTTTCAAATTCTTTCCTCAAATGTAAAAAAAAGGATTATCAAAGAACTAAAAATCACACAAAAATATTAAAAAAGGAATATTGAAAACTAACTGATTAAAATAAAATGTACATATTGTTTGGAGTCTAGAAAAATTGGCGACACTAAATTCGGACTCTGCTATAATTTATTATTAATTTTTCAAATTCTTTCCAAAATTGGAAAAAAGGGATTATCAAAGAAATAAGAATTGCACAAAATATATTGAAAAGTAGAAAATTACAACCAAACTTATTAAAATAAAATGGACGTACAGTTTGGAGTCTAAAAAAATTGGTGGCCTTGAATTTGGACTCTGCTATGATTTATTATTAATTTTTTAAAGTTTTTCTAAAATAAAAAAAAAATGGATTATCGAAGTATTTAAAATTACACAAAAAATACTAAGAATTAGAAATTAAGATCTAATAAGTTAGATTGCAATTTTATGATTTTTAAAAAAATTATTATTAATTTTTCAATTTTTTTTCCTAACATAGAAAAAATGGATTATCGTAGTATTAAAAATTCCACAAAAGTTATTATACAGTAGAAAATTGCAATCTGAATATTAAAAATAAAATGTAAGTATTCTCCGGAGCCTAAAAAAATTGGCGGAACTGAGTTAAGACTTTTCAATGATTCGTAACTAATTTTTCAAATTCTTTCCAAAAATATAACAATTGAATTATTAAAACTTTTAAAATGGCCAAAAAATTATTAGAACATAGAAAACTACAATCTAACACATTTAAATAAAATGTATGTATTGTCTAGAGTCTAAAAAATTTAGCGACGCTAAGTTCAAACACTCCTACGATTTCTTATTAATTTTCAAATTCTTTCTTAAAATAGAAAGAAAAAATTATCAAAGAACTAAAAATCACACAAAAATATTAAAAAAGGAATATTGAAATCTAACTGATTAAAATAAAATGTACGTATTGTTTGGAGTCTAGAAAAATTGGCGGCACTAAATTCGGACTCTGCTATAATTTATTATTAATTTTTCAAATTCTTTCCAAAATTGGAAAAAAGGGATTATCAAAGAAATAAGAATTGCACAAAATATATTGAAAAGTAGAAAATTACAATCTAACTTATTAAAATAAAATGGACGTACAGTTTGGAGTCTAAAAAAATTGGTGGCCTGGAATTTGGACCCTGCTATGATTTATTATTAATTTTTTAAAGTTTTTCTAAAATAAAAAAAATGGATTATCGAAGTATTTAAAATTACACAAAAAATACTAAGAAATAGAAATTAAGATCTAATAAGTTAGATTGCAATTTTATGATTTTTTAAAAAATTATTATTAATTTTTAGACTGTTTAAAAATTTTTAATGATTAATTAATTTTCTGATTTTTTTTTCCTAACATAGAGAAAATGGATTATCGTAGTATTAAAAATTCCACAAAACTTATTATACAATAGAAAATTGCAATCTGAATATTAAAAATAAAATGTAAGTATTGTCTGGAGCCTAAAAAAATTGGCGGCACTGAGTTAAGACTTTTCAATGATTTATAACTAATTTTTCAAATTCTTTCCAAAAATATAACAATTGAATTATTAAAACTTTTAAAATGGCCAAGAAATTATTAGAACATAGAAAACTACAATCTAACATGTTTAAATAAAATGTATGTACTGTCGAGAGTCTAAAAAAACTAGCAACGCTAAGTTCAGACACTCCTATGATTTCTTATTAATTTTTCAAATTATTTCCTAAAATAGAAAAAAAAGATTATCAAAGGGATTAAAAATTGCACAAAAATTATTAAAAAATTAATAATTGCAGTGCAACTTATTAAAACAAAATGCATGTATTGCTTGGACTCTAAACAAATTGGCGGCACTGAATTTGGACCCTGCTATGATTTATTATGAATTTTTCAAATTCTTTCCTCAAATGTAAAAAAAAGGATTATCAAAGAACTAAAAATCACACAAAAATATTAAAAAAGGAATATTGAAAACTAACTGATTAAAATAAAATGTACATATTGTTTGGAGTCTAGAAAAATTGGCGACACTAAATTCGGACTCTGCTATAATTTATTATTAATTTTTCAAATTCTTTCCAAAATTGGAAAAAAGGGATTATCAAAGAAATAAGAATTGCACAAAATATATTGAAAAGTAGAAAATTACAACCAAACTTATTAAAATAAAATGGACGTACAGTTTGGAGTCTAAAAAAATTGGTGGCCTTGAATTTGGACTCTGCTATGATTTATTATTAATTTTTTAAAGTTTTTCTAAAATAAAAAAAAATGGATTATCGAAGTATTTAAAATTACACAAAAAATACTAAGAATTAGAAATTAAGATCTAATAAGTTAGATTGCAATTTTATGATTTTTAAAAAAATTATTATTAATTTTTCAATTTTTTTTTCCTAACATAGAAAAAATGGATTATCGTAGTATTAAAAATTCCACAAAAGTTATTATACAGTAGAAAATTGCAATCTGAATATTAAAAATAAAATGTAAGTATTCTCCGGAGCCTAAAAAAATTGGCGGAACTGAGTTAAGACTTTTCAATGATTCGTAACTAATTTTTCAAATTCTTTCCAAAAATATAACAATTGAATTATTAAAACTTTTAAAATGGCCAAAAAATTATTAGAACATAGAAAACTACAATCTAACACATTTAAATAAAATGTATGTATTGTCTAGAGTCTAAAAAATTTAGCGACGCTAAGTTCAAACACTCCTACGATTTCTTATTAATTTTTCAAATTCTTTCTTAAAATAGAAAGAAAAAATTATCAAAGAACTAAAAATCACACAAAAATATTAAAAAAGGAATATTGAAATCTAACTGATTAAAATAAAATGTACGTATTGTTTGGAGTCTAGAAAAATTGGCGGCACTAAATTCGGACTCTGCTATAATTTATTATTAATTTTTCAAATTCTTTCCAAAATTGGAAAAAAGGGATTATCAAAGAAATAAGAATTGCACAAAATATATTGAAAAGTAGAAAATTACAATCTAACTTATTAAAATAAAATGGTCGTACAGTTTGGAGTCTAAAAAAATTGGTGGCCTGGAATTTGGACCCTGCTATGATTTATTATTAATTTTTTAAAGTTTTTCTAAAATAAAAAAAATGGATTATCGAAGTATTTAAAATTACACAAAAAATACTAAGAAATAGAAATTAAGATCTAATAAGTTAGATTGCAATTTTATGATTTTTTAAAAAATTATTATTAATTTTTAGACTGTTTAAAAATTTTTAATGATTAATTAATTTTCTGATTTTTTTTTCCTAACATAGAGAAAATGGATTATCGTAGTATTAAAAATTCCACAAAACTTATTATACAATAGAAAATTGCAATCTGAATATTAAAAATAAAATGTAAGTATTGTCTGGAGCCTAAAAAAATTGGCGGCACTGAGTTAAGACTTTTCAATGATTTATAACTAATTTTTCAAATTCTTTCCAAAAATATAACAATTGAATTATTAAAACTTTTAAAATGGCCAAGAAATTATTAGAACATAGAAAACTACAATCTAACATGTTTAAATAAAATGTATGTACTGTCGAGAGTCTAAAAAAACTAGCAACGCTAAGTTCAGACACTCCTATGATTTCTTATTAATTTTTCAAATTATTTCCTAAAATAGAAAAAAAAGATTATCAAAGGGATTAAAAATTGCACAAAAATTATTAAAAAATTAATAATTGCAGTGCAACTTATTAAAAACAAAATGCATGTATTGCTTGGACTCTAAACAAATTGGCGGCACTGAATTTGGACCCTGCTATGATTTATTATGAATTTTTCAAATTCTTTCCTCAAATGTAAAAAAAAGGATTATCAAAGAACTAAAAATCACACAAAAATATTAAAAAAGGAATATTGAAAACTAACTGATTAAAATAAAATGTACATATTGTTTGGAGTCTAGAAAAATTGGCGACACTAAATTCGGACTCTGCTATAATTTATTATTAATTTTTCAAATTCTTTCCAAAATTGGAAAAAAGGGATTATCAAAGAAATAAGAATTGCACAAAATATATTGAAAAGTAGAAAATTACAACCAAACTTATTAAAATAAAATGGACGTACAGTTTGGAGTCTAAAAAAATTGGTGGCCTTGAATTTGGACTCTGCTATGATTTATTATTAATTTTTTAAAGTTTTTCTAAAATAAAAAAAAAATGGATTATCGAAGTATTTAAAATTACACAAAAAATACTAAGAATTAGAAATTAAGATCTAATAAGTTAGATTGCAATTTTATGATTTTTAAAAAAATTATTATTAATTTTTCAATTTTTTTTTCCTAACATAGAAAAAATGGATTATCGTAGTATTAAAAATTCCACAAAAGTTATTATACAGTAGAAAATTGCAATCTGAATATTAAAAATAAAATGTAAGTATTCTCCGGAGCCTAAAAAAATTGGCGGAACTGAGTTAAGACTTTTCAATGATTCGTAACTAATTTTTCAAATTCTTTCCAAAAATATAACAATTGAATTATTAAAACTTTTAAAATGGCCAAAAAATTATTAGAACATAGAAAACTACAATCTAACACATTTAAATAAAATGTATGTATTGTCTAGAGTCTAAAAAATTTAGCGACGCTAAGTTCAAACACTCCTACGATTTCTTATTAATTTTTCAAATTCTTTCTTAAAATAGAAAGAAAAAATTATCAAAGAACTAAAAATCACACAAAAATATTAAAAAAGGAATATTGAAATCTAACTGATTAAAATAAAATGTACGTATTGTTTGGAGTCTAGAAAAATTGGCGGCACTAAATTCGGACTCTGCTATAATTTATTATTAATTTTTCAAATTCTTTCCAAAATTGGAAAAAAGGGATTATCAAAGAAATAAGAATTGCACAAAATATATTGAAAAGTAGAAAATTACAATCTAACTTATTAAAATAAAATGGTCGTACAGTTTGGAGTCTAAAAAAATTGGTGGCCTGGAATTTGGACCCTGCTATGATTTATTATTAATTTTTTAAAGTTTTTCTAAAATAAAAAAAATGGATTATCGAAGTATTTAAAATTACACAAAAAATACTAAGAAATAGAAATTAAGATCTAATAAGTTAGATTGCAATTTTATGATTTTTTAAAAAATTATTATTAATTTTTAGACTGTTTAAAAATTTTTAATGATTAATTAATTTTCTGATTTTTTTTTCCTAACATAGAGAAAATGGATTATCGTAGTATTAAAAATTCCACAAAACTTATTATACAATAGAAAATTGCAATCTGAATATTAAAAATAAAATGTAAGTATTGTCTGGAGCCTAAAAAATTGGCGGCACTGAGTTAAGACTTTTCAATGATTTATAACTAATTTTTCAAATTCTTTCCAAAAATATAACAATTGAATTATTAAAACTTTTAAAATGGCCAAGAAATTATTAGAACATAGAAAACTACAATCTAACATGTTTAAATAAAATGTATGTACTGTCGAGAGTCTAAAAAAACTAGCAACGCTAAGTTCAGACACTCCTATGATTTCTTATTAATTTTTCAAATTATTTCCTAAAATAGAAAAAAAAGATTATCAAAGGGATTAAAAATTGCACAAAAATTATTAAAAAATTAATAATTGCAGTGCAACTTATTAAAACAAAATGCATGTATTGCTTGGACTCTAAACAAATTGGCGGCACTGAATTTGGACCCTGCTATGATTTATTATGAATTTTTCAAATTCTTTCCTCAAATGTAAAAAAAAGGATTATCAAAGAACTAAAAATCACACAAAAATATTAAAAAAGGAATATTGAAAACTAACTGATTAAAATAAAATGTACATATTGTTTGGAGTCTAGAAAAATTGGCGACACTAAATTCGGACTCTGCTATAATTTATTATTAATTTTTCAAATTCTTTCCAAAATTGGAAAAAAGGGATTATCAAAGAAATAAGAATTGCACAAAATATATTGAAAAGTAGAAAATTACAACCAAACTTATTAAAATAAAATGGACGTACAGTTTGGAGTCTAAAAAAATTGGTGGCCTTGAATTTGGACTCTGCTATGATTTATTATTAATTTTTTAAAGTTTTTCTAAAATAAAAAAAAAATGGATTATCGAAGTATTTAAAATTACACAAAAAATACTAAGAATTAGAAATTAAGATCTAATAAGTTAGATTGCAATTTTATGATTTTTAAAAAAATTATTATTAATTTTTCAATTTTTTTTTCCTAACATAGAAAAAATGGATTATCGTAGTATTAAAAATTCCACAAAAGTTATTATACAGTAGAAAATTGCAATCTGAATATTAAAAATAAAATGTAAGTATTCTCCGGAGCCTAAAAAAATTGGCGGAACTGAGTTAAGACTTTTCAATGATTCGTAACTAATTTTTCAAATTCTTTCCAAAAATATAACAATTGAATTATTAAAACTTTTAAAATGGCCAAAAAATTATTAGAACATAGAAAACTACAATCTAACACATTTAAATAAAATGTATGTATTGTCTAGAGTCTAAAAAATTTAGCGACGCTAAGTTCAAACACTCCTACGATTTCTTATTAATTTTTCAAATTCTTTCTTAAAATAGAAAGAAAAAATTATCAAAGAACTAAAAATCACACAAAAATATTAAAAAAGGAATATTGAAATCTAACTGATTAAAATAAAATGTACGTATTGTTTGGAGTCTAGAAAAATTGGCGGCACTAAATTCGGACTCTGCTATAATTTATTATTAATTTTTCAAATTCTTTCCAAAATTGGAAAAAAGGGATTATCAAAGAAATAAGAATTGCACAAAATATATTGAAAAGTAGAAAATTACAATCTAACTTATTAAAATAAAATGGACGTACAGTTTGGAGTCTAAAAAAATTGGTGGCCTGGAATTTGGACCCTGCTATGATTTATTATTAATTTTTTAAAGTTTTTCTAAAATAAAAAAAATGGATTATCGAAGTATTTAAAATTACACAAAAAATACTAAGAAATAGAAATTAAGATCTAATAAGTTAGATTGCAATTTTATGATTTTTTAAAAAATTATTATTAATTTTTAGACTGTTTAAAAATTTTTAATGATTAATTAATTTTCTGATTTTTTTTTCCTAACATAGAGAAAATGGATTATCGTAGTATTAAAAATTCCACAAAACTTATTATACAATAGAAAATTGCAATCTGAATATTAAAAATAAAATGTAAGTATTGTCTGGAGCCTAAAAAAATTGGCGGCACTGAGTTAAGACTTTTCAATGATTTATAACTAATTTTTCAAATTCTTTCCAAAAATATAACAATTGAATTATTAAAACTTTTAAAATGGCCAAGAAATTATTAGAACATAGAAAACTACAATCTAACATGTTTAAATAAAATGTATGTACTGTCGAGAGTCTAAAAAAACTAGCAACGCTAAGTTCAGACACTCCTATGATTTCTTATTAATTTTTCAAATTATTTCCTAAAATAGAAAAAAAAGATTATCAAAGGGATTAAAAATTGCACAAAAATTATTAAAAAATTAATAATTGCAGTGCAACTTATTAAAACAAAATGCATGTATTGCTTGGACTCTAAACAAATTGGCGGCACTGAATTTGGACCCTGCTATGATTTATTATGAATTTTTCAAATTCTTTCCTCAAATGTAAAAAAAAGGATTATCAAAGAACTAAAAATCACACAAAAATATTAAAAAAGGAATATTGAAAACTAACTGATTAAAATAAAATGTACATATTGTTTGGAGTCTAGAAAAATTGGCGACACTAAATTCGGACTCTGCTATAATTTATTATTAATTTTTCAAATTCTTTCCAAAATTGGAAAAAAGGGATTATCAAAGAAATAAGAATTGCACAAAATATATTGAAAAGTAGAAAATTACAACCAAACTTATTAAAATAAAATGGACGTACAGTTTGGAGTCTAAAAAATTGGTGGCCTTGAATTTGGACTCTGCTATGATTTATTATTAATTTTTTAAAGTTTTTCTAAAATAAAAAAAAATGGATTATCGAAGTATTTAAAATTACACAAAAAATACTAAGAATTAGAAATTAAGATCTAATAAGTTAGATTGCAATTTTATGATTTTTAAAAAAATTATTATTAATTTTTCAATTTTTTTTCCTAACATAGAAAAAATGGATTATCGTAGTATTAAAAATTCCACAAAAGTTATTATACAGTAGAAAATTGCAATCTGAATATTAAAAATAAAATGTAAGTATTCTCCGGAGCCTAAAAAAATTGGCGGAACTGAGTTAAGACTTTTCAATGATTCGTAACTAATTTTTCAAATTCTTTCCAAAAATATAACAATTGAATTATTAAAACTTTTAAAATGGCCAAAAAATTATTAGAACATAGAAAACTACAATCTAACACATTTAAATAAAATGTATGTATTGTCTAGAGTCTAAAAAATTTAGCGACGCTAAGTTCAAACACTCCTACGATTTCTTATTAATTTTTCAAATTCTTTCTTAAAATAGAAAGAAAAAATTATCAAAGAACTAAAAATCACACAAAAATATTAAAAAAGGAATATTGAAATCTAACTGATTAAAATAAAATGTACGTATTGTTTGGAGTCTAGAAAAATTGGCGGCACTAAATTCGGACTCTGCTATAATTTATTATTAATTTTTCAAATTCTTTCCAAAATTGGAAAAAAGGGATTATCAAAGAAATAAGAATTGCACAAAATATATTGAAAAGTAGAAAATTACAATCTAACTTATTAAAATAAAATGGTCGTACAGTTTGGAGTCTAAAAAAATTGGTGGCCTGGAATTTGGACCCTGCTATGATTTATTATTAATTTTTTAAAGTTTTTCTAAAATAAAAAAAATGGATTATCGAAGTATTTAAAATTACACAAAAAATACTAAGAAATAGAAATTAAGATCTAATAAGTTAGATTGCAATTTTATGATTTTTTAAAAAATTATTATTAATTTTTAGACTGTTTAAAAATTTTTAATGATTAATTAATTTTCTGATTTTTTTTTCCTAACATAGAGAAAATGGATTATCGTAGTATTAAAAATTCCACAAAACTTATTATACAATAGAAAATTGCAATCTGAATATTAAAAATAAAATGTAAGTATTGTCTGGAGCCTAAAAAAATTGGCGGCACTGAGTTAAGACTTTTCAATGATTTATAACTAATTTTTCAAATTCTTTCCAAAAATATAACAATTGAATTATTAAAACTTTTAAAATGGCCAAGAAATTATTAGAACATAGAAAACTACAATCTAACATGTTTAAATAAAATGTATGTACTGTCGAGAGTCTAAAAAAACTAGCAACGCTAAGTTCAGACACTCCTATGATTTCTTATTAATTTTTCAAATTATTTCCTAAAATAGAAAAAAAAGATTATCAAAGGGATTAAAAATTGCACAAAAATTATTAAAAAATTAATAATTGCAGTGCAACTTATTAAAACAAAATGCATGTATTGCTTGGACTCTAAACAAATTGGCGGCACTGAATTTGGACCCTGCTATGATTTATTATGAATTTTTCAAATTCTTTCCTCAAATGTAAAAAAAAGGATTATCAAAGAACTAAAAATCACACAAAAATATTAAAAAAGGAATATTGAAAACTAACTGATTAAAATAAAATGTACATATTGTTTGGAGTCTAGAAAAATTGGCGACACTAAATTCGGACTCTGCTATAATTTATTATTAATTTTTCAAATTCTTTCCAAAATTGGAAAAAAGGGATTATCAAAGAAATAAGAATTGCACAAAATATATTGAAAAGTAGAAAATTACAACCAAACTTATTAAAATAAAATGGACGTACAGTTTGGAGTCTAAAAAAATTGGTGGCCTTGAATTTGGACTCTGCTATGATTTATTATTAATTTTTTAAAGTTTTTCTAAAATAAAAAAAATGGATTATCGAAGTATTTAAAATTACACAAAAAATACTAAGAATTAGAAATTAAGATCTAATAAGTTAGATTGCAATTTTATGATTTTTAAAAAAATTATTATTAATTTTTCAATTTTTTTTTCCTAACATAGAAAAAATGGATTATCGTAGTATTAAAAATTCCACAAAAGTTATTATACAGTAGAAAATTGCAATCTGAATATTAAAAATAAAATGTAAGTATTCTCCGGAGCCTAAAAAAATTGGCGGAACTGAGTTAAGACTTTTCAATGATTCGTAACTAATTTTTCAAATTCTTTCCAAAAATATAACAATTGAATTATTAAAACTTTTAAAATGGCCAAAAAATTATTAGAACATAGAAAACTACAATCTAACACATTTAAATAAAATGTATGTATTGTCTAGAGTCTAAAAAATTTAGCGACGCTAAGTTCAAACACTCCTACGATTTCTTATTAATTTTTCAAATTCTTTCTTAAAATAGAAAGAAAAAATTATCAAAGAACTAAAAATCACACAAAAATATTAAAAAAGGAATATTGAAATCTAACTGATTAAAATAAAATGTACGTATTGTTTGGAGTCTAGAAAAATTGGCGGCACTAAATTCGGACTCTGCTATAATTTATTATTAATTTTTCAAATTCTTTCCAAAATTGGAAAAAAGGGATTATCAAAGAAATAAGAATTGCACAAAATATATTGAAAAGTAGAAAATTACAATCTAACTTATTAAAATAAAATGGTCGTACAGTTTGGAGTCTAAAAAATTGGTGGCCTGGAATTTGGACCCTGCTATGATTTATTATTAATTTTTTAAAGTTTTTCTAAAATAAAAAAAATGGATTATCGAAGTATTTAAAATTACACAAAAAATACTAAGAAATAGAAATTAAGATCTAATAAGTTAGATTGCAATTTTATGATTTTTTAAAAAATTATTATTAATTTTTAGACTGTTTAAAATTTTTAATGATTAATTAATTTTCTGATTTTTTTTTCCTAACATAGAGAAAATGGATTATCGTAGTATTAAAAATTCCACAAAACTTATTATACAATAGAAAATTGCAATCTGAATATTAAAAATAAAATGTAAGTATTGTCTGGAGCCTAAAAAAATTGGCGGCACTGAGTTAAGACTTTTCAATGATTTATAACTAATTTTTCAAATTCTTTCCAAAAATATAACAATTGAATTATTGAAACTTTTAAAATGGCCAAAAAATTATTAGAACATAGAAAACTACAATCTAACATGTTTAAATAAAATGTATGTATTGTCGAGAGTCTAAAAAAACTAGCAACGCTAAGTTCAGACACTCCTATGATTTCTTATTAATTTTTCAAATTATTTCCTAAAATAGAAAAAAATGATTATCAAAGGGACTAAAAATTGAACAAAAATTATTAAAAAAGGAATATTGAAATCTAACTGATTAAAATAAAATGTACGTATTGTTTGGAGTCTTGAAAAATTGGCGACACTAAATTCGGACTCTGCTATAATTTATTATTAATTGTTCAAATTCTTTCCAAAATTAGAAAAAAGGGATTATCAAAGAAATAAGAATTGCTCAAAATATATTGAAACGTAGAAAATTACAATCTAACTTATTAAAATAAAATGGACGTACAGTTTGGAGTCTAAAAAAATTGGTGGCCTTGAATTTGGACTATGCTATGATTTATTATTAATTTTTTAAATTTTTTCTAAAATAAAAAAATGGATTATCGAAGTATTTAAAATTACACAAAAAATACTAAGAAATAGAAATTAAGATCTAATAAGTTTGATTGCAATTTTATGATTTTTAAAAAATTATTATTAACTTTTTACACTGTTTAAAATTTTTTAATGATTAATTAATTTTTCAATTTTTTTTTCCTAACAAGAAAAAATGGATTATCTTAGTATTAAAAATTCCAAAAAAGTTATTATAAAATAGAAAATTGCAATCTGAATAATAAAAATAAAATGTAAGTATTGTCATGAGTCTAAAAAAATTGGCGGCACTGAATTAAGACATTTCAATGATTTATAACTAATTTTTCAAATTCTTTCCAAAAATATAACAATTGAATTATTGAAACTTTTAAAATGGCCAAAAAAATATTAGAACATAGAAAACTACAATCTAACACATTTAAATAAAATGTATGTATTGTCTAGAGTATAAAAAATTTAGCAACGCTAAGTTCAGACACTCCTATGATTTCTTATTAATTTTTCAAATTCTTTCCCAAAATAGAAAAAAAAAAGATTATCAAAGAGATTAGAAATTGCACAAAAATTATTAAAAATTTAATAATTGCAGTGCAACTTATTAATATAAAATGTATGCATTGCTTGGACTCTAAACAAATTGGCGGCTCTGAATTTGGACTCTGCTATGATTTATTATTAATTTTTAAAATTCTTTCTCAAAATAAAAAAAAAAGAATTATCAAAGTATCAGAAATTGCACAAAAATTATTAAAAAAATAAAATTGCAATCTAACTTGTTAAAATAAAATGAAAGTATTGTCTAGAGTCTAAAAAAATTGGCGACGCTAAATTCGGACTCTCCAATGATTTATTATTAAATTTTGAAATTCTTTCCTCAAATGTAAAAAGAAGGATTATCAAAGAACTAAAATCACACAAAAATATTAAAAAAGGAATATTGAAATCTAACTGATTAAAATAAAATGTACGTATTGTTTGGAGTCTAGAAAAATTGGCGACACTAAATTCGGACTCTGCTATAATTTATTATTAATTGTTCAAATTCTTTCCAAAATTGGAAAAAGGGATTATCAAAGAAATAAGAATTGCACAAAATATATTGAAAAGTAGAAAATTACAATCTAACTTATTAAAATAAAATGGACGTACAGTTTGGAGTCTAAAAAATTGGTGGCCTTGAATTTGGACTATGATATGATTATTATTAATTTTTTTAAAGTTTTTCTAAAAAAAAAAAAAATGGATTATCGAAGTATTTAAAATTACACAAAAAATACTAAGAAATAGAAATTAAGATCTAATAAGTTAGATTGCATTTTATGATTTTAAAAAAATTATTATAACTTTTAGACTGTTTAAAATATTTTAATGATTAATAATTTTTTGATTTTTTTTCCTAACATAGAAAAAAATTGATTATCGTAGTATTAAAAATCCACAAAACTATTATACAATAGAAAATTGCAATCTGAATATTAAAAATAAAATGTAAGTAATGTCTGGAGCCTAAAAAAATTGGCGGCACTGAGTTAAGACTTTTCAATGATTTATAACTACTTTTTCAAATTCTTTCAAAAAAATATAACAATTGAATTATTAAAACTTTTAAAATGGCCAAAAAATTATTAGAACATAGAAAACTACAATCTAACACATTTAAATAAAATGTATGTATTGTCTAGAGTCTAAAAAATTTAGCAACGCTAAGTTCAGACACTCCTATGATTTCTTATTAATTTTCAAATTCTTTCCCAAAATAGAAAAAAAAAAGATTATCAAAGAGATTAGAAATTGCACAAAAATTATTAAAAATTAATAATTGCTGTGCAACTTATTAATATAAAAGTATGCTGCTTGGACTCTAAACAAATTGGCGGCTCTGAATTTGACTCTGCTATGATTATTATTAATTTTTCAAATTCTTTCAAAATAAAAAAAAAAAAGAATTATCAAAGGATGAAAATTGCACAAAAATTATTAAAAAAATAAAATTGCAATCTAACTTGTTAAATAAAATGAAAGTATTGTCTAGAGTCTAAAAAAATTGGCGACGCTAAATTCGGACTCTCCAATGATTTATTATTAAATTTGAAATTCTTTCCTCAAATGTAAAAAGAAAGATTATCAAAGAACTAAAAATCACACAAAAATATTAAAAAAGGAATATTGAAATCTAACTGATTAAAATAAAATGTACGTATTGTTTGGAGTCTAGAAAAATTGGCGACACTAAATTCGGACTCTGCTATAATTTATTATTAATTGTTCAAATTCTTTCCAAAATTGGAAAAAGGGATTATCAAAGAAATAAGAATTGCACAAAATATATTGAAAAGTAGAAAATTACAATCTAACTTATTAAAATAAAATGGACGTACAGTTTGGAGTCTAAAAAAATTGGTGGCCTTGAATTTGGACTATGCTATGATTTATTATTAATTTTTTTAAAGTTTTTCTAAAAAAAAAAAATGGATTATCGAAGTATTTAAAATTACACAAAAAATACTAAGAAATAGAAATTAAGATCTAATAAGTTAGATTGCAATTTTATGATTTTAAAAAAAATTATTATTAACTTTTAGACTGTTTAAAATATTTTAATGATTAATTAATTTTTTGATTTTTTTTCCTAACATAGAAAAAATTGTATTATCGTAGTATTAAAAATTCCACAAAACTTATTATACAATAGAAAATTGCAATCTGAATATTAAAAATAAAATGTAAGTACTGTCTGGAGCCTAAAAAAATTGGCGGCACTGAGTTAAGACTTTTCAATGATTTATAACTACTTTTTCAAATTCTTTCCAAAAATATAACAATTGAATTATTAAAACTTTTAAAATGGCCAAAAAATTATTAGAACATAGAAAACTACAATCTAACACATTTAAATAAAATGTATGTATTGTCTAGAGTCTAAAAAATTTAGCAACGCTAAGTTCAGACACTCCTACGATTTCTTATTAATTTTTCAAATTCTTTCCCAAAATAGAAAAAAAAAAGATTATCAAAGAGATTAGAAATTGCACAAAAATTATTAAAAATTTAATAATTGCAATGCAACTTATTAATATAAAATGTATGCATTGCTTGGACTCTAAACAAATTGGCGGCTCTGAATTTGGACTCTGCTATGATTTATTATTAATTTTTCAAATTCTTTCTCAAAATAAAAAAAAAGAATTATCAAAGTATGAAAAATTGCACAAAAATTATTAAAAAAATAAAATTGCAATCTAACTTGTTAAAATAAAATGAAAGTATTGTCTAGAGTCTAAAAAAATTGGCGACGCTAAATTCGGACTCTCCAATGATTTATTATTAATATTTGAAATTCTTTCCTCAAATGTAAAAAGAAAGATTATCAAAGAACTAAAAATCACACAAAAATATTAAAAAAGGAATATTGAAATCTAACTGATTAAAATAAAATGTACGTATTGTTTGGAGTCTAGAAAAATTGGCGACACTAAATTCGGACTCTGCTATAATTTATTATTAATTGTTCAAATTCTTTCCAAAATTGGAAAAAAGGGATTATCAAAGAAATAAGAATTGCACAAAATATATTGAAAAGTAGAAAATTACAATCTAACTTATTAAAATAAAATGGACGTACAGTTTGGAGTCTAAAAAAATTGGTGGCCTTGAATTTGGACTATGCTATGATTTATTATTAATTTTTTTAAAGTTTTTCTAAAATAAAAAAAATGGATTATCGAAGTATTTAAAATTACACAAAAAATACTAAGAAATAGAAATTAAGATCTAATAAGTTAGATTGCAATTTTATGATTTTAAAAAAAATTATTATTAACTTTTAGACTGTTTAAAATATTTTAATGATTAATTAATTTTTTGATTTTTTTTCCTAACATAGAAAAAATTGTATTATCGTAGTATTAAAAATTCCACAAAACTTATTATACAATAGAAAATTGCAATCTGAATATTAAAAATAAAATGTAAGTACTGTCTGGAGCCTAAAAAAATTGGCGGCACTGAGTTAAGACTTTTCAATGATTTATAACTACTTTTTCAAATTCTTTCCAAAAATATAACAATTGAATTATTAAAACTTTTAAAATGGCCAAAAAATTATTAGAACATAGAAAACTACAATCTAACACATTTAAATAAAATGTATGTATTGTCTAGAGTCTAAAAAATTTAGCAACGCTAAGTTCAGACACTCCTACGATTTCTTATTAATTTTTCAAATTCTTTCCCAAAATAGAAAAAAAAAAAGATTATCAAAGAGATTAGAAATTGCACAAAAATTATTAAAAATTTAATAATTGCAGTGCAACTTATTAATATAAAATGTATGCATTGCTTGGACTCTAAACAAATTGGCGGCTCTGAATTTGGACTCTGCTATGATTTATTATTAATTTTTCAAATTGTTTCTCAAAATAAAAAAAATGAATTATCAAAGTATGAAAAATTGCACAAAAATTATTAAAAAAATAAAATTGCAATCTAACTTGTTAAAATAAAATGAAAGTATTGTCTAGAGTCTAAAAAAATTGGCGACGCTAAATTCGGACTCTCCAATGATTTATTATTAATATTTGAAATTCTTTCCTCAAATGTAAAAAGAAGGATTATCAAAGAACTAAAAATCACACAAAAATATTAAAAAAGGAATATTGAAATCTAACTGATTAAAATAAAATGTACGTATTGTTTGGAGTCTAGAAAAATTGGCGACACTAAATTCGGACTTTGCTATAATTTATTATTAATTGTTCAAATTCTTTCCAAAATTGGAAAAAATGGATTATCAAAGAAATAAGAATTGCACAAAATATATTGAAAAGTAGAAAATTACAATCTAACTTATTAAAATAAAATGGACGTACAGTTTGGAGTCTAAAAAAATTGGTGGCCTTGAATTTGGACTATGCTATGATTTATTATTAATTTTTTTAAAGTTTTTCTAAAATAAAAAAAATGGATTATCGAAGTATTTAAAATTACACAAAAAATACTAAGAAATGGAAATTAAGATCTAATAAGTTAGATTGCGATTTTATGATTTTAAAAAAAATTATTAT
The DNA here is from genome assembly GCA_963454935.2 of Ilex paraguariensis. NCBI lineage: Eukaryota > Viridiplantae > Streptophyta > Magnoliopsida > Aquifoliales > Aquifoliaceae > Ilex > Ilex paraguariensis. The sequence goes on along the minus strand of CAUOFW020007751.1, from coordinate 1,656 downwards.
TAACTTTTAGACTGTTTAAAATATTTTAATGATTAATTAATTTTTTGATTTTTTTTCCTAACATAGAAAAAATTGTATTATCGTAGTATTAAAAATTCCACAAAACTTATTATACAATAGAAAATTGCAATCTGAATATTAAAAATAAAATGTAAGTACTGTCTGGAGCCTAAAAAAATTGGCGGCACTGAGTTAAGACTTTTCAATGATTTATAACTACTTTTTCAAATTCTTTCCAAAAATATAACAATTGAATTATTAAAACTTTTAAAATGGCCAAAAAATTATTAGAACATAGAAAACTACAATCTAACACATTTAAATAAAATGTATGTATTGTCTAGAGTCTAAAAAATTTAGCAACGCTAAGTTCAGACACTCCTACGATTTCTTATTAATTTTTCAAATTCTTTCCCAAAATAGAAAAAAAAAAGATTATCAAAGAGATTAGAAATTGCACAAAAATTATTAAAAATTTAATAATTGCAGTGCAACTTATTAATATAAAATGTATGCATTGCTTGGACTCTAAACAAATTGGCGGCTCTGAATTTGGACTCTGCTATGATTTATTATTAATTTTTCAAATTGTTTCTCAAAATAAAAAAAAATGAATTATCAAAGTATGAAAAATTGCACAAAAATTATTAAAAAAATAAAATTGCAATCTAACTTGTTAAAATAAAATGAAAGTATTGTCTAGAGTCTAAAAAAATTGGCGACGCTAAATTCGGACTCTCCAATGATTTATTATTAATATTTGAAATTCTTTCCTCAAATGTAAAAAGAAGGATTATCAAAGAACTAAAAATCACACAAAAATATTAAAAAAGGAATATTGAAATCTAACTGATTAAAATAAAATGTACGTATTGTTTGGAGTCTAGAAAAATTGGCGACACTAAATTCGGACTCTGCTATAATTTATTATTAATTGTTCAAATTCTTTCCAAAATTGGAAAAAATGGATTATCAAAGAAATAAGAATTGCACAAAATATATTGAAAAGTAGAAAATTACAATCTAACTTATTAAAATAAAATGGACGTACAGTTTGGAGTCTAAAAAATTGGTGGCCTTGAATTTGGACTATGCTATGATTTATTATTAATTTTTTAAAGTTTTTCTAAAATAAAAAAAATGGATTATCGAAGTATTTAAAATTACACAAAAAATACTAAGAAATGGAAATTAAGATCTAATAAGTTAGATTGCAATTTTATGATTTTAAAAAAATTATTATTAACTTTTAGACTGTTTAAAATATTTTAATGATTAATTAATTTTTTGATTTTTTTTCCTAACATAGAAAAAATTGTATTATCGTAGTATTAAAAATTCCACAAAACTTATTATACAATAGAAAATTGCAATCTGAATATTAAAAATAAAATGTAAGTATTGTCTGGAGCCTAAAAAAATTGGCGGCACTGAGTTAAGACTTTTCAATGATTTATAACTAATTTTTCAAATTCTTTCCAAAAATATAACAATTGAATTATTAAAACTTTTAAAATGGCAAAAAATTATTAGAACATAGAAAACTACAATCTAACACATTTAAATAAAATGTATGTATTGTCTAGAGTCTAAAAATTTAGCAACGCTAAGTTCAGACACTCCTATGATTTCTTATTAATTTTTCAAATTCTTTCC
>CAUOFW020007750.1:0-19988 GCA_963454935.2 Ilex paraguariensis | reverse complement strand
CCTTACTTCTCTCGGCTGAACTCTTTCCCTCCTACGCACATTAGTGATGCAAATCATAACACAACTTTGGGATTTAGTTCAATGTACTCCACCATCGCGCATGCCTTTTATTTGGCTTGTGCTGGCCCTTCAATGTTTCCAGGACTCATGATCGGTGTGAATCCGAATACCTTAGGGCATAGGTAGAGTTGCCAAGTCTCTAAAGCTCGAACCAATGCATCCAACTCCTTATCGTAAGTTGGGTAGTTTAAGCCTGCCCCGCTTAGTTTCTCGCTGAAGTAACCAACTGGTCGTCCTTCCTGCATAAGCACTGCTCCTATGCCAATACCTGAAGCATCACATTCAATCTCAAACTTTTCAAAAAACTAGGTAAAGATAATAAGGGGGGTTGGTCAGCTTCTCTTTGATTAATTGAAACGGATTTTCTTGTCTTTCTCCCCATCTAAATCCAATGTTCTTCTTGATCACTTTGGAAAGTGGTGCGGGTATGCTACTAAAGTCCATCACAACCGCCGACAGAAACTAGCAAGTCCATGAAAAACTACAAACATTACTTACACTTGTGGGACTCGTGTCATTCTTGGATTGCACGTACATTCTTGCTTCGAAATGGTTATGGTAGTCAAATATGAACTCCATCCTTTCCCTACCACTCAAGATATGCTTCGGGATCAGATCTACCTTGAAATGATGGAATCTTCATCTTAATAACCCAAGTTGTATGTTCCGGTTCCAAGCTTCTGTAAACTGCCCTCCTTGTCTCCTATTACTAACAACAGAATTCCGATAATCTTCTTCATCAAAACCAGACACATAAGGGCTCTTTATCCTCAACCCTTATTCTCTCGGCTGAACTCTTTCCCTCCTACGCACATTAGTGATGTGCAATCATAAACACAACTGCACGGGATTTAGTTCAATGTACTCCACCCATCGCGCATGCCTTTTATTTGGCTTGTGCTGGCCCTTCAAATGTTTCAAGGACTCATGATCGGTGTGAATCCCAATACCTTAGGGCATAGGTAGAGTTGCCAAGTCTCTTAAGCTCGAACCAATGCATCAACTCCTTATCGTAAGTTGGGTAGTTTAAGCCGCCACGCTTAGTTTCTCGCTGAAGTAACCAACTGTTCGTCCTTCCTGCATAAGCACTGCTCCTATGCCAATACCTGAAGCATCACATTCAATCTCAAACTTTTCAAAAACTAGGTAAAGATAAATAAGGGGGGTTTGGTCAGCTTCTCTTTGATAATTGAAATGGCTTTTCTTGTCTTTCTCCCCATCTAAATCCAATGTTCTTCTTGATCACTTTGGTTGTGGTGCGGGTATGCTACTAAAGTCCATCACCAAACCGCCGACAGAAACTAGCAAGTCCATGAAAACTACAAACATTACTTACACTTGTGGGACTTGTCATTCTTGGATTGCACGTACATTCTTTGCTTCGAAATGGTTATGGTAGTCAAATATGAACTCCATCCTTTCTCCCACTCAAGATATGCTTCGGGATCAGATCTACCTTGAAATGATGGAATAATCATCTTAATACCACCCAAGTTGTTATCTTCCTGGTTCCTAGCTCTGTAAACTGCCCTCCTTGTCTCCTATTACTAACAACAGAATTCCGATAATCTTCTCATCAAAAACCAGACCCATAAGGGCTTTTATCCTCAACCCTTACTTCTCTCGGCTGAACTCTTTCCCTCCTACGCACATTAGTGATGCAAATCATAACACAACTTCACGGGATTTAGTTCAATGTACTCCACCATCGCGCATGCCTTTTATTTGGCTTGTGCTGGCCCTTCAAATGTTTCAAGGACTCATGATCGGTGGTGAATCCCGAATACCTTAGGGCATAGGTAGAGTTGCCAAGTCTCTAAAGCTCGAACCAATGCATCCAACTCCTTATCGTAAGTTGGGTAGTTTAAGCTTGCCCCGCTTAGTTTCTCGCTGAAGTAACCAACTGGTCGTCCTTCCTGCATAAGCACTGCCCTATGCTATGCAATACCTGAAGCATCACATTCAATCTCAAACTTTTCAAAAAACTAGGTAAAGATAATAAGGGGGGTTGGTCAGCTTCTCTTTGATTAATTGAAACGGCTTTTCTTGTCTTTCTCCCCATCTAAATCCAATGTTCTTCTTGATCACTTTGGAAAGTGGTGCGGGTATGCTACTAAAGTCCATCACAAACCGCCGACAGAAACTAGCAAGTCCATGAAAACTACAAACATTACTTACACTTGTGGGACTCAGTCATTCTTGGATTGCACGTACATTCTTTGCTTCGAAATGGTTATGGTAGTCAAATATGAACTCCATCCTTTCTCCCACTCAAGATATGCTTCAGGATCAGATCTACCTTGAAATGATGGAATCTTCATCTTAATACCAACCAAGTTTTATCTTCCCGGTTCCTAGCCTTGTAAACTGCCCTCCATGTCTCCTATTACTAACAACAGAATTCGATAATCTTCTTCATCAAAACCAGACCCATAAGGCTCTTTATCCTCAACCCTTACTTCTCTCGCTGAACTCTTTCCCTCCTACGCACATTAGTGATGCAAATCATAACACAACTTCACGGGATTTAGTTCAATGTACTCCACCCATCGCGCATGCCTTTATTTGGCTTGTGCTGGCCCTTCAAATGTTTCAAGGACTCATGATCGGTGTGAATCCCGAATACCTTAGGGCATAGGTAGAGTTGCCAAGTCTCTAAAGCTCGAACCAATGCATCCAACTCCTTATCGTAAGTTGGGTAGTTTAAGCCTGCCCCGCTTAGTTTCTCGCTGAAGTAACCAACTGGTCGTCCTTCCTGCATAAGCACTGCTCCTATGCCAATACCTGAAGCATCACATTCAATCTCAAACTTTTCAAAAACTAGGTAAAGATAATAAGGGGGGTTGGTCAGCTTCTCTTTGATTAATTGAAACGGCTTTTCTTGTCTTTCTCCCCATCTAAATCCAATGTTCTTCTTGATCACTTTGGAAAGTGGTGCGGGTATGCTACTAAAGTCCATCACAAACCGCCGACAGAAACTAGCAAGTCCATGAAAACTACAAACATTACTTACACTTGTGGGACTCTGTCATTCTTGGATTGCACGTACATTCTTTGCTTCGAAATGGTTATGGTAGTCAAATATGAACTCCATCCTTCTCCCACTCAAGATATGCTTCGGGATCAGATCTACCTTGAAATGATGGAATCTTCATCTTAATACCACCCAAGTTGTTATCTTCCCGGTTCCTAGCTTCTGTAAACTGCCCTCCTTGTCTCCTATTACTAACAACAGAATTCCGATAATCTTCTTCATCAAAACCAGACCCATAAGGCTCTTTATCCTCAACCCTTACTTCTCTCGGCTGAACTCTTTCCCTCCTACGCACATTAGTGATGCAAATCATAACACAACTTCACGGGATTTAGTTCAATGTACTCCACCCATCGCGCATGCCTTTTATTTGGCTTGTGCTGGCCCTTCAAATGTTTCAAGGACTCATGATCGGTGTGAATCCCGAATACCTTAGGGCATAGGTAGAGTTGCCAAGTCTCTAAAGCTCGAACCAATGCATCCAACTCCTTATCGTAAGTTGGGTAGTTTAAGCCTGCCCCGCTTAGTTTCTCGCTGAAGTAACCAACTGGTCGTCCTTCCTGCATAAGCACTGCTCCTATGCCAATACCTGAAGCATCACATTCAATCTCAAACTTTTCAAAAACTAGGTAAAGATAATAAGGGGGGTTGGTCAGCTTCTCTTTGATTAATTGAAACGGCTTTTCTTGTCTTTCTCCCCATCTAAATCCAATGTTCTTCTTGATCACTTTGGAAAGTGGTGCGGGTATGCTACTAAAGTCCATCACAAACCGCCGACAGAAACTAGCAAGTCCATGAAAACTACAAACATTACTTACACTTGTGGGACTCTGTCATTCTTGGATTGCACGTACATTCTTTGCTTCGAAATGGTTATGGTAGTCAAATATGAACTCCATCCTTTCTCCCACTCAAGATATGCTTCGGGATCAGATCTACCTTGAAATGATGGAATCTTCATCTTAATACCACCCAAGTTGTTATCTTCCCGGTTCCTAGCTTCTGTAAACTGCCCTCCATGTCTCCTATTACTAACAACAGAATTCCGATAATCTTCTTCATCAAAACCAGACCCATAAGGCTCTTTATCCTCAACCCTTACTTCTCTCGGCTGAACTCTTTCCCTCCTACGCACATTAGTGATGCAAATCATAACACAACTTCACGGGATTTAGTTCAATGTACTCCACCCATCGCGCATGCCTTTTATTTGGCTTGTGCTGGCCCTTCAAATGTTTCAAGGACTCATGATCGGTGTGAATCCTGAATACCTTAGGGCATAGGTAGAGTTGCCAAGTCTCTAAAGCTCGAACCAATGCATCCAACTCCTTATCGTAAGTTGGGTAGTTTAAGCCTGCCCCGCTTAGTTTCTCGCTGAAGTAACCAACTGGTTCTCCTTCCTGCATAAGCACTGCTCCTATGCCAATACCTGAAGCATCACATTCAATCTCAAACTTTTCAAAAACTAGGTAAAGATAATAAGGGGGGTTGGTCAGCTTCTCTTTGATTAATTGAAACGGCTTTTCTTGTCTTTCTCCCCATCTAAATCCAATGTTCTTCTTGATCACTTTGGAAAGTGGTGCGGGTATGCTACTAAAGTCCATCACAAACCGCCGACAGAAACTAGCAAGTCCATGAAAACTACAAACATTACTTACACTTGTGGGACTCTGTCATTCTTGGATTGCACGTACATTCTTTGCTTCGAAATGGTTATGGTAGTCAAATATGAACTCCATCCTTTCTCCCACTCAAGATATGCTTCGGGATCAGATCTACCTTGAAATGATGGAATCTTCATCTTAATACCACCCAAGTTGTTATCTTCCCGGTTCCTAGCTTCTGTAAACTGCCCTCCTTGTCTCCTATTACTAACAACAGAATTCCGATAATCTTCTTCATCAAAACCAGACCCATAAGGGTCTTTATCCTCAACCCTTACTTCTCTCGGCTGAACTCTTTCCCTCCTACGCACATTAGTGATGCAAATCATAACACAACTTCACGGGATTTAGTTCAATGTACTCCACCCATCGCGCATGCCTTTTATTTGGCTTGTGCTGGCCCTTCAAATGTTTCAAGGACTCATGATCGGTGTGAATCCTGAATACCTTAGGGCATAGGTAGAGTTGCCAAGTCTCTAAAGCTCGAACCAATGCATCCAACTCCTTATCGTAAGTTGGGTAGTTTAAGCCTGCCCCGCTTAGTTTCTCGCTGAAGTAACCAACTGGTCGTCCTTCCTGCATAAGCACTGCTCCTATGCCAATACCTGAAGCATCACATTCAATCTCAAACTTTTCAAAAACTAGGTAAAGATAATAAGGGGGGTTGGTCAGCTTCTCTTTGATTAATTGAAACGGCTTTTCTTGTCTTTCTCCCCATCTAAATCCAATGTTCTTCTTGATCACTTTGGAAAGTGGTGCGGGTATGCTACTAAAGTCCATCACAAACCGCCGACAGAAACTAGCAAGTCCATGAAAACTACAAACATTACTTACACTTGTGGGACTCTGTCATTCTTGGATTGCACGTACATTCTTTGCTTCGAAATGGTTATGGTAGTCAAATATGAACTCCATCCTTTCTCCCACTCAAGATATGCTTCGGGATCAGATCTACCTTGAAATGATGGAATCTTCATCTTAATACCACCAAGTTGTTATCTTCCCGGTTCCTAGCTTCTGTAAACTGCCCTCCATGTCTCCTATTACTAACAACAGAATTCCGATAATCTTCTTCATCAAAACCAGACCCATAAGGTCTTTATCCTCAACCCTTACTTCTCTCGGCTGAACTCTTTCCCTCCTACGCACATTAGTGATGCAAATCATAACACAACTTCACGGGATTTAGTTCAATGTACTCCACCCATCGCGCATGCCTTTTATTTGGCTTGTGCTGGCCCTTCAAATGTTTCAAGGACTCATGATCGGTGTGAATCCTGAATACCTTAGGGCATAGGTAGAGTTGCCAAGTCTCTAAAGCTCGAACCAATGCATCCAACTCCTTATCGTAAGTTGGGTAGTTTAAGCCTGCCCGCTTAGTTTCTCGCTGAAGTAACCAACTGGTTGTCCTTCCTGCATAAGCACTGCTCCTATGCCAATACCTGAAGCATCACATTCAATCTCAAACTTTTCAAAAACTAGGTAAAGATAATAAGGGGGGTTGGTCAGCTTCTCTTTGATTAATTGAAACGGCTTTTCTTGTCTTTCTCCCCATCTAAATCCAATGTTCTTCTTGATCACTTTGGAAAGTGGTGCGGGTATGCTACTAAAGTCCATCACAAACCGCCGACAGAAACTAGCAAGTCCATGAAAACTACAAACATTACTTACACTTGTGGGACTCTGTCATTCTTGGATTGCACGTACATTCTTTGCTTCGAAATGGTTATGGTAGTCAAATATGAACTCCATCCTTTCTCCCACTCAAGATATGCTTCGGGATCAGATCTACCTTGAAATGATGGAATCTTCATCTTAATACCACCCAAGTTGTTATCTTCCCGGTTCCTAGCTTCTGTAAACTGCCCTCCTTGTCTCCTATTACTAACAACAGAATTCCGATAATCTTCTTCATCAAAACCAGACCCATAAGGTCTTTATCCTCAACCCTTACTTCTCTCGGCTGAACTCTTTCCCTCCTACGCACATTAGTGATGCAAATCATAACACAACTTCACGGGATTTAGTTCAATGTACTCCACCCATCGCGCATGCCTTTTATTTGGCTTGTGCTGGCCCTTCAAATGTTTCAAGGACTCATGATCGGTGTGAATCCCGAATACCTTAGGGCATAGGTAGAGTTGCCAAGTCTCTAAAGCTCGAACCAATGCATCCAACTCCTTATCGTAAGTTGGGTAGTTTAAGCCTGCCTGCTTAGTTTCTCGCTGAAGTAACCAACTGGTCGTCCTTCCTGCATAAGCACTGCTCCTATGCCAATACCTGAAGCATCACATTCAATCTCAAACTTTTCAAAAACTAGGTAAAGATAATAAGGGGGGTTGGTCAGCTTCTCTTTGATTAATTGAAACGGCTTTTCTTGTCTTTCTCCCCATCTAAATCCAATGTTCTTCTTGATCACTTTGGAAAGTGGTGCGGGTATGCTACTAAAGTCCATCACAAACCGCCGACAGAAACTAGCAAGTCCATGAAAACTACAAACATTACTTACACTTGTGGGACTCTGTCATTCTTGGATTGCACGTACATTCTTTGCTTCGAAATGGTTATGGTAGTCAAATATGAACTCCATCCTTTCTCCCACTCAAGATATGCTTCGGGATCAGATCTACCTTGAAATGATGGAATCTTCATCTTAATACCACCCAAGTTGTTATCTTCCCGGTTCCTAGCTTCTGTAAACTGCCCTCCTTGTCTCCTATTACTAACAACAGAATTCCGATAATCTTCTTCATCAAAACCAGACCCATAAGGGTCTTTATCCTCAACCCTTACTTCTCTCGGCTGAACTCTTTCCCTCCTACGCACATTAGTGATGCAAATCATAACACAACTTCACGGGATTTAGTTCAATGTACTCCACCCATCGCGCATGCCTTTTATTTGGCTTGTGCTGGCCCTTCAAATGTTTCAAGGACTCATGATCGGTGTGAATCCCGAATACCTTAGGGCATAGGTAGAGTTGCCAAGTCTCTAAAGCTCGAACCAATGCATCCAACTCCTTATCGTAAGTTGGGTAGTTTAAGCCTGCCCCGCTTAGTTTCTCGCTGAAGTAACCAACTGGTTGTCCTTCCTGCATAAGCACTGCTCCTATGCCAATACCTGAAGCATCACATTCAATCTCAAACTTTTCAAAAACTAGGTAAAGATAATAAGGGGGGTTGGTCAGCTTCTCTTTGATTAATTGAAACGGCTTTTCTTGTCTTTCTCCCCATCTAAATCCAATGTTCTTCTTGATCACTTTGGAAAGTGGTGCGGGTATGCTACTAAAGTCCATCACAAACCGCCGACAGAAACTAGCAAGTCCATGAAAACTACAAACATTACTTACACTTGTGGGACTCTGTCATTCTTGGATTGCACGTACATTCTTTGCTTCGAAATGGTTATGGTAGTCAAATATGAACTCCATCCTTTCTCCCACTCAAGATATGCTTCGGGATCAGATCTACCTTGAAATGATGGAATCTTCATCTTAATACCACCCACGTTGTTATCTTCCCGGTTCCTAGCTTCTGTAAACTGCCCTCCTTGTCTCCTATTACTAACAACAGAATTCCGATAATCTTCTTCATCAAAACCAGACCCATAAGGTCTTTATCCTCAACCCTTACTTCTCTCGGCTGAACTCTTTCCCTCCTACGCACATTAGTGATGCAAATCATAACACAACTTCACGGGATTTAGTTCAATGTACTCCACCCATCGCGCATGCCTTTTATTTGGCTTGTGCTGGCCCTTCAAATGTTTCAAGGACTCATGATCGGTGTGAATCCTGAATACCTTAGGGCATAGGTAGAGTTGCCAAGTCTCTAAAGCTCGAACCAATGCATCCAACTCCTTATCGTAAGTTGGGTAGTTTAAGCCTGCCCGCTTAGTTTCTCGCTGAAGTAACCAACTGGTTGTCCTTCCTGCATAAGCACTGCTCCTATGCCAATACCTGAAGCATCACATTCAATCTCAAACTTTTCAAAAACTAGGTAAAGATAATAAGGGGGGTTGGTCAGCTTCTCTTTGATTAATTGAAACGGCTTTTCTTGTCTTTCTCCCCATCTAAATCCAATGTTCTTCTTGATCACTTTGGAAAGTGGTGCGGGTATGCTACTAAAGTCCATCACAAACCGCCGACAGAAACTAGCAAGTCCATGAAAACTACAAACATTACTTACACTTGTGGGACTCTGTCATTCTTGGATTGCACGTACATTCTTTGCTTCGAAATGGTTATGGTAGTCAAATATGAACTCCATCCTTTCTCCCACTCAAGATATGCTTCGGGATCAGATCTACCTTGAAATGATGGAATCTTCATCTTAATACCACCCAAGTTGTTATCTTCCCGGTTCCTAGCTTCTGTAAACTGCCCTCCTTGTCTCCTATTACTAACAACAGAATTCCGATAATCTTCTTCATCAAAACCAGACCCATAAGGCTCTTTATCCTCAACCCTTACTTCTCTCGGCTGAACTCTTTCCCTCCTACGCACATTAGTGATGCAAATCATAACACAACTTCACGGGATTTAGTTCAATGTACTCCACCCATCGCGCATGCCTTTTATTTGGCTTGTGCTGGCCCTTCAAATGTTTCAAGGACTCATGATCGGTGTGAATCCTGAATACCTTAGGGCATAGGTAGAGTTGCCAAGTCTCTAAAGCTCGAACCAATGCATCCAACTCCTTATCGTAAGTTGGGTAGTTTAAGCCTGCCTGCTTAGTTTCTCGCTGAAGTAACCAACTGGTCGTCCTTCCTGCATAAGCACTGCTCCTATGCCAATACCTGAAGCATCACATTCAATCTCAAACTTTTCAAAAACTAGGTAAAGATAATAAGGGGGGTTGGTCAGCTTCTCTTTGATTAATTGAAACGGCTTTTCTTGTCTTTCTCCCCATCTAAATCCAATGTTCTTCTTGATCACTTTGGAAAGTGGTGCGGGTATGCTACTAAAGTCCATCACAAACCGCCGACAGAAACTAGCAAGTCCATGAAAACTACAAACATTACTTACACTTGTGGGACTCTGTCATTCTTGGATTGCACGTACATTCTTTGCTTCGAAATGGTTATGGTAGTCAAATATGAACTCCATCCTTTCTCCCACTCAAGATATGCTTCGGGATCAGATCTACCTTGAAATGATGGAATCTTCATCTTAATACCACCCACGTTGTTATCTTCCCGGTTCCTAGCTTCTGTAAACTGCCCTCCTTGTCTCCTATTACTAACAACAGAATTCCGATAATCTTCTTCATCAAAACCAGACCCATAAGGGTCTTTATCCTCAACCCTTACTTCTCTCGGCTGAACTCTTTCCCTCCTACGCACATTAGTGATGCAAATCATAACACAACTTCACGGGATTTAGTTCAATGTACTCCACCCATCGCGCATGCCTTTTATTTGGCTTGTGCTGGCCCTTCAAATGTTTCAAGGACTCATGATCGGTGTGAATCCTGAATACCTTAGGGCATAGGTAGAGTTGCCAAGTCTCTAAAGCTCGAACCAATGCATCCAACTCCTTATCGTAAGTTGGGTAGTTTAAGCCTGCCCCGCTTAGTTTCTCGCTGAAGTAACCAACTGGTTGTCCTTCCTGCATAAGCACTGCTCCTATGCCAATACCTGAAGCATCACATTCAATCTCAAACTTTTCAAAAACTAGGTAAAGATAATAAGGGGGGTTGGTCAGCTTCTCTTTGATTAATTGAAACGGCTTTTCTTGTCTTTCTCCCCATCTAAATCCAATGTTCTTCTTGATCACTTTGGAAAGTGGTGCGGGTATGCTACTAAAGTCCATCACAAACCGCCGACAGAAACTAGCAAGTCCATGAAAACTACAAACATTACTTACACTTGTGGGACTCTGTCATTCTTGGATTGCACGTACATTCTTTGCTTCGAAATGGTTATGGTAGTCAAATATGAACTCCATCCTTTCTCCCACTCAAGATATGCTTCGGGATCAGATCTACCTTGAAATGATGGAATCTTCATCTTAATACCACCAAGTTGTTATCTTCCCGGTTCCTAGCTTCTGTAAACTGCCCTCCTTGTCTCCTATTACTAACAACAGAATTCCGATAATCTTCTTCATCAAAACCAGACCCATAAGGGTCTTTATCCTCAACCCTTACTTCTCTCGGCTGAACTCTTTCCCTCCTACGCACATTAGTGATGCAAATCATAACACAACTTCACGGGATTTAGTTCAATGTACTCCACCCATCGCGCATGCCTTTTATTTGGCTTGTGCTGGCCCTTCAAATGTTTCAAGGACTCATGATCGGTGTGAATCCTGAATACCTTAGGGCATAGGTAGAGTTGCCAAGTCTCTAAAGCTCGAACCAATGCATCCAACTCCTTATCGTAAGTTGGGTAGTTTAAGCCTGCCCCGCTTAGTTTCTCGCTGAAGTAACCAACTGGTCGTCCTTCCTGCATAAGCACTGCTCCTATGCCAATACCTGAAGCATCACATTCAATCTCAAACTTTTCAAAAACTAGGTAAAGATAATAAGGGGGGGTTGGTCAGCTTCTCTTTGATTAATTGAAACGGCTTTTCTTGTCTTTCTCCCCATCTAAATCCAATGTTCTTCTTGATCACTTTGGAAAGTGGTGCGGGTATGCTACTAAAGTCCATCACAAACCGCCGACAGAAACTAGCAAGTCCATGAAAACTACAAACATTACTTACACTTGTGGGACTCTGTCATTCTTGGATTGCACGTACATTCTTTGCTTCGAAATGGTTATGGTAGTCAAATATGAACTCCATCCTTTCTCCCACTCAAGATATGCTTCGGGATCAGATCTACCTTGAAATGATGGAATCTTCATCTTAATACCACCCAAGTTGTTATCTTCCCGGTTCCTAGCTTCTGTAAACTGCCCTCCTTGTCTCCTATTACTAACAACAGAATTCCGATAATCTTCTTCATCAAAACCAGACGCATAAGGCTCTTTATCCTCAACCCTTACTTCTCTCGGCTGAACTCTTTCCCTCCTACGCACATTAGTGATGCAAATCATAACACAACTTCACGGGATTTAGTTCAATGTACTCCACCCATCGCGCATGCCTTTTATTTGGCTTGTGCTGGCCCTTCAAATGTTTCAAGGACTCATGATCGGTGTGAATCCTGAATACCTTAGGGCATAGGTAGAGTTGCCAAGTCTCTAAAGCTCGAACCAATGCATCCAACTCCTTATCGTAAGTTGGGTAGTTTAAGCCTGCCCTGCTTAGTTTCTCGCTGAAGTAACCAACTGGTTGTCCTTCCTGCATAAGCACTGCTCCTATGCCAATACCTGAAGCATCACATTCAATCTCAAACTTTTCAAAAACTAGGTAAAGATAATAAGGGGGGTTGGTCAGCTTCTCTTTGATTAATTGAAACGGCTTTTCTTGTCTTTCTCCCCATCTAAATCCAATGTTCTTCTTGATCACTTTGGAAAGTGGTGCGGGTATGCTACTAAAGTCCATCACAAACCGCCGACAGAAACTAGCAAGTCCATGAAAACTACAAACATTACTTACACTTGTGGGACTCTGTCATTCTTGGATTGCACGTACATTCTTTGCTTCGAAATGGTTATGGTAGTCAAATATGAACTCCATCCTTTCTCCCACTCAAGATATGCTTCGGGATCAGATCTACCTTGAAATGATGGAATCTTCATCTTAATACCACCCAAGTTGTTATCTTCCCGGTTCCTAGCTTCTGTAAACTGCCCTCCTTGTCTCCTATTACTAACAACAGAATTCCGATAATCTTCTTCATCAAAACCAGACCCATAAGGGTCTTTATCCTCAACCCTTACTTCTCTCGGCTGAACTCTTTCCCTCCTACGCACATTAGTGATGCAAATCATAACACAACTTCACGGGATTTAGTTCAATGTACTCCACCCATCGCGCATGCCTTTTATTTGGCTTGTGCTGGCCCTTCAAATGTTTCAAGGACTCATGATCGGTGTGAATCCTGAATACCTTAGGGCATAGGTAGAGTTGCCAAGTCTCTAAAGCTCGAACCAATGCATCCAACTCCTTATCGTAAGTTGGGTAGTTTAAGCCTGCCCTGCTTAGTTTCTCGCTGAAGTAACCAACTGGTCGTCCTTCCTGCATAAGCACTGCTCCTATGCCAATACCTGAAGCATCACATTCAATCTCAAACTTTTCAAAAACTAGGTAAAGATAATAAGGGGGGTTGGTCAGCTTCTCTTTGATTAATTGAAACGGCTTTTCTTGTCTTTCTCCCCATCTAAATCCAATGTTCTTCTTGATCACTTTGGAAAGTGGTGCGGGTATGCTACTAAAGTCCATCACAAACCGCCGACAGAAACTAGCAAGTCCATGAAAACTACAAACATTACTTACACTTGTGGGACTCTGTCATTCTTGGATTGCACGTACATTCTTTGCTTCGAAATGGTTATGGTAGTCAAATATGAACTCCATCCTTTCTCCCACTCAAGATATGCTTCGGGATCAGATCTACCTTGAAATGATGGAATCTTCATCTTAATACCACCCACGTTGTTATCTTCCCGGTTCCTAGCTTCTGTAAACTGCCCTCCTTGTCTCCTATTACTAACAACAGAATTCCGATAATCTTCTTCATCAAAACCAGACGCATAAGGGTCTTATCCTCAACCCTTACTTCTCTCGGCTGAACTCTTTCCCTCCTACGCACATTAGTGATGCAAATCATAACACAACTTCACGGGATTTAGTTCAATGTACTCCACCCATCGCGCATGCCTTTTATTTGGCTTGTGCTGGCCCTTCAAATGTTTCAAGGACTCATGATCGGTGTGAATCCTGAATACCTTAGGGCATAGGTAGAGTTGCCAAGTCTCTAAAGCTCGAACCAATGCATCCAACTCCTTATCGTAAGTTGGGTAGTTTAAGCCTGCCCGCTTAGTTTCTCGCTGAAGTAACCAACTGGTCGTCCTTCCTGCATAAGCACTGCTCCTATGCCAATACCTGAAGCATCACATTCAATCTCAAACTTTTCAAAAACTAGGTAAAGATAATAAGGGGGGTTGGTCAGCTTCTCTTTGATTAATTGAAACGGCTTTTCTTGTCTTTCTCCCCATCTAAATCCAATGTTCTTCTTGATCACTTTGGAAAGTGGTGCGGGTATGCTACTAAAGTCCATCACAAACCGCCGACAGAAACTAGCAAGTCCATGAAAACTACAAACATTACTTACACTTGTGGGACTCTGTCATTCTTGGATTGCACGTACATTCTTTGCTTCGAAATGGTTATGGTAGTCAAATATGAACTCCATCCTTTCTCCCACTCAAGATATGCTTCGGGATCAGATCTACCTTGAAATGATGGAATCTTCATCTTAATACCACCCAAGTTGTTATCTTCCCGGTTCCTAGCTTCTGTAAACTGCCCTCCTTGTCTCCTATTACTAACAACAGAATTCCGATAATCTTCTTCATCAAAACCAGACCCATAAGGTCTTTATCCTCAACCCTTACTTCTCTCGGCTGAACTCTTTCCCTCCTACGCACATTAGTGATGCAAATCATAACACAACTTCACGGGATTTAGTTCAATGTACTCCACCCATCGCGCATGCCTTTTATTTGGCTTGTGCTGGCCCTTCAAATGTTTCAAGGACTCATGATCGGTGTGAATCCTGAATACCTTAGGGCATAGGTAGAGTTGCCAAGTCTCTAAAGCTCGAACCAATGCATCCAACTCCTTATCGTAAGTTGGGTAGTTTAAGCCTGCCCTGCTTAGTTTCTCGCTGAAGTAACCAACTGGTCGTCCTTCCTGCATAAGCACTGCTCCTATGCCAATACCTGAAGCATCACATTCAATCTCAAACTTTTCAAAAACTAGGTAAAGATAATAAGGGGGGTTGGTCAGCTTCTCTTTGATTAATTGAAACGGCTTTTCTTGTCTTTCTCCCCATCTAAATCCAATGTTCTTCTTGATCACTTTGGAAAGTGGTGCGGGTATGCTACTAAAGTCCATCACAAACCGCCGACAGAAACTAGCAAGTCCATGAAAACTACAAACATTACTTACACTTGTGGGACTCTGTCATTCTTGGATTGCACGTACATTCTTTGCTTCGAAATGGTTATGGTAGTCAAATATGAACTCCATCCTTTCTCCCACTCAAGATATGCTTCGGGATCAGATCTACCTTGAAATGATGGAATCTTCATCTTAATACCACCCAAGTTGTTATCTTCCCGGTTCCTAGCTTCTGTAAACTGCCCTCCTTGTCTCCTATTACTAACAACAGAATTCCGATAATCTTCTTCATCAAAACCAGACCCATAAGGCTCTTTATCCTCAACCCTTACTTCTCTCGGCTGAACTCTTTCCCTCCTACGCACATTAGTGATGCAAATCATAACACAACTTCACGGGATTTAGTTCAATGTACTCCACCCATCGCGCATGCCTTTTATTTGGCTTGTGCTGGCCCTTCAAATGTTTCAAGGACTCATGATCGGTGTGAATCCTGAATACCTTAGGGCATAGGTAGAGTTGCCAAGTCTCTAAAGCTCGAACCAATGCATCCAACTCCTTATCGTAAGTTGGGTAGTTTAAGCCTGCCCCGCTTAGTTTCTCGCTGAAGTAACCAACTGGTTGTCCTTCCTGCATAAGCACTGCTCCTATGCCAATACCTGAAGCATCACATTCAATCTCAAACTTTTCAAAAACTAGGTAAAGATAATAAGGGGGGTTGGTCAGCTTCTCTTTGATTAATTGAAACGGCTTTTCTTGTCTTTCTCCCCATCTAAATCCAATGTTCTTCTTGATCACTTTGGAAAGTGGTGCGGGTATGCTACTAAAGTCCATCACAAACCGCCGACAGAAACTAGCAAGTCCATGAAAACTACAAACATTACTTACACTTGTGGGACTCTGTCATTCTTGGATTGCACGTACATTCTTTGCTTCGAAATGGTTATGGTAGTCAAATATGAACTCCATCCTTTCTCCCACTCAAGATATGCTTCGGGATCAGATCTACCTTGAAATGATGGAATCTTCATCTTAATACCACCACGTTGTTATCTTCCCGGTTCCTAGCTTCTGTAAACTGCCCTCCTTGTCTCCTATTACTAACAACAGAATTCCGATAATCTTCTTCATCAAAACCAGACCCATAAGGGTCTTTATCCTCAACCCTTACTTCTCTCGGCTGAACTCTTTCCCTCCTACGCACATTAGTGATGCAAATCATAACACAACTTCACGGGATTTAGTTCAATGTACTCCACCCATCGCGCATGCCTTTTATTTGGCTTGTGCTGGCCCTTCAAATGTTTCAAGGACTCATGATCGGTGTGAATCCCGAATACCTTAGGGCATAGGTAGAGTTGCCAAGTCTCTAAAGCTCGAACCAATGCATCCAACTCCTTATCGTAAGTTGGGTAGTTTAAGCCTGCCCCGCTTAGTTTCTCGCTGAAGTAACCAACTGGTCGTCCTTCCTGCATAAGCACTGCTCCTATGCCAATACCTGAAGCATCACATTCAATCTCAAACTTTTCAAAAACTAGGTAAAGATAATAAGGGGGGTTGGTCAGCTTCTCTTTGATTAATTGAAACGGCTTTTCTTGTCTTTCTCCCCATCTAAATCCAATGTTCTTCTTGATCACTTTGGAAAGTGGTGCGGGTATGCTACTAAAGTCCATCACAAACCGCCGACAGAAACTAGCAAGTCCATGAAAACTACAAACATTACTTACACTTGTGGGACTCTGTCATTCTTGGATTGCACGTACATTCTTTGCTTCGAAATGGTTATGGTAGTCAAATATGAACTCCATCCTTTCTCCCACTCAAGATATGCTTCGGGATCAGATCTACCTTGAAATGATGGAATCTTCATCTTAATACCACCCACGTTGTTATCTTCCCGGTTCCTAGCTTCTGTAAACTGCCCTCCTTGTCTCCTATTACTAACAACAGAATTCCGATAATCTTCTTCATCAAAACCAGACCATAAGGTCTTTATCCTCAACCCTTACTTCTCTCGGCTGAACTCTTTCCCTCCTACGCACATTAGTGATGCAAATCATAACACAACTTCACGGGATTTAGTTCAATGTACTCCACCCATCGCGCATGCCTTTTATTTGGCTTGTGCTGGCCCTTCAAATGTTTCAAGGACTCATGATCGGTGTGAATCCCGAATACCTTAGGGCATAGGTAGAGTTGCCAAGTCTCTAAAGCTCGAACCAATGCATCCAACTCCTTATCGTAAGTTGGGTAGTTTAAGCCTGCCCCGCTTAGTTTCTCGCTGAAGTAACCAACTGGTTGTCCTTCCTGCATAAGCACTGCTCCTATGCCAATACCTGAAGCATCACATTCAATCTCAAACTTTTCAAAAACTAGGTAAAGATAATAGGGGGGTTGGTCAGCTTCTCTTTGATTAATTGAAACGGCTTTTCTTGTCTTTCTCCCCATCTAAATCCAATGTTCTTCTTGATCACTTTGGAAAGTGGTGCGGGTATGCTACTAAAGTCCATCACAAACCGCCGACAGAAACTAGCAAGTCCATGAAAACTACAAACATTACTTACACTTGTGGGACTCTGTCATTCTTGGATTGCACGTACATTCTTTGCTTCGAAATGGTTATGGTAGTCAAATATGAACTCCATCCTTTCTCCCACTCAAGATATGCTTCGGGATCAGATCTACCTTGAAATGATGGAATCTTCATCTTAATACCACCCAAGTTGTTATCTTCCCGGTTCCTAGCTTCTGTAAACTGCCCTCCTTGTCTCCTATTACTAACAACAGAATTCCGATAATCTTCTTCATCAAAACCAGACCCATAAGGCTCTTTATCCTCAACCCTTACTTCTCTCGGCTGAACTCTTTCCCTCCTACGCACATTAGTGATGCAAATCATAACACAACTTCACGGGATTTAGTTCAATGTACTCCACCCATCGCGCATGCCTTTTATTTGCCTTGTGCTGGCCTTTCAAATGTTTCAAGGACTCATGATCGTTGTGAATCCCGAATACCTTAGGGCATAGGTAGAGTTGCCAAGTCTCTAAAGCTCGAACCAATGCATCCAACTCCTTATCGTAAGTTGGGTTGTTTAAGCCCGCCCCGCTTAGTTTCTCGCTGAAGTAACAAACTGGTCGTCCTTCCTGCATAAGCACTGCTCCTATGCCAATACCTGAAGCATCACATTCAATATCAAACTTTTCAAAAACTAGGTAAAGATAATAGGGGGGTTGGTCAGCTTCTCTTTGATTAATTGAAACGGCTTTTCTTGTCTTTCTCCCCATCTAAATCCAATGTTCTTCTTGATCCCTTTGGAAAGTGTTGCGGGTATGCTACTAAAGTCCATCACAAACCGCCGACAGAAACTAGCAAGTCCATCAAAACTACAAACATTACTTACACTTGTGGGACTCTGTCATTCTTGGATTGCACGTACATTCTTTGCTTCGAAATGGTTATGGTAGTCAAATATGAACTCCACCCTTTCTCCCACTCAAGATATGCTTCAGGATCAGGTCTACCTTGAAATGATGGAATCTTCATCTCTTAATACCACCAAAGTTCTTATCTTCCCGGTTCCTAGCCTCTGTAAACTGCCCTCCATGTCTCCTTTTACTAAGAACAGAATTTCGATAATCTTCTTCATCAAAACCAGACCCATAAGGCTCTTTATCCTCAACCCTTACTTCTCTCGGCTGAACTCTTTCCCATCTACGCACATTAGTGATCCAAATCATAACACAACTTCACGGGATTTAGTTCAATGTACTCCACCCATCGCGCATGCCTATTATTTGCCTTGTGCTGGCCTTTCAAATGTTTCAAGGACTCATGATCGTTGTGAATCCCGAATACCTTAAGGCATAGGTAGAGTTGCCAAGTCTCTAAAGCTCGAACCAATGCATCCAACTCCTTATCGTAAGTTGGGTTGTTTAAGCCCGCCCCGCTTAGTTTCTCGCTGAAGTAACAAACTGGTCGTCCTTCCTGCATAAGCACTGCTCCTATGCCAATACCTGAAGCATCACATTCAATATCAAACTTTTCAAAAACTAGGTAAAGATAATAGGGGGGTTGGTCAGCTTCTCTTTGATTAATTGAAACGGCTTTTCTTGTCTTTCTCCCATCTAAATCCAATGTTCTTCTTGATCCCTTTGGAAAGTGTTGCGGGTATGCTACTAAAGTCCATCACAAACCGCCGACAGAAACTAGCAACTCCATCAAAACTACAAACATTACTTACACTTGTGGGACTCTGTCATTCTTGGATTGCACGTACATTCTTTGCTTCGAAATGGTTATGGTAGTCAAATATGAACTCCATCCTTTCTCCCACTCAAGATATGCTTCGGGATCAGATCTACCTTGAAATGATGGAATCTTCATCTTAATACCACCAAGTTGTTATCTTCCCGGTTCCTAGCTTCTGTAAACTGCCCTCCTTGTCTCCTATTACTAACAACAGAATTCCGATAATCTTCTTCATCAAAACCAGACCCATAAGGCTCTTTATCCTCAACCCTTACTTCTCTCGGCTGAACTCTTTCCCTCCTACGCACATTAGTGATGCAAATCATAACACAACTTCACGGGATTTAGTTCAATGTACTCCACCCATCGCGCATGCCTTTTATTTGGCTTGTGCTGGCCCTTCAAATGTTTCAAGGACTCATGATCGGTGTGAATCCCGAATACCTTAGGGCATAGGTAGAGTTGCCAAGTCTCTAAAGCTCGAACCAATGCATCCAACTCCTTATCGTAAGTTGGGTAGTTTAAGCCTGCCCCGCTTAGTTTCTCGCTGAAGTAACCAACTGGTCGTCCTTCCTGCATAAGCACTGCTCCTATGCCAATACCTGAAGCATCACATTCAATCTCAAACTTTTCAAAAACTAGGTAAAGATAATAGGGGGGTTGGTCAGCTTCTCTTGATTAATTGAAACGGCTTTTCTTGTCTTTCTCCCCATCTAAATCCAATGTTCTTCTTGATCACTTTGGAAAGTGGTGCGGGTATGCTACTAAAGTCCATCACAAACGCCGACAGAAACTAGCAAGTCCATGAAAACTACAAACATTATTACACTTGTGGGACTCTGTCATCATTTGGATTGCACGTACATTCTTTGCTCGAAATGGTTATGGTAGTCAAATATGAACTCCATCCTTCTCCACTCAAGATATGCTTCGGGATCAGATCTACCTTGAAATGATGGAATCT
>CAUOFW020007749.1:0-19993 GCA_963454935.2 Ilex paraguariensis | reverse complement strand
TCGTCTTTGAGATAGGATGAGCTTTGGGAGCTTGAAGAGTCTGGTGGCGGAAGCGGCCATTAGAGGAGTGACCGAGGCAAGGGCAAATATATTTGGGCATGTACTTAATCCAACAGGGCAGAGATCTTCGCACAAGATCCTACGCAAGAAGCTGATTGGTCAGAAAGTTGCAGAATGGTACCCTTATGACATCAAGAAAGATGACCCTCTTGTCATGGCCCGACAAGAACAAGAGTATTCCCTACTCTCTCTCTCTCTCTCTCTCTCTCCCCCACATCCACACACACACCCCTGACTGTTTGGTTCAAGCTGCAACATGATATATGTCCTCAACTTTGTTAAACTTCAAGTGTTCAAATTGCTATTCATTTGTAGGTTTTTTATTTCATTCTTTATTTTTAGAAACTTACATTTCATTGATTGTGGCTGTCTCCTCAATTTGCAACATGCTTCTAGAGATTAGATTAGTTAGAGCATACATGTCAAAATATTCTAATAACAGTTGCTACCTAGTCATTGTTTTAGCATGCGCATTTTTTACTGCAAATCTTTGGAATCTAGTGATGTTTTTTATTTATCAAAAAGGGTATTTGGTCTTACTTTTACTTATGTTTTTTCTTTTGACCATATTCATTTATAGAGATTTTGTTTTGGGCCTATTTCTCATAAGTGAGGAATGGAAGTGCAATTTCTTAATGTGGCTTCTTGTTCGTACTCAGCCATGAGTTGGTAGTACACATATACATACAAAGAGTGTTTCCCATCTTCATGAATCACATTGTCAAAAATTTCAAAACAAAAATTCGATGATTATTGTAGCAACCATTGAAGTAGTTCTTTTATTCATTTGACTAACCTGGCTAGAGTTTGGTGAAAATAAATGACTAGATTAGAAGTAAATGTGCCTGACGTGGGGTTAGACTATTACTCTTATAATTGTAGGTTAGAATAACATTTTGTATATTTTATTTTTTCTTTGGTATTTTTTATTGTATCAGCTGGTTGTACTTTAATTAGTTAACAATACTTTGTTTGATTTATTCCCGTAACTTGATATATTTTACTAATTAATAATATTACTCAAACTTAATTTGAGGACCTGATGTATTATTGCTATTAGATTGGTAATGGACCCTCTACAAGTTAGGAATCCGTTGATTTTATGGCAAAAATAGACTTGGTCCCAAATTAAATCCCAAATTAGATCTAATTAGCATTACTTTTTATTAATATACTTCCGGTAGCACCTTTACATTCCATTTGTACTATATTTCTTGGGTTAGATAATGTGTTTTAGATATATGATACATGGTTATTATTATTTACATTATTTTAGATTTTTTGTAATGTTTTAGAATTTTTTGAACATTTTAATTTCCATTTCGCGTGAATTGGCTGATACCGTATTACGACGTTACAACTGATGTGTCTCGGTGCCTTCCTAGTTAAGGTTTGATATTGTGACCTTGAACCATGACAAGAGACGATCTTCACTAGGTCAAATTTCGGAGGAAACTTGGTTTACAGACTCGGTTTGTTGTTTTAATCCAAATGGGAGAAGATCTTGTCAAATGTGTAACAGGAGGCCCGAGTTTATGTATTATCCAACTTGGATCGTGGGTGATTTGGTATGGAGTATGATTGCAGATACACTTTAAGTTTCTTTCTGCTATACTCGTGATCAAGTGTTTAAAATTAGGATGCTACCTTGGATCGATGAGGGATGCTAAAGGACCGGAATCATAGGATCGGATTGAGAATTGTAAGATCTTACTAACTCAAAAAATGTAATGAAAAATATATGTAATAATATAGAACTCTTAAAAACAAGAATTAACCAAGCCTAGTATATATTATGTTCAATATAAATGTTATGAAAAATATACGACTTAGAGATGTTATTAAAATTTGTGAAACTACAATTGAGCATTGAAGATGGTTGAAAATCAAAGGTCGGTTGTTGATCTTGTGGGATTTTGCGGAGGGTAATAAGAGAATTGAAGTATTTTGGAGAGACGAATATAGAGGAGTGACTGAAAAGTTGGGCCAGTTTGAATAAACAACTTTGACTATTCACCATCCAAACAAAAAAAGGCATAAAAGAATAAAAATAGAAGACCATTTGGATATAATCTCTGACAGATAAAGGAGATCAAACCTAACTATAGTTTTCAGCTTTACAACATGAGAGATGAACGAGTGAAGAAAACTTTTTATAACAAAAGAAATTTTTTTGTAGCTTTTCTCATCTGCCAAAATTCTCTACTGAATTGACAATTATACGAAACAATCACATTTGGATCGAGTCTTTAAGGGTTAAAACAATAAATATGAATTGGGCAATTCAATATTGAAATGCGCCTAACAAATAAACTAACTACTTGGATTGGTAAAATCGCAATTTCAGGATTCTACGATCCTATAAGATCAAGATTACGATGCATTAAGATCCTATGAATTAGGGATTCTACGAGAGACTCAGATTGATTTATCTGTTTACAATCCTACGATCCGGATTGGGATTTGGATAATTATGGTTGTGATGGAGTAGACTTGGTATGTTGTTTGGTTCGTGGTTCACTTGGAAACTTTTGTAAGAATTTCTTTCACCATTATATAACAATATATATAATTATATATTCCTCTACGCTTAACTAATTAGTATTTATGTTGTGCTTGTGATAAGACTGTCAAAGTAAGCCTAATCCAAAATAACGTACGTGCTAGTGTTTGTCAATAATTGAATTTTATGATTACATATTTATCTTAAGAAAAAAGCCAAATCACGTAAATAGTCAAAAGTTAAAGTTTAAAGATCACCAAAACAAAGAAATGAAGTGGCAATTAGGGTAAAAATT
Organism: Ilex paraguariensis; assembly: GCA_963454935.2. Lineage (NCBI taxonomy): Eukaryota > Viridiplantae > Streptophyta > Magnoliopsida > Aquifoliales > Aquifoliaceae > Ilex > Ilex paraguariensis. The sequence continues at coordinate 17,135 of CAUOFW020007749.1, read as the reverse complement.
TTTGGGTTATCGTGGATCGATTTGTGATAGGGTTATGATTTTGGGTTTGACAAGTTGAGTGATCTAGGTCACAAACTCACCTTGTTTGGGATCATAGGATGTTTGGGATACATGCAATCTCGGTGTTTCTGGTCTGTCCATTATTCTATTACTTTAGATGTGATGGCCTCTAGGTGGGGACCAACTTCTTTTAGATTTTAAAATATGTGGTTGAAGCATCATTTATTTAAGAGTAACTTTGAAATGAAGTGCCAAGAAAGTTTTGTACAAGATTGGGATGGTGTTAAAATTATGAAGAAGCCGGAATATGTAAAAAACAAAAATTGGAAATATGGAATAAAATTTTTTTTAGGAGATATAAGAATTGAAAAGAGCTCCATTTCCAATTGCATGGGGGACTTAGACAACAGGGAGGAAGAGGGAGGTTTGTATGAATAACCGAGGAAAGAAAGGAGTGATCATAGAAATAAAATCTAGGAGATGGTGTTCAAAGAAGAGATCTCTCGGAGATCAAAGACCAAGGTTAGATGAGTTAAAGAAAGAGTTAATAATACTAAATTTTTTATTGGGTGGCTTTCGTGAGGAGGAATAAATTGATAAATAAATTGAAAAACGGAGATGGTTCATTTATTGAAGATGAAAATTGTATGGAGGAAGAAATCATTAGTATTTTTGAAGAGCTTTATTTTACACTATACTATATGAAACCAAGATTAATGGGTTAGTTGATGCCCTATCAGTGAAAGGAAAATAAATCGGTTGAAAATGGCATTTGAAGAGATAAAGGTGGGAGGAGAAATTTTTGCTGTGTAATTAGGGTAAGTCTCCCGGGTCAGATGGATTTCTATGGCAATGTTTCAAGACTTGGGAGGTTATAAAGAGTGATTTGATGACAGTTTGCTCAGAGTTCCTCCTAATGCTAATACGACTTATACTTGTCTAATTTCGAAGAAGTACGAATATTTGGAAATTAATGCTTTTAGTCTCATAAGTTTGGCTTTAGTCTTTGCAAGTTTTTAGTAAATGTTTGTGTCAATGAGATTGAGAGACGTCTTGGGTCATGTGATTTCAAAATATGAGAGTGCTTTTCTAAGGGTTGGTAGCATAAGTGGCAATTGAAGTTGTTGAAGAATTAACATTGAATGATAAGGTTGGGATTGTTGTAAAAATTGATTTTGTAAAAAAGCATATGTGGATTGAGTTTTTTATACATTATTGTATAGGTCCAAAGTCTTGGGTGTAGATGGAAAAGGTGGATTGAGGGGTGTTGGAGTTCTATGAATTTTTGGGTTAATAATCCTGATGGTAAGCACAAGAGAGAGAGAGATTCAATGCACCTACGAGACCTAGACCGGGGAATCCATTGGCCTTTTTTGTTTACTTTGGGTGTCAGGGTTAAGTAAATTAGTGGAAAGGAGCAATTGATCGCAATTTAATTGAGGATTTTGTTATATGTATAGAAAATGTAGTTGTATCCTATTTACAGTTGGGAAATGATACATTTTTCTTTTGATCTAGAGGACATTATTGAGGTATTTGGTTTAGTTTCACGCTTCAAATTAAAATGTCTAAGAGTTTAGTTTTAGGAATGTAGTCTCATTTGAGTTATGTTAGCTACGTTCTCAAATTAGTTAGGTTATGTGATGCAAGAATGGTCTTTGAAGTATTTAGGGCTTCCATTGAGAGAAATTTGTAGACATAGAGGTTTTGAGTACAAAAGAGATTGACCGCACGCACAACTTAGGATTATGGTATTAGAGAATTAGATGTATGCATTAAAAATCATTTAAGACAAAGAAAAGAGATTAAATATCCAAGAACTAGGTGGTCAAACTTAAAAAGACTAATTTTAGATTTTTGGGGTAGAATTCAAAATTTGAAAACCGGTCTATTAGTGATAAGGGAGTATTTATTAGTGATAATGGAGTTAATTTTGCTAACAATTACTGCAATAAAGGAATCCAAGAAATGGACTTGTAGATTTGAGAATATGTGGGTTGATCATCACTCTTTTGTTCTTAATTTTAAAGACAGGTGGTCTAAGGTTATTGTGAAGGGATGTGAAGGTTTCAAGATCATGAAAATTGAAATTGGTGAAATATCATTCAGAGGAGTGGAATAGGGGTATTTTTGGGGATGTTAGAACGGAGAAAGAAAGTATCTTGAGAAGAATTGAGGAAATTGACTCTCTTGAAAGTTTGAATGGCAAATCGGAGAACTTGTGAAGGGAAATATGTGATCTTAGAAATAAATATTAATGTGTGTTGGTGAAAGAAGTACAAGTTGGAGACAAAAGGCAAAAATTAAGTAGATAAAGGAGGATGTTATTACAATTTAGTTACCTTTAATAACCTCTATAAAATATCAATGGTAATTCAGTGTCCAAATACAAATAGATCCCCCAAAATTGAATATTACAAAAAGAATATCAATATTCGCTGAACTTTGATTCTTCTAATACTTTAATCCCGATCTTTTCTTCAAAATCAACCTAAAAAATGTAAGTGGGGAAGTATACAATACACTAGGAACAAATATGCTCAACGAAAAAAATACAAACAATCAAATACTAAATAACTCTAGGATCACGTAATCATCAAATATCTCAAGTAGTCAGGTAACACATACTTCACATATCACATGCCAAGCGAGACTTGAAGGTAGACCTGACACTTCACCAATCACCCCACCCAAGGATCAAAATTTCGTTTCGAAGTACCGTTTCGGTCAACTCAAAAATAGAAACGTTTCGGAAACATTTCGGAAACGCAATGGAAACGCAGAAAAAATATGGAAACGCATAGAAACACAAATGCAATCCATTAATTTATAAAGATATGCTAAATAATTTATTAATTCAACATATTTATTAGGTTAACATCAATTTATACAAGAATAAATTTAAATTTGAGGGAAAAAAAGGCTCGACTTGAGGCGAAAGTCACTTAAATTAGTTTCAAACACTTAATTTTTATGAAATAAACACATTTTTACATAATATTAAGGTCTTATAATACACATGAAATGCTAATGAGTACATACTTACATGGTTACATCCATTCCCCTGTGGAGTGTCGAGCAGGCTCATACATCGGTGTAGGCTCTGGGTAGCTACTTAGAGAAACTCCATATGTGACATAAATATGATGACAATAGTTACTCCAAATCATATTATTACGGTAATATAATCCAATTAATAATACTATTTTATTATAATACTAATAATGAAGGGTATCAAATTAAATTAATGATACTTATGTATACTTAAAAATTAAATGTAATTGCAGTGGGTATTAAATGTAATTACAGTAGGTATTAAATATAATTATATTAGGGTATTAAATGTAATTGTTAATACTTATAACAAAAAAAAAAAGCAAAAAACTTGCACAGCAGTGAGGTATTAAATATAATTACAGTATGTATTAAATATAATTATAATGGGTATTAAATATAATTATAGTAGGGTATTAAGTGTAATTATTTATTCTTATAACAAAAAAATTATAAAAGACAGAAGAGCAGTGGGAATTAAATGTAATTATAGTGGGATATTAAATATAATTATAGTGAGTATTAAATGTAATTACAGTGGGTATTAAATGTAATTATAATGGGGTATTAAATGTAATTATTCATAATGAACCGAATATATCACTGTTTTGTCGAAACGGTTCGAAACAATGTCGTTTCGACCGAAACGGTCCGAAACAGTACCGTTTCGACCGAAACACTGGAATTTTGTGATTCAACTACTGTTTCGTTTCGGAGTGTTGAAATTCCGAAACGTTTCGGACGTTTCGGACGTGTCGACACGACATTTTGATCCTTGACCCCACCTCAAACCAATCTCACGGGTCTCTTGGTCTGGCGATGCATTGGACTAGTGGCTACTAGTTTCCAGCTCCCAATCCACACAAAACATGATCAATGTGCTCATACTCAACATACTTAAATAAATTATATCAGACTTTTAGAATTATTGTTCAAATCAAATAGAATACAAATTGAAAATAACCAAGGAACTACTCTTTGCAAGAGATTCAAGACAGAGCATATTGTATACTGCTCCACTTCAGATCATCAATCGATGCCAGTAGATATGAAGTTCAAGGTATTTTGACCATAATCCTCGAATTTGGTGGCAATCTAAGCTCAAATCATCAAAGTGAATTGTTACTTTTTCTCGTTTATTTTTTCTCTTTCTCCTCTTGCAACCACCACTCTATCTTTGCTTTTCTACACACAAGTCTTACTTAAGGCTTCCCACCTTTTAGAAACAAGTGTTATTCATATAGACAAAACACTTGGTGCCCAAGTGTCTTGGTACCCAATGCACATCAATCACCACTACATGATGACTCAAACACTCACTTGTCAATTAGGTAAAACAAAACCAAATAATCATGACACTTGTCCACCACTCATCAATAATTCTGTGTGTTTAATTCTACTTACCTTTAAATCTTTATAATTTATGTTTAAGACCTTCAAAAAGAATGTTATATTTTATCAATTATGGATTTCTTCCAATAAAATTTACCATTATTTAATTTAAATGGACCGGATGTTACACCTTTCTACTTTGTGTTAGACTTGCACTTGTCACCATTGAGTACAAGTACTTTTACTTTCTCCTAGTTTCATTTTCTTTGCTGGTTTTTTTTTTTTTTGGGGGGGGGGGTATGTCATATCCTGTTATTTTATTCTAGTCATGCTACTATGTGGTGACATATATGCAATCCACCATCCTATTTGATTTTACTGTATGACGTGTTTACTCCAAGGTATATCTACTTCATGTCAGTGCTAGGGTTGGTGGTATAGTCTGTTTGCAGTTTGCATAAGCACCAAAAGCATGGAACCAAGTTGTAACTCTGCATAATAGGATTTATCAAGCTAGAGATAGTGGTATAGGCTTGTGGTAGCTGTTCAGAAGGCATGGAACTAAATCTTGCCTTAATGGATAGGATTAGGGTCTCTTGCTGTTAGCCCATCATTTACGGGCAGACAACCAGGCATCTAAATAATTTAGCCAGCCGAAATCAACACAGCCAGAAATGGCAGAAATGTAGTGTGGTGAGGAGGAACACAAAGGATATTATCCAAGAATAAACTAGATTAGTAAACATGTCATGAAGCATGGCTGCTTTACCAATTAGTCTGACGAAAGTATTCTGTTGTCTTCTACCATCGAGTTCTGCACACACCGTTCCCAAGTGTCTACCACAAGAAATATCTAATTCCTTCTCTGAGATTTTGCTTCTTTCCTCTTGTCGTAGAGACAATAGTCTTTCTTTCTCTTCCTCTTTCTCTCCCACTTTGGTGGCCTTGTCTTGTATCTTTGTTGGAGGCCACTCCCCATTATTCAGTAATCTTTGTTGTCTTTCTCTCTCTCTGGAGCTATACTTCCAGCAAGTCATCGTTACTCTTGCATTTAAGTGAGAGTTTGGGAGAGGAATGATTTTGGAGATTTTTTTGAGATAAAAATAGGAAGATAAAGGGAATGAATTGATCTATCACTCATCTGATGGTGTAGAAAGATTTTGAGCAACAAGTTTTTTGCTGTAGTTATAGTTTGTCTTCTATTGTCTATGGTAAAGTGGAGATACTGCTTATGTAGAATTCTACAGAAAACTTCATTTATATGCATGCATGTGAATGATGCATACTGGTCTAAAATGATTACCTGTTTCTGTATTGTATGTTCTTTGGCAGGCGCTTAAACAAGCTTGAAATGTTGAAGCGTCGTGGAAAGGGACCACCGAAGAAGGGCCAAGGAAAGCGTGCTGCAAAGCGTAACAAATAGAGATTGTCTCTGTCCATGGTCTGAAATTGGATTACGAGCTGGTTTTTGTAGGACATGGCTTTAAAAATCCTGAATTGAATGTTTGTGATTTGTTCGGTAACATTTCTTTATCTTTCTTCTGTTTTTTCCTTTCTGCCATCTATCAGAAAACACAGGTGGTTGTTTGCAAATGATATGACGTACATTGGCATAGTTAACCATCCGCTGGCATGCAAACATCTTCCTGTTTTTGTGCTCAAGCTCATACAATATATGAATGGCACATTTATGTCACTGACCGGCTCGTCAGCGAGAACTTGCGGGGTTTGAGCATTTGCTAGGGGCCTGGGGTTGGCAGGACCTAGTCAATTTTTGCAAAGCTCTTCAAGTATAAACTATGGCATACAAAGAATGGAGATGTATATTCACGTTGTATGGTTGATGTTGTACACGACCTCATAAGAAAAGAAGGAAAAAAAATGATGTTTTCAACTTCAAGTCTTTGACATAAATAAAAAAGTAATAACGAAAGGGATATCTGAGAATTTGCTCCCAGGCTTTTTGAATTTAAAAATCATTAATTTACTAACGACAACAGCGAATATCCAATTAATAATAATAATCGGATGGAAGAACTTATAAGCAAGAGATTCCTAAGTTAGATCAGTAAAAAGATTCAACTTATGAAGTACAAGAAGTAGAATATGCATGTTTTATATCACTGGAAGCAGAAAAGCTATTAAGCAGAGTTCTTCACACGATATCTCCTAAAAACATCTTGCACAACGCTGCTCTAGAAGAAGTTTATCATTGTGTAATAATATGGCAACAAAGGAGGTAGCCTACTGTAAGTTACATGTAAATGGGGGCTAAGTTAATAATTAAAACAAACCCGTTACAACTCAGTGGGGTTAAGTTATGACTTAAAAGAGGGGGATGAATCCTAAAATGACAAGATTATCGATCCTAAATAACCATCTTTCGCTTTCATCTCACCAAATTGAGTGGTAATTTCATCCCCATTTGAAAGTCTCTCAGGGTACAATGGAATCTTCACTTTCCTCAATGCAATCCCACAAATATTTGTAGGAGTGGATAAGGAAAGAAAATGCCTTCAATAATACCCTTTCTTTTTTCTTCCAACAATAAATTAACCAGTGTAATTTTCCAGATAAATATTTGATTCTTTGCAGGTGGAATGATATGTAACTAACTATCGACAACAGAGCAGCAACAAGGATTTTAACATTTAAAGCCTCTGCATCATGTAATATTTCTTTCATGCCTCAGAAGTTACGATTGATAATTTAACATTCTTAATAATACAATCAATGAACAACAATGGGGTAGGGTAGCAAAAAGACTGTAGGTATATCTGTAAATGAATTTCAAGGAAGGGTTGGGCACTTTCTCACCAATAATCCCCACATGAACAAGTTCCATCTATGAAATGATGGAATCTCCGAACATCCCTCACAATGATCTCCCTCTCCATAATCTTTGAGATGAATTTAGTAGCAGCATGACAGTCGTTACAAACTCTGAGGTTCTTGGCTATCCGAATGGTAGTACCAGGAGGGGTATTGAGCATACCAAATGCAATTGCTAGTCTCTCGCTGTGTCCACATAGCAGATTCTCCTTTTCTTCCTCACCGACATTATGAAGAACACAGGAAGTATCAGGCACATAACCCTCTTTTTTCAACCTCTCAGACAAACTCTCAAGAAAACCATGAAGCTGCTCACTTTGTGGATGTGAGACATCCCCAGCCATGAACTTGTGTACCACATCACCAAACTCAATCCAACTGCACCCAGGTTCTTTTTGTACCCGCATTTCCTTCATGTTCTTCCGAACCTCCATTGCTCTTTCCCATAGCCCAGCAGAGGAGTAGATATTGGAGAGTAGAACATAGTGGCTAGCCACATCTGGCTCCAATTGAAGGAGATTATTGGCTGCGATTTCCCCAAGTTCTACATTTAGGTGAATCCGGCAAGCACCAAGAAAACTACTCCAAGCACCGACTTTGTCAAAATCTGGAGGCATCTCATTGACAAGTTGATATGCTTCCTCCAGATAACCTGCTCGACCAAGCAAATCGACAACACAAGCGTAGTGATCAGCTGTAGGTTCAATACCATGGTCATCTTTCATTTTGTGGAACAAGTTCCGGCCGTCATTGACCAGCCCAGAGTGGCTACATGCTGCAAAAATTGCAATAAATGTAACCTCATTAGGTTTAACTTCCCCACCTTGTGCTCCTTCTGCCACCATATTCTTAAAAAGTTCTAAGGCTTCCTTTCCTCTGCCATGCATTCCATAAGACATTATGATAACATTCCATGTAATTACATTTTTGGACGGCATACCATCGAAAACTCTCTTAGATAAGTTCAGGCAACCACATTTCGCATACATGTCAACCAATGCACTTCCAACAGCAACATCAGGTGCCAATGCATTTCTAATCGCGTAAGCATGGATCTCTCTTCCCTTTGCTAGTGCTGCCAAGGAAGCACAACCAGGAAGGATTGTCATGAGCGTTATTGAATTTGGTCTGTAAGGAACTCTTTCTTCATCCTCATAATTATCATTCTTCCCTTCTAATTGTTGCATATCATGTAGAAGAACAAGGGCATCTTCATGTGATCCACAAACTACATAACCTGTGATCATTGTATTCCATGAAACTATATCTCTACTCTCCATGCTGTCAAATATATACCTTGAAATATCTGTTTTCCCCATCCTAGAGTACATGTCCATAAGTGCATTTTTCACATACCTGTCCATCCCAAAACCCAATTTCACCACATACCCATGCATAATTTGTTTATCAGCAAATGCCTCGCAGTGAACACAAGCTGGCAAGACACTTGCCATTGAAGTGGGAGTTGGAAAAAGTCCTGAGACCTCCACCATTTCCATAAAGAGTGCTAAGGCCTTCTCATAAAGCCCATTTTGTGTATAACCAGCAAGCATAGCATTCCAAAGACCAAGTTTCCTATCTAAGACATCATCAAAAACTCGACGGCCAATTTCAACCTGTCGACAATTGCAATACATGTCAACCAAAGCACTACCCACGAAAGAATTTCCAATTAAATCGTCATTTCTCAGAGCATAAGCATGAATTTCCTTCCCAATGTCTAACAACTCCAAATGCGAGCATGCTGGGAGAACACTAGAAATTGAAACTCCATCCGGTTTATGTCCCTCAGAAACCATAAGTTGAAAGAATGTCAATGCCTCATAAAACTGATCATTCTGAGAGAAGGAGCTTATAATGGTATTCCAAGAAACCATATCACGATTTGCAAACAACTCAAAAATAGCTTTTGAATCATAAACTCTACCTAGTTTGGCATACATAGCCATCAAAGCATTGTTAGTAAATGTTTTATTATCGCCTACTCGCAAACTATACCCATGGACTTGCTTCCCAAGGTTCAACCCGTCCCGCTTATTTAAATTAGAACAAGCAAGCGCAACACTCACCAAGGTGAAAGAACTAGGCTCTATTATCTCCAATTGCATGGCTCGAAATCCCTCTAATGCCAATTCCCACTCCTCAAACCGAAACAATGCGTTTATCATTGAATTCCAAGAAACTTGGTCTTTTTGAGGAATTCTTTCGAACACTTTGAAAACATCAAAAATATCTCCACACTTTCCATATAAATTGAGAAGGGTATTAGCCACAGCCACCGAAGATGACTCGTACCCAAGTTTGATTACAGACCCGTGAATCTGTTTTCCAGCATTCAGGTCTTGAAGGCCGGTAATGGCCTTCGTAACTGCCGGGAAAGCGAAGTTGTCCGGTTGAATGCCCGCCGCTGTCATTTCTATGTATGTAGAAACGGCTTCCCAAAAATGGTTTGAACGGGTTTGGGATCGAAGAGCTTCGATCCATGAGGCTTTAGAGCGTGTTTCTGATATGGGTTTTGATGGGGTTTTGGTGGGGATGAGAGTCGTTGTCGTACAAGAGGTGCTGGTGAGTCGAGGAGTGTGGTTTTGGAGAGGTGGTGGTGGTTGGGTTTGGAGGGAAGAGAGAGAGTGTGAAGATTGTAGGGGTAGAGACAGGGGAGAGAGTGTATGCGAACATACCCAGGAGGACATTGGTAGTTATTACAGTTAAAACAGGGTCTGAACTCGAGCTTTTTCAGCGGCTCTTTGTTTTCGGGGGAATACAAGGGTGTTTTTGACTTGATCGATAAAGCAGGGTAACAAAAGTTAGATCGAATAAAAAATTATAGGACCCATTTATCCTAGCTCTGGCAAGCTATATGGTGGCTGGACAATCGTTGGGATTAAAAAAATTGGCCCATAGTTTCTCGGGTCAAATATCCTCTCTAAAGTGAATAAATTAAACCCACTTAAACTTTGGGATTGCTATCCAACCGACAGGATAGGAATTTAATTTACTTAAACACGCCAGAAAAGAAAGTGGTAGGGTTTATTTATCACAATCCCCTCCATTGCATTGGTCCCCCCATTTGGAATGGCGCAAATCTGGTCCCCATTGTCAAAGTATTCTCTCTCTCTCTCTCTCTTTCTGTATCAGTCTCTCATTTGTTTGCATGTGTCTGTGTTTATCGCAAATAGTGTGTCGCTGTCTCTCTCTTTCTCTTTGTTGGTGTATCGGTCTGTGTCTGCATGGTGTTAGGTCATCGGTCTGTTGCTCTCTCTCTTTCTCTGTTGTCGCTCTCTCACTATCGTTATGTTGGCGTATCTTGGGTAGGCTCGAACTAGTTGCTTTGAAGGTTAGCCTACCCTAGATTAGTGCAAGCCTTGGATTTTTTGGGCATTTCTTCACTGGTCACACAAAGAAGTGGGGAGGGTAATTGAAAGGTTAAAACGGAGGAGAGCTGAATCGATGGTTTCATGGTGCAGGAGAAAGTGAAACGACTGTGATGATCTTACAATTGATAAGGAATATTGTTTGGATGATATTGTTTTACATGGACTACCTATCTCTCTCTCTCTCTTAGTCTATCGCTTCCTATCTCTGTGTCTTTGTTTCTGTTCGTATACCTCTTCTCTGCCTCTCTCTGTATAATGTTCTACCTAGAAAAAAGTAAAGTAAAAAAATTAAGACAACCTTACAAAGAGACACACATACACAAACACCTCTCTTCTGTGTCCCTCTCTGTCTGTGCTTGTGTCGTTGGAGGTTTCTGAGGCAATTCATCTCATACCCAGCAGTCAGATAGAAAAAAAAAATAGTCACAACAACACCATTGTGTGTAGTCACACACACACACACACACATACCTACACGATGCTCCTGGGACATAGTCACAAACAAAGTTGGTTGTATGCATATAGATACATATTCGATACTGGTGAAAATTGCAATATTAACATTTGGTGTTCATGTTCTGTTTGCTTTGTGGCATGTTTAGTTTTACTAACTAGATTGACTGCTTGTAGCTTTCAAGGGTACATTAAAATTCTGAAGGTTATTGTGTTTTACACTTGCTTTAACACATGCTTGTACATTACACATGTAGGAAGATGTGTTTGCCGCGAATCATTGTCTAGCCAGTGCCCAAACTATCAGTATTTTGGGGTTATTTTCAAAAGAGATGGTGGGAGTTAAAGCAATCAGGACTGGAAAAGTGTTAGTTCGTCCCCATCGGTTAATTCTCCCAGGGCAGTAGATGTTATAGTCATTGATGATTGCCTTGTTCCACAATCATAACACATTTTGGCATTTAATATGATTATTCATATGTATTAGTGTATATGTGTATCGAATTAGGTAATTGACATGATCCATTTTGGTTGTTTAGACACATGATTCCGTGTGTGTGCATGTGGCAAACGTCAGCTTAATTATCCTATAAGGTTGCCTTCGTTTTGTATTAAAGTTCAAGGCAACAATTAATATGATCACATGTTTGACTTGTACTTCTAACCTAGGCTGCCTTATTTTTGGGTATTTTTGAATAAGGCAACTCGTGTTTATGAACTATGTTTATTAAATCTTGGATCTTCTATTCATTTATTGTTTTATTATTTCAATTCATTTTACACAAAATATTTTGATCTACAATCCAAACCAATTTAAAAATAGTGGAACCTAATTAACTTCGGTGTTTGCACTTTGTCACAAATTTGCACATAAAATGACATTCCAAGGTGGAGCATAAGAATTGAAAAGCCAAGTTTGAGATTGGTTTGGGTAGTATTGAAGGCTAAAATGGTAAATTATTGTGAAAGTTAGGAGATTTAACCAAAAACATAATAGTTTGTCCATGGGCCCCGCAATTTCATAAATTACTTTTCAAACCAAGTATTGGATAAAATCATTTATTTTTATTCTTCATTTTATCCGGGTTATTGAGATTTCATTGGATAGGTTTGGATTAAGAATCCAAACCAGTCCAATCCACCAAGGCTTTGCCAAATACCCCCAAATTACATTATTGTGACATATGTAGTCTACCGATTGAAAAAGATTATTTAGATCTAATTTGAGAATCTAATTTAATGCAACTATTGAATTGAATGTGAGTTTCACCTAACATTAAAATTCACAACTAGCGCAGCAAAGAAATCACCTCCCAGGATTTAACTTTGTCCATGAAGTTTTCACTAATGCTCTCTTACCGTAGTAATAGAAGTCATTCATTCTTTCTCCTTTGCTCTTCCGCTCCTTCCTTCTTTAGCGCTGGAGTGGAATGTATTAGAGCAAAATCAAGTCATCTGCTATGGCGCTAGAATAAAAAGGGGTATTGGGTCTATGGTGTTTTTACATGAAGGCCCTTCTGGTTATCACGTGCATCTCACGTGATAGCTTGGGTTAACAGCAAGTTCAACGTTCGTCAGACCTGGGGCCACATTGTCACCAAATAATAACACTGATAGTGTAATTTGAAACAATCAATCTTTCATGATGCAAATTGAAAATTTCTCAATCTTTCAGGGGACAAAGTACCATTTGCCCCAATGTCTTCAATGTGCATTAATATCAAACATTCTCCATTAATTTAAAACCCAAACCTTTGAAATGTAGTAGAGTGTTGAGAGATTGAAAGATGATGATTGAACTTGATTAATTAAAGAAGCTCTGCATAATATGCAGGTGTATGAGAAAAAAAATTAGATTATCCCAATGTTCTCAAAAAATATGTTTCCGGCAAAGAACGAATCTAAGTGTTACTTACATGAACTTTATCTACATATAAAGACTAGTCAGAGTTTTGGGCAATCCTAAATATGAAAGAAACAACAATGTTTAGATAGGTATGTGATAAGAAAAACTCTATCAAGCAGGAACACCATTGGATTACTGAAAAAAAATTTGATGGCCACAAGTTTCACGTCATGAAAATGACATGTAGGATTAAACTATAAATATAGAGAAATGTTATACATATAAGAACTTTTATCAAAAAGTATTTTTATCAAATAAATTAGCAGCTCTACATCACTCTTGGACCCACCAAATATTGATCAAAATATTTTTGATTGGATATGGAGTTGCCAACTCATTTGATAAAAATATTTTTTAATAAAAATTTTAGTAAGCATATCATTATTCATGAATATATGTCCGTTCCCACACTTTGTAGTAACCATGGCATGGATTGACGTTAAAATAAATGTTGGATTTGTCCTTATCTTTTGTGTACACTTCTTGAAATGACTAATTATTATATATTACACGTAATGATTGTCGAGGATGGAGCCAAAAAATTATTGTAGGGTGGATACATTGACAAATTTTAATTTTTGGCCAATTGACCACGAAAGTTCATAAATTTATATTTGCTGAAATCATATTTAATACTTAATAGTTTAAACATAAAGGATTAAAAACTGATATAGATAATGTGTACAAAAAAAAAAAAAAAATTAACCATAACTTCTTACTAAGAATGTGATTAATTATTATCATTTATAATTGATCTTGATAAGTTTTTATCATTTGAAAGCATTACAAATCAATGTAATCAACAAATTTTTTTTTCTATATACAAAATTATAGCAACAATTTTCTATTTATGACTCTGTAATTTATTACATAACGACACTCAATTTCCGTACAATAACAAAATAATCTTAGATTTTAAAGAAAAAATTATAAAATAACTCTATTATGTCCAAAATTTATTCGAACACGTCCAAAACATATCTAAAAGTTAAGAATAATGTTAGTTGCATTTAATTTGGGATTTAATTAGTGGAGAGCTAATGGATTTTGGCCATTGGATGGATAATAAATTTTACTAAATATTACTGCTCACTATTAGGTTTAATGTCATGAAATATTAGGTCCTTAAATTAGGTAACAATAGAATTACTATAAAAATTAATAATCATGTAGGTAGGAGGTCTATTCTTATCGATATCACAAGAACATAATAATAGGGTGGACACAATTAAATATGTTTAAATAATATTTTAAAAGGGTGGGTACGTATGGTGGCTCCATCACTGATGATCGTAGAATTAAATCAGATAACAACTGCAAAAAAGTTTTTGATTCAATAAAATAAAGATCATTGTTGCAAGAACCTTTTATTGTAGAGATTTTCAGCTTTAGAAGGTTGTGCTATTCTGGTGCAGCTCCTCTGTAGTTAGAGAGTAACAACACCATGTGCTATTCGTTAGAAATGACAACATCCTATGAAGTTCGCATAGTGAAAAATTGGCTCAAAAAGAGATCTGTCAAACGATGTCATTTTAAAAGGTGTTGATGGATCAGTATCTTGCCCACTTGTGATCGGGAGTCAAGACATGGTGTGAAATCCTGACATGCATTGCATAGCATTTTGTGAATGTCGGGGCTTAAAAATTTAATTTCTAATAATTATATATAGGGTTAAATTATGAGATGAAAAAGTGATTAGGTGTAAATTAGTAAGAGATGAAAATTTAGTGATATGTGTGAGAAAAAAAGAAAAAAAGAAAATCAAGAAGGGCAAAGGATGTGATGCCCCTAAAATCAGGGGTCATTTATAACCCGTTGATAACACATTAACCTGCAGAAATACCCCTGAATGCCCGTTAACCCGACACCACGACACCATATCCCATTTATCGGGATTTCTAAAATACAAAACTTGTATATCTTTAATCGGTTGACCCAATCCATGGTCCAACATACCATCATTAATACTCTATTATTTTCCATTTATAACATTTAAAGAAAGGAAACACATAGCCCAAAGCTTGTCAAAATAATTTTAAAATTTCAGATTTTTAGAAAGTGTACCGGTACGATTTGCCTACTGGACAACATTATATCAGCAGGCTCTACTAGTATGGTTTGCCCAGATTTGCTTGTTTGACATGTTTTTCATTTTCAATGCATTCCAAACCTTTTCAAAACTAACCCAAACTTATACAATCTATATTTGTACATCAAACATAGTTGTTACAAGTTCTATTACAATCATTTGCATACGATTACATGCCCAAAAATATAATTTTCAAGATTGTTTTACAATAACACTAGATTAAGCCACATTACGGCTTTCTTCAACCATGAGGGCCCAAGTGAGAGCCGTCCACCGATGTATATCCCACACCTGAAATATTTTTTCCTATAGGGTGAGCCACACTCAATAGAGTATCTCCTACAGAGGCTACTCCTTAACTTAGATGCATATGAAATGTTCACATACAACAATTTACGAGCAACATTCTTTTCAATCAAGAAAATGCAATCCCATGATAGGAATTTCCATGTCATGGTATGAATTGAGATGAAACTCACTCATGCAACTTCAACCCGAGTCCTCATCGACTCCCATAACACAATACAATGCAATGCACGTGTGTAATAAATCCATCGTTGACGAAAGTACATCCAATGATTGTTTGAAATAAAAGTTATGTATTTATAAAACCAAATCATAGATAGATGTTATCCATTGAATGAGTATTTTATAAAACAAAATCTTGTGTCTTTGTTGGGTAACAGATTTTGGATTCACACCGTTGGTTCTGTACACCGTTATACTTTTTTTGGACTTGCACCGTTGGAAGTGTATAAATCAATAGCCGGGTCTTGCACCCGAGAGAGAGTCTAGTCCTTCTTGCTATACCCGACACAAGTTTTTCATGCAACATGCGACTCAACGAGATCTTCAATCCACTTCCCCTGAGTCCACTTATCAACCACCAAACATGGTGTTTGATCAACCATTCACACACACCCCCACTCATGCCTCATGCCCATGAATGTGATGTCCATTCCATGCCCAAATTGCAATGCATGTCAAATGAGCAATTTTAACATATAACATGTACCATGACAATTTATATAATATGCATATAATCACCTTTACCCATCACAATGTCAATATATCAAAGATCATATATCAACAACCATAACAAGCATGTTATTACACAATTTATGTTCAAACACACTTTAATCATAAGAGCACCAACTAAACACATAGCATGCCTACACAATACCAAAATTTCAAGAAGTTTCACAAGGAACTTCCATATATCAAGTTCAAGGTAGAACTAGAATTAAACCATTTCTACACCCATCTACTCATTTCCGTAACAATAGACTCATTCTTATAACAATAGACAAGGCATAGGTAGTTTCATACCCCTAATCATTCCCTATGGACACCATAGATTGTAAATAACCAAAGTAGGAGGGAACTTTACCTCAAATGAAGTGTGGAAAACTTCAAGAACACCAAACCCAACCTCAAACCTTTGATTTCCCAAAATTTCATCCTTGGATCTTCGGTGACATCTTTCGTTCTTGGTGTGGTTGCGTAGCCCTTGCTAATGTGATCGACTTTAACTCTTGGTTTGAATGATTCCGACCGACGGAACTCCGCAGATCGTAGAGAGTAGTCTTGATCTTTGATTTTTCTCTTCTCCCTTCTCTCTCTTCTTCTCAAACATGTGAATGAGCTGAACAAGTGGGGAAGATCAGATATTTTCCCCTATTTATAGCCTCTAATTGTGCGGTCCACATCGCTTTGCACGTTTCCTATTTCGGAGTCTGTTTTTGTCCTGAAACGATTTAATTTCGTCCCGATTTAAGTTCAAAATATTATTATTTGAACTTTTCTTCAATTATAAGGAAATTTTATAAAATCTATTTTAGGGGACGTTCGTGAGGTCACCTGCCACCCAGTAGTCTCGAAATACGTGTAAATTTTGACTATCTTGAAATTTAATGAAAATTATTGGATAACTAAATTTTGTAATACAAATCCAATGGTGAAGTTCGTTGCGTCATCTGAGCTCTAGAGAAATACGTATTCGAAATTCGTATTATAATGACAAATTACCGTTTTGCCATTTTTAGAAAAAGTTCAAATTTTTCGAGTTTTATAAAAGAGGAGACTAACCTACCAC
>CAUOFW020007748.1:0-19994 GCA_963454935.2 Ilex paraguariensis | reverse complement strand
AAATGGAGAAAACGTGTGTGGATAAACAAAAGGTGTGTGTGAGTGCAAAAGT
This sequence comes from Ilex paraguariensis, assembly GCA_963454935.2. Lineage (NCBI taxonomy): Eukaryota > Viridiplantae > Streptophyta > Magnoliopsida > Aquifoliales > Aquifoliaceae > Ilex > Ilex paraguariensis. The sequence goes on along the minus strand of CAUOFW020007748.1, from coordinate 19,942 downwards.
GCTCCCCAAGCAAATAGAGACTTGCAAAGTCGTGTTTTACTTGGAATGGGCATTCCAAGGTCATCTCCTCCGGGAAGGAAGGTCGAATTGTGCTGGATGTGCTTTTGAAAAAATAGAAAAGTGTAAAATCTTATAAGTTTGTGTTTTGGTGAGTGGAGTTTTTGATAAAAATGTAATGAAAACAAGGTTGGCCAATCCAATAGGGTCATTCCAATGGGAATTCCAATGCAACTCAAAACATTCTTCCAATAGTGTCTCGATGCTTGATTGATTCGTAGGAAGTGAGGGACTAATGTGGAGGTGTAGGGCTCAAGCATACCACATGACAAGTTTACGGTGTATCAAGAGCTCACAACCACGTCCACACTCAACCTAGTCAAACCAAACCACTTTAAACTACGAGGAAAAATGAATGATAGTCAATTTCACATATCCAAGAGGAAATTCCCCTTGGATTAGCCAACTAAAAGTCTAGCTACTCATAGTAAAAGTAAGAACAAACACAATAATGTAAATAGACATGGTAGTGAAATGGAACATAGTACTTGTATTAATGCAAGAAAAGGTTTAAACTAAAAGAACAAGATCATTCATACCCAAAATCAAAGCTTAAAGAGAAAACCCAAATGTAGAAATTGAAATACAAGAACATTAAGCTAAACTTGATTACAACTTAAAATAAATGAGTTTAAAGTGAATGAAGGAAGGATTACAAGTAAAATAAAGCTTACTACAATGAAAATGGTGAAGAAAATGCAAAAACTCAACTTTCTCTCCATACAACTTCATCTTCTTCCTTGGAACTTCTCTCTCTATACTACCCCTAAGCTTAGGTGGCCTCCTCCTTTCAAAAGCTTGTGTGAAGCTGAATAAATGGTGTAGAGCCCTACATTTTTCATCCATGATGCTCTCCTAGCCTCTGTGTGTAAGTCTCCCATCAATGGGAGGTGAGGTGACGCATTGGACTGGCTAGAACAAGCATAGTCTGCACTCACCATGCATCCTTCCTTATCTCTCCTCCTTTCCCATCATCCATCTTCCAAAGCTGACTTTAGAGTGTAGGTAGGAATGTATACATGTAGAATGTGTCAGAGGATGTGTGGGGGAATCATATGTTAGAACCCCAAGCAACTGGAGCTGGACTTGCAGAATCTGGCATTTTTGGGCCAAACCTTTCGGAAGGTCGAAGCAAAACCTTTCGGAAGGTCTTAAGGAGGATCTAAGCTCAAGACCATTTTTCATATATTTGTCAAAAAATTTGATCAAACGTCCGATTGAGCTAAAATTTGGATACAATAAAGAGGACATCCAGAATGAAAACTTTCATGTTTTGCAGTCTTTTAGATTTGAAGTGGACCATGGTAAAAAATGGGGAATAAAGAGGTACTGCTACCAAATGGTGTGGGTGCCAGTACCTATGTTACCAATCATTGATACCTCCTTGATTTCTTTTACTTTTAGGCCTTTAAATCCTCATGTAATGTGTCTATCTATTAACCACTCATCCACACATAGTTGCAGGGATCCGGAAGCCATCATTTACTCTATTATTACCTACAATGTCAAAATTTTTACATTATTCACAACTTCGATGAACTCTAACTAATTAAATGCAAAGTTGAGTCAAAGTGCACGTAATGATGCCATTAAATATGCAATATTACGCGCTCATCATCGAGATTGAAAGAAAATGCAAGTAGACCCAAGTCTCCTAGAAAGGAAAAAGATAGTGGGGGTAGACCTTCTAGACATGAGGTTGAGAAGAAGGATTAGTTCTCCAATGGTAAAAGTGTCATGGATTTGGACACATAGATGCAGAATGTGCTAATGCTATGAAAAAGGACATGCCCAATGAGAGGAGAAGAGCCTTAAAGGCTAAGGTGACTAAAAATGAAAGTGAGTCCACAATGAGTGTTGACTCCTATTCATCAACTGATAAAGGAAACTTCACATCCTTTATGGTCCCACTACAGATGTAGATGACTTAGTTGTAGAAGTCTCTAATACTGAGGATAGACCAAGAATATTGAGGATCTAAAAGATGCTTATAATGAGTCATACAAAGAGTGTCTGAAGCATGGTGATTCGCACTTTTTAGTGATCTGAATTATATTATATTATACACCCAAGTGTAAGTGGTCAAATTGTAGAACGGACCGACTATCAAAGGTTCTTTCTCTTTTTCTTTCTCTCTTTTCTTTCTCTAAGGATTTCTCTCTTTGAAGCTATAGTGGCCGGCTGGTCTTTTGAGGCGAGGGAGAATTCTTGTGAAGCTTGGAGTTAGCATGGAATGAAAACCCCTATATATAGGGGAGGATGAAGATTTCGGCCAAAGGGGGGGTCCTAACCCCCACCTCACCCTTCCTAAAGGTCAAGCCTTGCAGTGGTGCAAGGTGTCTTGTTCTTGAGCTACCACTTGTCGCCTTCTGATTTGTCCATGTTTATTTATTACACCTTAGTCCTTCATAGTTTGAAGTCTTACAAAATTGCCCTGTATTTTTTGGTATTCCTGCATTTGACCCTGAAATTTAAACATAAAGTATTTAAAACTTTAATTTACGCATAAACTATAATTCATAATTTTTAGTTATTTTATCTTACAAAATTGATTACTTAATTATTTTATTTACGCACTAATTAGGGTTAATCACAAGGTGAGAAGTTGCTTTCGTTGAGCATAAGGCTCAAATCAAGTGAGGATCAAAAGAAAGAACTTCATATGGACTTGGTGAAGTCCAAGGCTCATATTGTTGGGCTTGAGGAGGAGAAGTCTGTCTATGATAAGGTGAGCTTCCTTGAATGAGAGCACAAAGGGATTTTAGAGTATAAGAAGAGTCTTGAGTTTAAACTTATCAAACTTGACATAGACCTTCATGAATCATAAGAGCTCTTGAAAAGATTTTCCGAAAGAACGAAAAGCTTGATAGAATGTTGGTAATAGAAAAAAGTGTTGGTTATAAGAGAGGATTATGATTCACTAATAAACACAACAGCTCCATTTCTTCCAAAATCATGTTTGTGAAGGGTTATTGACTAGCACAAAATGTTGCATAGTTTGTGCCACTTGTTATGCCCTTTTATACTTGTTTTTGTTGTGAAATTGGGGATAAATGCGATTAATGTACTTTCTAATGAAATCTTGTGTGAATATAGGTGAAGATTTGCAAATGGCTTGAGTTAAGCCCCCATTGAAGTGTTTAAAGACAATGGAGTTGAAGGAATAGCTTAGAGGAAGGATTGGAAGGAGAAGAAACCAAGAAAAAGACAAATTGTATGAAAACCTTTCAGAAGATTGTGTCACAAACATTCTGGAATGTTTGTACTTTGAATTGCCTAAATACCCAGCCAAAACCTTCTAGAAGGTTTGCATCGACCTTCCAGAAGGTTTTCACTTGGTCTACCTATTCTTTGCCAAAACCTTCAAGAAGGTTTTGTCTACTGGAATGAACCTTCCGGAAGGTTTGCATCGACCTTCTGAAAGGTTAAGCTCACTAGATTGTTGTTTTAACTGTTCATGCACAAACCTTCTAGAAGGTTTGGATCGACCTTTTGAAAGGTTTTGCCCAGAAATCCCAGAAAGCCTGTAACTCAAGCTCTGCCACTTGGGGGGTCCCAACTACGCTTCTCCCACTTGTCCCCTAACATCTCCCTACGTTTGGAGAGCACTTTTGCACACACACACATTTTCATCCCACACATACGTTCACCCCATTTCTTGCATCATTTTGAGGGAGAGTGACACTCACCTACTCGTATAATCCATACATATGACCGGGTGACCATCCTCAAACTTCCTCACTCAATACCATCCTCAAACTTCCTCACTTTGGCCATATCTGTGTCCACGTAGTTATCGGCGAAATAGGCTAACTCTATGAACTTAGCCACATACTCCATCACCATCATCGTCCCTTGTCTCAAGTCTAAGAACTCCCGAGCCTTTGGGAAGGACTTGCCTAGAAAGAGTTCCTTGAATTATGCCCATGTCATTACCTCCAAGTTCTTGGAGTCCTTGACCCAATCCCACCATACTTGGGATTCTCTCTCTAGCTGAAAAGTAGCTAGTGTTATCTTCATGGCATCGGAGGTAATCTCCATAGCCCTCAAGATCTTATCCACTTGTCAGAACCAATGGCCAGCCACTATAGGATCCGCCCCTCCCCAAAAGATCGGAGGATTGTGTGCCTTGAACTTCTGGAGGTGATTTGAACCTCCTTGACTCCCACTTGCACCTGTCTGCACAATAGTAGCGGCTGTAGCACTAGCTTGTGCAGTGGTAGCCGTTGCTGCACCAATAGCCTCCATGAAGGCTTGTTGGTCAAAGGCCGGTGGTAGTGGTTGGTTGATTCGTCCACCCCGACGTCCCCTTCCTCTAGTTGCCATCTACACACACATAAGATAGCAATAGATTATTTAGTTGTCATCTACACACACATAAGATTGCAATAGATCATTTAGTTGCCATCTACACACACACAAGATAACAATAGATCAATTACATAATATCCCAAGTTAGGGATCAAGTATTTAAACTTGGAGATTTTCGTCCTTGTTTCACTAGTAGTGCTTGTGCCACCTACTAGTAGACATTGACACATAAAACTATACCGTTCATTCTTTTTTCTGAACCCAAGGTTATGTTTTCTATCCCTAGTGTTTCTCTTTTCCACATGCCTTTTACCATGCATACAGTTCACATAACACATTGCACATAATCATGTAGCAAAATTTAGCATATAACATGAAATGCATAATGAATGTAATGGTCTAAACTCATGCCCATCAAGACCTAGGTAAATCGTATACCTATGCTTTGATACCAAGCTGTGACACCCCAAAATCCGGGGGTCCGTTGATCACCCATCAACCCGTGGATACCGAGTAACTCGATATCGCGCCGTAATTTCCCATTTACCGGGATCCATAATTTAACAAAATTCGGACAGAGTCTCCTTTTTACGGGAAGCTCTACCCAAAATACAACCTGTGCAATATACATTCACATGACCCATTCGAGGCCCAATATAAAATAATGACCACACCGGGTCCATTTATCCATACTTTTGACGCCCCTAAAACTGGGGTTCCTATGTCAATATATGAAGTGTGACATTGAATTGTAAAACTGTGACATTGACGTGTAAAAGTGAAACATGACGTGTAAAAGTGTAACATGACCTGTAAAAGTGTAACATAGCCTGAAAAAGGGTAACACTGCCATGTACCACTATGATCTATAACACATCATACCTATGCATTAAACATAGTTAATATAAATTCAAATTTCAATCCTTTTACATACATTACATGCCAAAATTTAATTACAAGTCTACTTTTACAAAAAAACATGGATGAAAAGCCACAAGTCGGCTTTTCTTCCTCCTTAAGTGCCCGAGTGAGTGCCGTCCCTCGGCGTATAACCCGTACCTGAAATGTTTCCCGTATAAGGTGAGCCACGCTCAGTAGAAAGTTTCCTACAGAGGCTACTCCCCTCCTAGATGCATATGCAATTGTTTTATGCAACTTTCCACAACAAGTCCACCTTTCAACAATTACATGCAATGAAATGTTGGAAAATTTATGATGCCATGACATGTAATGAGATGAAACTCACCCATGCATATTATCCCGAGCCCACACCGACTCTTACACGCAATACGATGCATATGTGTAAAACAACATCCTTGATGAAGGCACATCCAAAGATCATTTTGAAATTAAACCATATTTCATAAAACCAATTCATTCTTGGATGTTTCCCATCAAATGAATAATTTATATATTTTAAAATCATGTGCCCTTATTGGGTATCGGATTTAGGAATCGTACCTCCGGCTCCGTACGCTGTTACACTTTTCTGGAATTTTACCGCCGGTAAGTGTATCAACCAAGTGGCCGAGCCTCTCACCCGAGGGAGTGTCTATCCTTTCTTGCTAACCCAACACAAGTTTTCTCATTCAACATGCGACTCTGTGGGATCTTCGATCCAACATCTCTGAGTCCACACATCAAGTACCAAGAATGGTAATTGATTACTCCATGCATACCCACTCACAACCATGTCTAAGCCTATGAATGTGATGCAACCTCATGCTCAAAATGCAATAAATGCTATGTGAGCAATATAAATCACATATCATCAATCCCATGGAATTCATATCATATGCATAGAATTTTCATAAAGCCACATTATGCTCAATATACCAAACAAGTATACGGCCATATATCATAACAAGCCCAACATGTTATTTATATCAACATAACAATATGGAATCATACAAGGCATTTAATCAAACACCTTCAAGGCAAAGATTTCATGTTATCACATAATATTGCCTACACACACTTCAACATCCTCAAGTGTCAAGAAATGGGTTCTCATAGCCCACACATATCAATTTATACTAGAATTGGATTGAAGTCATTTCCTAGACTCATTCTCCATTTACATGTCCAAATCATACAAGACATTTAATCAAACACCTTCAAGGCAAAGATTTCATGTTATCACATAATATTTCCTACGCACACTTCAACATCCTCAAGTGTCAAGAAATGGGTTCACATAGCCCACACATATCAATTTATACTAGAATTGGATTGAAGTCATTTCCTAGACTCATTTTCCATTTCCATGCCCATACACATACATATAGGTCAATATCTATACATACACATATAACCACATACTCCCAACCATTCCTATAGGCCTTCTAGGTTAAGAATAAACCCAAGTACGAGAATCCCCTACCTCTTGGAGCGTAGAACAAAGGTAGAGCTTCAAGAAAAACTTCACAAGCTCCAAACTCTTTGATTTCACAAAATTTCCCTTTGTGGATCTTCGGTGAAATCACTCGTTCTTGGCTCAAACGATTCCAACCGACGAAACTCTAGGAAATCGCAAGAGAAAGCCTTGGATTACCCTTTCTCTTTTCTCTCTTCTCTTCTCAAATTCGGCGGCTGAGCATGTGGGTGAAATATCTGATACTTTCCAAGGCTTGGCCCGAGTCGCACCCCGTGTCCCCCTTTGTCCAGGTCTATTTTTGCCCCGAAACGATAACATTTCATACCGGTTTAAGCTCAAAATATTTTATATGAAATTTATTTAAATTATTTTCTAAATTTCAAAATTTTTATAAAATTTTTATTTTTTTGGGGTCACCAGACGCCGTCACCTCAAAAAACGTGAAAAACTCGACTATCTCAAAATTCAACAAAAATTGACAAGGCAGCTAGATTTTGCGATGCGAATCCAATGGTGAGATCTGTTGTCCCATCCGAGCTCTATAAAAATATGTATTTAAAAGACGCATTAGAATGAAAAATTACCATTTTACCCTTTTTCAGAAAAATTTTAAATTTTTCCTGGGTTTCACAGCATTTCCCTCCTTGGGATAAAGGGAACAATATACCCATTGATCTTCTGGCGAGGTTAATGCGGGATTATCTCTAATCCATGTGTAGCACCACTCCCTCATGCATTCTCCTACCAATCCAAGCTCATGCCTTTCTAGTCAACCTAGGAATGTTATAACTACTCCCTCAATTCCATGAAATTGAAAGAGAGAATTGACTTGATCCGAAATTTGTACACCCAAGTGCAGACGGTCAAGCTATAGTAATAATTCGGTTAAGTCCGGAGTCAAATCCATAGAGAACTATGATTGGTGTTTTGAAGTAAGCAATGACAGAGACAAAGTAACTAGAAACCTTGAGTTAGTTCAAGGATCAGAACATGTAATTAATCATCTGGTTTATTATAATTCTGTTTTATAACTCAATTAACTCTCGTGTTAATAGCAAGTTATTCGGAATATAAAGATGGACTGTGAGAATTAAGCACAAGGTTCCGATGCCTTTCTAGAAGTTTACAAGAATTGTTTGTGCCGAGACTCACCCAATCTACAAACAAGCAAATGTTTCTGCAAGGCATCCAACCATGACATTAATGTTCCATTCTTTAAATAAAGCACAAAAATGGTGAATATTGAAATGTTGTCATGAAGATCTAACCGGGGTACTTGCCTTGAATCAACGGGTCTTTCTAGGCAAGAGTCATCCGTGTCATAGAAAGAACCCACGGTTATACAAAGTACCTTAGCTTTGCTAGATGCATTCAATCATTCAATAAGCAAGAAGAATATAAAGCATTAAAGCATAAAGTAAATGCACAAATATAACTTCTGAACAATTTATACATATTCATCACCTCTTACTAAAGAGTGAATGAGGAACTACTCACTCTTCGTGGCTTTGGTAAAGGTAGAAAAGTGAATGATATTCATCCGTCCAAGTAGAGAAGTTACAATGTGAAATACACTAAACAAAGAGCCGATCTTCAACGAAGAATGAGTGAATCACATCCCACCCTTCACGACTTTGGTAAATCTCTAGAAAGGTGGAAGAGTTTCACTCTAAGAAAAAAGGAAGCTCAAGCAATGGAAGTGAAATAAATAAACAATGAAAGTAGAAGAAAGCTAGTCACTTTTGGAGGGTTGCTTCCTCAACCAACAAATGGAGGGTTACTTCCTTAACCAACAAACGAAGCGTTGCTTCCTCAACCAAAAGATGGAGGGTTGCTTCTCCAACCAACAAATGAACTATCTCTCTTGATATAAGCAAATATAAATCTAAGAGCAAGACAAACTGTATGAGTGGGAGTCTAAGCCTCCATCCAAGCTCTCTATTACTTCTTGGTGTTGTCTAAGTCTTACAAACTAATTTCTAGTCTACTACAAGAACCATCTCCCCCTTTCAAAGGCTCCCCCAAGGGGAGTATTTATAGGCAAGGAGGAGGGGGGACAAGAGAGTGTGAAGGAATTGTGTATGTTGCCCAAGTCGAAGTGAAAGCCAACTACTCTATAGCCTACATGTGAAGAACGTTCAAACATGATTTGGCATTCAAACGTTGTTTCTATTTTTGCTTTATGGGTGTTCGAACGTTGTCTGGCGTTCAAATGTGTCTTTTGTCTTTACTTTATGGATGTTTGAACGCCATATAGGGCCTGACCTTCTCACTCAAGTGGCCTGTTGTCTTCTGTGGAAACCTATTTCCACACTCCATGCATATCTTGGGGCTTTGCACTCATCACCTGGTCCTCAATCAATTCAAGTGGACATTCAAACATGTGTTGGCGTTCGAACGTGGTACTCAAGTACCTCAAGGTCTTCCTTCTTGGCTGCAACATGTCGTGTCGCAATAGTTTGGTCTTCACATGTTTTAAGTTAACGTTCGAACGTTAATTGGCGTTCGAACATTCTTGGCTTGGTCCAAGCTTCTCCAATTGTCCCTCGATATGTTGGTGTTACATCCAAGTGTGATATTTGTTGATCTTGAGCCGTTGCTCACTTTAGGACCTAGAATGTCTTCATTTAAAACTCCATCAAAGTATAATTAGTCTTAAAAAGGCATGGAAATATGCTAGTTTTAACTACTAATCACACCCCAACCTATATATCGCTAGTCTCTAGTAATACAACAATAATGGAATGTAAATCTATTTCTAATGCCTTTTTCGTAGGTCTTCCAGTTGCATTTAGCTTATATAACAAGCCGTTGAATAACTAGGTTTACCCTAGCAGATGAGTGTTGTCTCGTGAGGGTTTTCAATGAACCTACCCACACACTTCAGTCAAATAGATGCGTATGTGAGATTGCTGATTAAAGTGAATTAGCATCATCATCGTTAGGACTCTCAACCCTCAATCTTGACTTATCCCGCATGCTCCTCTTTTATAGGTATTTACTATATGCAAAAATTAGCGTCAGTCACATTGGCATATGAAATTTTCTTTGTGGTTGGAATTCTTATTCTAGAAACAAGAATTGTTATATAACAATCATTCCACTTTACCACCTTGAATGGATAGCTTCGATTTCGTAAACCTCTCTCAGAATGCTTTCAGCAAATATTTGCTCCGATTATAGTGACTTATCTCTCAAAGGGCATGTGATCAGAAGATTTCCAATTGAAAAATGCCATGCATAGTTAGTATAAGAGTCAAGTTTTGAGGAAACATACTTAATTTTGGCATAATCTCATGAAAGAATATTGATGCAAATAAAGAAATACTAGTTAACATACACCACTTGTAGTCGACGACCAACACATGCATCAGTCTTGAGATCAATTAGGGCTTTTTATAGGTTGTAATGTGGCCAGAGGTCAGTGGCTAACGAAATGACGTCAATGGTGTTCAAAAGCTATCCCCTTTTATTTTGTAGCACACCTTTTTCTAGCTTCTCAACATTTTGCCTGTGAATGGTATTTCATTCTTTCATTTTTCTATTTTTTCACTTTCTTGGCAATTCCTTGTCTATTTGTCTCTTTTCTTTTTCGGTTGTTTCCACCGATTTTTCTTTCATTGAACAATAGCCACCTTCTTCTGTTCTATTTTTCTTGCCTTTCTGTATCACACTGATTTATAAGAGGGTGCAAGAAAATTAGATAGCAAGGTATGTTAAGTGTACTATCTTGTGGCTCGGTTATCATAAGGGTATTTCAAAAAAGAAATCACTCATTGAAGGCTCAAGCATGGTTGACTAGGGATATTCTTTTAAAGGAAATGGCTAAGGCTGAAAGTCAAATCAAAGATGGCCTAAGATCCTTTCTTAAGTATGTGCACATGCATGTGTCATATGCAAAGGTTCCTTGTGGGATATGTCAATAGATCACTTTAGTTGCGTTAGTCAAAGCTAGGTTAACGAGATTATTGAAAAAATGAAAATGAAAGAGATTACTTGAGTAAATGTTGATATTCTCTCAAAAGCATCGTAAAGCTCAAAACTTACCATGGTATTCTTTGTCATCTCCACTGATTATGTCGGGTGTTTCAGAGAATGCCAGTTATATATCGATTCCATTTTTGAGTTTGATCATCTTGTACTTTCAAAATAACAAATACTAATGTACATTTGACAATTTAAGCATATAGAAAATACTAGTTTTCCAAGAAATGTGGTTTTAAGTCGTAGTTGCTAAGTTGATGTGTCAAACTAATCCTATGCTTAGTCATGTTAACAAGCAATCTTAGAAGCCACATTTGTTCCATTATTTATTAACAAGAATTATTAAAGTGTTAATTCTACATAGGCATTTAAACAGATAAAAGTGATAAACTGAATCATTCATTTAACAAAATATGATTGTCTGCATCAATATCAAAGATTCAATTCATCCTCAAAAGAAATGACCAAACACAGAAATTTCAACTATCCACAATATTCTACCAAAGAAGAAACTTACATCGACAGAGAAGAAACAACATCACACAAGAAGAAACAAACATCCACAACAAACTATAATCAAAAATAGGAATCCCTCTTCTAATCTCCTCCATCTCACTCTCCCCTGGATCCACAAGCTCCACCTGGTACACTATGTCCACCCCTCAGAAGGTGAAGGATCTCATCCTGGTTACTTTAATGCTAAGCATGATGTCTCGTAGAGAGCACCAGGCACTAGTGCTAGAACTGGGGCCTACCTCCTAGGGGTACTCTCTCTCTTCCTCCAATTCTCTCTCCTCTTCCCGGTCGAGCTCATCTTGCACCTCATCCACTCCTTGGATAGAGGGCTCCTCTTGTCTGGCCACTAGGCCACTACTATGACCTTGGCTCCTCCTAAAGGATGCTTTGTTTAGTGGCCCCATTGGCTTTTGAATCTCTATTTTTGGCCTTACCCTTATCTCATGATCCTTGAATATTTCAGTCACTAAGGGTGCCGAAGGGAAGTGAGTTTCTTTTCACGTTGCATCCTTTCTTCATCTTAGTGAAAATGAGGGAGGGTAAGTCTATGCTTTGGCCTTTCCCAAGTGCATAAAGTAGGCAAGCCATCTTGGGGAGAATCTCGTTCTTACGCCTAATTGGGACCAAGTTCGAGACTGCAATTAAATTCAACATCTTATACTTATCAGTGAGCTCCCCTTGTAGAGAAATCTCTGCCCCGACCAAGAAAAACCAGTCAACTCTGTGCCCACAATGCTCAATGCCACATTTTCCTTGGGGGATATGTCAGATTTTGTTCCCTAGGCACTTCTTGCCTCATCTCCTGAATTTAATTTTCATCAACATCAACATGGACCCCCTTACATACGTCTTTATTGCTTCGTTGATGATCTCGGCGTTGGAGTAAAACTCTCGCACCAAGTCAATCATAACCTCCCTACCGTTTCACAAAAACAACACCCAAGCCCTCCTCTCAAAATTCTCTAAAATACTCAACCCAGTAAAATCAGTTAACATTACATCACGCTCACAAACTACAACATGGTTTGTGTAAAAATTCTCATACCTGTCAGCTTTTAGAGAAGTGGGGAATAAGGTCTTGTCATATCTTTGCATAGTGGGTGGCCTCCCTTTTCTCACTTTGACCACTTCCTCCACGAAATTAGCCTCTTGGTTGACTGGGTTGCACCTAGCAAGCAGCTTTACTCTTGGAGGCATGGTGTTTCGATTTTGAGGTTGTGAGTGCTTTGAAAGTCCTGATTTTCTTGTGAAATTGAGGGTGTTTGATGTGGGAATGGCTTTGGGGTGGTTGATTTTTGGTAGAAATGGATATTGGATGGTGTTTCGAGGTATGGGTAATGAAAAAAGACTCTAGGGTTTGGAGGTTTTGGAATGGTTTTACGGGTTTTGGAATGGGGAAGACGAACCAAGCTTTTATAGCTTGAGAAGTGACATTCGAATGTTAATAACGTTTGAACGTTTGTAGAAGGATTTTTAAAAGATCATTCGAACGTGACTGTCATTCGAACATGGTGAGCTGCAAGTACATTTGAGTTATGTCAGAGATCAAAGTACTATAAGCTCTTCTCGTTCAAACGTTCTTTTGGCGTTCAAACATTAAGTTCTCGTTAGAACAGTCTATTGGCATTTGAACGTGCTAAGCTCCCAGTACTTTTTGTTTCCATCAGAGGCTGAGTACTTTAAGAAGTTGACGTCAGAACGTCACTTGGCGTTCAAACGTTGAATCAAAAATCAAAAATTTTACTGCACTACACAATACAGAATCAGAGAGCTTTATACACATAAGTTTGTTCCCTACCCACGCTTTTGGTTGGTATTTTTGGGCGTTCCTTGCCCGGCCCATATTTTCATTTTAGTTAAAAGAGTTTGTACAAAAAGGGTTTTTGCATTTTTTAACAAAAAATCGGACCCTTTGGCTTTCATCCCAATAAAAGTACAATTTTCTACAGAGAATAATCTAATCCGAGTCTCCCTCTATATCTATGTAGTTTGAACAACTAGTGACTCTCCAATTTTTCTCTGTCACAAACCGATTATGCAAAGTATCGGAATAGCATGGCATCTCAGGGTAATCCTTACTCAGCCCATTCACTATCTAGTCTAATCGATAGAGTGCACCACCAGAAATTGGTTTAGAACACTAATTATACCTTTTCTCATGAAAGACTTTGCCACACTGTTTACAGACACCAAGTCTTTTGGCACGACGACGTTTAGCAAAAGTGCTTTTGCCACAGAGGAATTTCGCTTGTTATTCTCATATCTCATTTTTTCTTACCAATTTTGCTTTTCTCGTGATCACAACATGCACATTAGATGGAAAAGTGCGTAGAACTCCCAAACTAAACCAAAAAAGTTTAACATCCATATTTTCTACGTTTTAAGACTCATTACCTGGTTCGTTAATGACTGTCAGTCACAAAGACAATTAAAGCTAACTCATAGACATAATCATTAATTTATACAAAAAATAGGACAAGGTACACAATATTATTAGAAACAATAACAATAACCAAAAAAAAAAATTTACAGGCACAAAATATGAACTGTAGTTCTCACCCACAACCTAATGTTTTGAATTTACCAGTGTATGTGTCTTGGAGATGAGGTTGAAAGGTAGAGATATGTTCATCTATTGACACCTACAAGCAAAATACACAAATTAATCATTTCTACACAGATCTGGGTTTCTGCTAGGATGAAATCCCCTGATTGTGAGTGCCGACAAAAGAAAAACAGTCATGTACAAATAGAGTAAACAAATGCAGATCATGAGGCAAATGACTTGGTCTTCGGGGAGTATGGTCATGGGGCTGTTGGGAGTTGGGTTGTGTTGCAGAGAACAACACAAAAGAAAGAAGAAGAATAAGAAGAAAGAAAAAGGGAAAAGTGATGGGGAAATAGGGGGTGGGGTCCCTTATAAAGGCCTTCACGTAGGTCAGTTTTAATCGGGCTTTTCTTGACCCGACCCCTTTTTATGTCGGCAGGCGTGAATCTCGAAGGGATATTCTGGGTCCATTAAAAGAATGGTTTCCACATTTTTAACAAAGTCCTCCAAAAATTGTTTCAACCGCTAACCATTAATAATAAAGATATTACCGTTCGAGGGGTTTTCCACTTCTACTGCTCCGTGTCTAAACACATTTTTTACAATATAAGGTCCAGTCCATTTTGACTTCAACTTACCAGGAAAAAGGTGTATTCTTGAATTAAACAACAGGACTTTTTGAGCAGGTTCAAAAGACTTCTGCACTATGTTCTTGTCATGAAAAATTTTCATCCTGTATTTCACAATCTTAGCATTCTCATATGCTTCATTTCTCAATTCCTCCAATTCATTAATTTGAAGTTTCCTTGACAGTCAGGCCTTGTGCAGGTCAAAGTTCATTGCTTTAATGGCCTAATATGCCCTATGTTCCAGTTCCACAAGTAAGTGACAAGGTTTGCCATAGACTAATTGATAAGGAGACATACCCAAAATTGTTTTAAAAGCAGTGTGATATGTCCAGAGTGATCATTATGCCCAGGTCAAATTATCTCGATTAGCTAATTCAGCCTATCCACTAGTCTGTAGATGATAAGGGGTTGCAATTTTGTGAAAAATCAAGTATTTTTTCATCCAATTCCATAAAAGGACGATTGCAAAAATGAGCACCCCCATTATTTATGATTGATTTCAGAATTTCAAACCGAGACAAAATATTTTCTTCTAAAAATTTGATCACCGTTTGGTGATCATTATTTCGGCATGGAATTTCCTCAACCCATTTAAACACATAGTCTACGATCACTAAAATGTATAGATAGCCAAAGAAGATGAGAAATTGTCCCATAAAATCGATGCCCCAACAGTCAAAAATTTCAATCACCAAAATGGGGTTTAAGGGCATCATGTTTCTTTTGAAATACTTCCCAACCTTTGGCATCTATCACATCCAAACAAAATGCATGGACGTCTTTGAAAAGGGTGGGCCAATAAAATGTACACTGCAAGATTTTTGCAGCGATTTTCGTTGATGAGAAATGGCCACCACATGCTTCAGAATGGCAAAATGATATTATTTGTCTGCTTTCATGAGCGGCTATGCAACGCCTTATAATCTGATCCTTACAGTACTTGAATACGTAGTGATCTTCCCAAAAGAAGTTGCGAACCTCCCTTAGAAATTTCTTTCGGTCCATCATTGTAAAGGATGGAGGGGACATACCCGTAGCAAGAAAGTTAACAATATTAGCGTACCATGGTGTCTCCTCGATGGTGAAAAATTATTCATTGGGGAAATTTTCATTGATTGGTACTCCATCCTCCTGGAAGTCATATGTTAATCTGGACAGATGATTTGCCACCATATTCTCAATGTCCTTCTTTTCCTTAATGACTAGATCAAACTCTTGGAGTAAGAGTATCCATCTTAAAACCCTTGGCTTGGCGACCTTCTTTGTGAGCAAAAATTTCAGTGCTACATGATCAATAAATACAACAATAAAAGAATCACTGAGATAAGAACAAAATTTCTCCAAAGCGAAAACTACGAAAAACAATTCTTTTTCAGTGGTTGAGTAATTCATTTGAGCTTCATTCAAAGTCTTGCTTGCATAGTAAATCACATATGGTTTCTTATCTTTTCGTTACCCCAATAATGCAACATCACACTTTAGTTCAAAGGGTAGGGTCCAGTTAGGGGGTTGCATGATTGGGGCAGAAATTAACATGCCTTTAAGCTTGTCAAAAGCTTTATGACTTGATTCACTCCACACAAAATTTATGTCCTGACTTAGGAGATGACACATGGGTTTAGCTATGACACTGAAATCTTTTATGAATCTCATATAAAACCTTGCGTGTCCCAGAAATGATCAGACATTCTTTTTACAGTCTTTGGAGCAGGCAGATTTCTAATTAGATCTATTTTTGCCTTGTCTACTTTCATGCCTTCAAATGAAAAAACATGATCTAAGACAATGCCTTATTTTACCATTAAATGACATTTCTTCCAATTAATTACCAGATTGGCTTCCTGACATCTTACCAATACCTTCTCTAGGTTGGCCATACATGAATCAAATGAAGCACCATAGACAAAGAAGTCATCCATGAACACCTCCAAAAAGTTCTCGACCATGTCACTAAACAAGCTTAGTATACATATTTGGAATGTTGCAGGAGTCTCATGTAACACCTCCAAAGGGTCATGTGAATGTGGTTTTCTCCTGGTCATCCAGTGTAATTTTAATTTGATTGTACCAGGATTAGAAAATAGTAAAATTCATGCACTGCAATTCTCTCTAGAACCTAATAAAGAAAGGGAAAGGGGAAATAGTTTTTCCTAGTTACCAAATTGAGCTTTCGATAGTCAATACACATCTGTCATCCTGTGACGCCTCGAGTTGGTACTAGTTCATTTGCATTATTCTTGACCACTGTGAGCCTAGAATTTTTGGGCACAACATGAATTGGACTAACGCATTTGCTATTGCAGATAGGAAAGATTATCCCCGCATCTAAGAGTTTGAGCACTTCCATTCTCACAACCTCCTTCATATGAGGGTTTAGTTATCGCTGCATTTGAGGAGAGGGTTTTGAATCCTCTTTAAGGTATATAGCATGATTGCAGATCAATGGGCTTATACCTTTCAAATCAGTGATGGTCCACCCGATGGTGCTTTTATGACTTTTAAGAACTTCAATCAGTTTAGACTCTTGCAAGTCTGTGAGCTTAGATGAAATTACCACTGGGTATGACTCGTCCTCTCCTAAGAATGCATATTTGAGGTCAAATAGGAGAGTTTCAATTCAGGCTTTGGTGGCCTGACACTTAATGAGAGTGGCTTTGTGCCACTTAGTGAAAGTTCCTTGAATTTGGGGGCTTATGTCTCAATAGCATGAGTGGGGCAATTCTTTGGATCATCATTTATTGTCTTAGATATGATGGATTCTGACAGAGAAGATTCAGTGGGGTTTTCACATAATGTGTTATGCCAAATGTTCCTAAACCAATGACTCAATGAAATTTATTTCTCTCTCTTCTTTGTCCTCTCCTGGGTGTTTGGAAACATTGAACATATTCAGCTCAAGAGTCATATTCTCAAAGGTTAATTTCATGACCCCAATCCTGCAATTGATTAGTGCATTTGAAGTTGTTAAGAAGGGTCGACCAAGAATTATAGGAATTTGGTTCTTTGAATGCTTTACTGGCTGAGTGTCTAGAATGATGAAGTCAGCATGGAAGACAAAGTTGTCCACTAGGGACACCCCAAGGAATTTTTACAGATCTGTCTACCAACTGAAGTATGGCACAAGTGGGTTTGAGTTCACCTAGACCCAACTACTTGTAGATGGAAAAAGGGAGCAAGTTGAAACTAGCTCCAAGGTCTAATAGTGCTTGTTCAATTCTGAAGTTTTCAATAACACACGACACAATTAGATCCAGACACTCTAGATCTTTGTATTTTGGAGGGTTTTTGTGTTAAAGTAGGGCGCTGACTTGTTTTGTCAGGAAGGCACTTTTTTGAACATTTTGGCTTCTTTTGACTATGCACAATTCTTTCAGAAACTTGGCATAAGATGGAACCTATTTGATTGCAAGCAGAAGTGGAATTTTGATTTTTACTTGCTTAAAAAACTCATAAATTTTAGGCTGATTATTCAACTTCTCTATAGTTTTGAGTCTATTAGGAAAAGGAACAGGAATAAGACACGGAGGTCCTTTTTCCTCTATAGATTCTGGCTCTTGTTCAATCATAGGCTCAGGTTCTTCTGGTTCAAGCTCAACTGGTTCAGGCTGAACTAGTGAGTTGATTGGGATTGACTTAGAAGCCTGAGTGGGACAATTGTTATAGTTCATTTGGCTTTGCATGAACTGACTGAGTGTGTCATATAGGCTCCTCTTATGTGGTGGTTGGTATGGTTGATATGTGGGAGCTCTTTAAGGTGGTGGGTGTGAACCTTCTTGTTGGTTCACGGGAGTTGGTTATATGTTTCTCCAATTGAAGTTCGGTTGGTTCTGCCACCCTAGATTGTATGTTTCAGAGTATGGGTTGGGGTAAGGCTTGTTGAAGTTAGAAATTGCATTTGTTTGCTCCAACATAACCTCGTTGAATGCTGGAATGGTAGGACACTCACTAGTAAGGTGTTTTGTCAGTGCACAAATCCCACACACTTGTTATGTGGGAGGGCTAACATCAACTTGATGAACCTTTTTCATCTCTAAAGCTTCAAGCTTTCGAGATAAGGTGGACATTTTTGCTCTTAGGTCATTATCATCTCTCAAGGCATCCTTACCCCCTTTGGAATTAGATGGTTTGACTTCAATCATCTAACAATGGTAGGGGAGGCTGAGTCTCACATCTGAGAACTGTCAGATATGGTGTCAAAAAAATTGAATGCCTCCTCTGGACTCTTATCCATGAACTCTTCTTGAGCCATCATTTCGATAAACTAACATAGTCTAGTGGGTAAGGAGTCATAGAAAAATCCTACCAAAGTCCAATTCTCAAAAGCATGGTGCAGGCAGGACTGGAACAAATCCTTGAATCTCTCCCAACTTTGGTAAAAGGTTTCTATTTCTTTGACCAAAAAATTCATGATTTGCCCTTTCAGTGTATTAGTGCTGTGTAGAGGAAAAAATTTTCTTAAAAAATCATTTTGTAGTGCCCGCCAGTCAGGTATTGAAAGAGCTTCTAAAGAATTTAGCCATTGTTTAGCTTTATCCTTTAGAAAAAATGAAAAACATTTCATTTTGGCTAGCTCATAATTGTCTTGAAACGTTCCACATAATTCCTTAAATTATTTTATGTGCAAATATGGGTTTTCTGTTTCGAGTCCATGGAATTGATGGAGTAGTTGAACTGTCCCCGTCTTTACAGTAAAGAGGGGTGCATTTTCAAGAAAATATGTGGAACGTCTCACCCAAGACCATTGTACCAAAAGTTTCACCCAAGACCAAATTGCCATTAAAGAAAGAGGCTAAGGGTGACTTCGAGGGGGTGAGGTGAGTGAGAAATAAAACAATTGCTGATAAAAATGTGCATGTATGTCCCATCCCCGCCCCTTTCCTAATCATTTGAAACCACCCATGAAGGTGACTAACTATTCTGATAGTATTGAGATGTTCAAGCATGTTAAGATCAACATCTCACTCCTTGATGCCATAAAGAAAATCTCATCATGCGCCAAGATCTTGAAGGACTTGTGCACAGTAAAGAGGAAATTGAATGTTCATAATAAGGCATTCTTCACTGAGCAAGTGAGCTCAATCTTGAGGACAAACACACCACCAAAGTTCAAAGACCCTTGCTGCCCAACCATTGCCATCACAAAAGGGAATTGCATGGTGTAGCAAGTACTTCTTGATTTAGGGACAAGTGTCAATTTCCTGCAATACTCAATGTACCAACAACTCCAGCTTGAAGAGTTAAAGCCAACCCCAATCACTCTTTAATTGGCAGACCGAAACATTAGAACACCATGGGGAGTAGTTGAGGATGTTTTAGTCGAAGTTGATAATTTTTATTTCCCTGTTGGTTTTGTTGTGCTTGAAACTCATCCGGTTGCTAACCCTGGCTCACAAATTCCTATCATACTTGGTAGGCCATTCCTTGCTACTTCTAATGCCATGATTAATTGCTGGAATGGACTTATGAAGCATATTTTTTAGGAATATGACAATGGACTTCAAAGTTTTCAACTTATGCAAG
>CAUOFW020007747.1:343025-371308 GCA_963454935.2 Ilex paraguariensis | reverse complement strand
TTAAGAAAATGAAACGTACGAAGAGCAACCTATGTAGATTCTCGACACCAAAGAACAAGTATTACGTAACAAGGTCATACCACTTGTAAAAGTGCTATGGTAACATCATGGTGTTGAAGCAGCCACGTGGGAACTGAAAACAGATACGTGTAAAAAATATCCGTATCTTTTAATTCTCAAGATTAGTATCGAATTTCGGGGATGAAATTCTTTTTAAGGGAGANCACGTGGGAACTGAAAACAGATACGTGTAAAAAATATCCGTATCTTTTAATTCTCAAGATTAGTATCGAATTTCGGGGATGAAATTCTTTTTAAGGGAGATAGATTGTGATGACTCATATATACATAAATCATTAACACATTAATTAGGTCATCAATTTTGACTTTTATATAATTGAGATTTATTTATTTTAAATATATATATATATAAATATATAATAATATTTTTTATGAACAAATAGACCCCAAATATAAACTCTTCACATAAAAACGAGTCAAATGACTATAAATTAGGTCAAGTTTCATAACGAATAAATATATCTATGTACATAATGAATGAATAGATATATATATATATATATATATTATAAATATTAGAGGACATGAACAGTAAAAAGGTGCATTAAAAAAAAATGGTGAAGCAATGGACAAGTGTCCATAAGATGCTTGGTCCCCAAGCAAGCCTTGGCTATAAATAGCCAAGCCCAGTACATGGAACGGCACAGCAAGAAAAAAACAACAGAAAGGAGGAAGAAAGGAAGGGAGAAAGAGGGAAAAGGGGTCAAAATTTAAAGGAAGGGATAAAGAGAGAAAAGGGGTCAAAATTTTGTTGACCTAAGAGTTCGCGGTTGCTATCAAAATCTTCGGTAAGATTTTTTAGTTATTATTTAGTAAACTTTATAGGTTCAAGTCTCTTAAAGTTGATCCTCATTAAATATTTTTGGATCAAATTTAAGTATCATTATTTTTTATTAGTTATTCCAAAAATTATTTTAGTTTAACTAAACTCTTATTACCTATTATTATTTTAAAATATTATTTTAATTGTTTTGTCACAGTACATGGTGTCGATTAGAAGTCAAGGTAGAGGTAGGATTTTTTTTATCTTTTACTATCATTGATGCATTTTATGCATATTTGAGGATTTTATATCAAATCTATTTTTAATTATATAATATAATATTATATCGTTATAATCATGGGATCAAACTGGGGTTTAATAAATAAATCGTTATCATGCACATATTGTATTTTTATTTATATCGAGACCCTAATTATCTTATGAAACCATGTACCATAATAAATGTTTATTTCATTATTAATATTTAATGTTTGATTTGTTTTGGGGTTTGACTACGATATGACTTTATTTTGTGATTTTAATAAAATTACTATGAATGTACATAATCGAGGGCAGAGGGTTAATAGATGTGTGATCCTTGCGAGGATTCACAGGATCCCTACTGGTCCTTGGGTTCACCGGTTAGTAATATCGGTTGCTGTGGTAGCCTGTATGACACCACATAATTTTCGGTATTAGTGTTTCTAGAAAAGCAAGAATGGTATTGGGTTTTTTAGGGTGCAAAACCCCAAAGTTTTCTCTGAAGGCGATTCATGCGTGGACTAGAAAATTGACGGATTGATATGATCGATATGTGCTGAAATTTATTCATTTATTTGATTCATTACTTTACCATATTCTTGCATTTATTTGTGGTTTAGCTATATTATACATTGCTTTAAAACCTTAGTAGTCATTGATAAGCGTTATCCTACTGACCTGGTGAACTCATCCCTATCTAACATTTTTCAGATATATGAAGTCGGGCTGAAGGATAGGCTGAAAGGATGATGAAGAGAGTCTGGTATTATTATTTCTCTTTATGTTGTATCAAGAATATTTAAAATGATCTTGTAAAGGATTATGTACTCGTACGCGGAATATAATAATATAAGGAAGGTTATCATAAGTTCGGTGTGATTTTATTCTTTAATCATGCCCGGGTATTTATTTATTTTTTTTTAGAAGAAAAAAAAATCGGGACGTGACACATTGTCTAAATGAAACCATCAAAAAGGTAAAAGGAAATGCAGACGTTGAGATGGTGGCAAAATACAATCAACATGAGATCGAAAAAACAAAATCAAACACCATGGAAACTGGCCATCATCTCTTATTTTCCATAAACAAAAAAAACCAAAAAACTACGAACCCAAGTAAACTAACCTCTGCTTCTGCGTTAATTTTTTCTTGGCGCAACTTTTCTTCTTGAAGAGTCTTTTCCTTTTTTTTAGCCTCTTCCAGAGCTGCATCATCTCTTATTTTCCTTTCTTCGATTTGGGATCTGTATTCATGGTCCCTCTGGACAGCAGTCAAGTGATTATCAAGCGCTTCTGCACTACAGTAATTCACATAAAATGTCAATAAGATATTCCACAATTCCAGCAACACCATACCAACTTGTAAATCAAATATGACTAGGATTTAGCCTTCCCATTTTTCGCACTGGCTAGAGAAAAATAACTTTGTTTATCAAAACATAAAATATCTCAGTCAACACATTTTTCAGACTTTTGACAATCAGCTAGAAATTTTACAAGATATTATGCATAGATTTACATCTCTTTCAGGAAAGTACATTGTTGTTATCTGTAAAAATTACCAAACCATAATATTTATTACTGTCCTTATTTTATCATTCCCCAAGTTGAAATGTTAACCTCAGTTCCAAGCCTAAGGAGGTATTTTGTTGACAGTAAATTATTTTGTTGTTGATCAAGAGATTCACTATTCATCTTGAATGGTGGACCTTGATCTCTCTACCTGTTCCTTTATGCAGGAGAGAAAGAAAAAGTAAAATAGTTTTATACAAGCACGTTTAACAATATGGCATTGGCAACACTCATAATTCAAATCCATAGGTCATTGTCGTCTTGACCTAGATCACTTCAAAATAGTATACAACATAACAAACAGACAATATTCATAGTCATTTGCATATATCACAATGAATAAAATAAACAAAACAATAGGGTAGAACTAGAACACTGGATCTTACATTCTTCGTTGATACTGCATGTCAAGTTTTCTGTCTATCTCTCGTTGTGCTTCGGTATATTTCTCAACACGAACAAGTGCAGAGGTGAACTTCTCATTTTCATTAATCAGATCTCCCTCCAATGCTAATATTTGATTTCTAATTTCCTCCTGCATATAAAGATAAAAGCAAATTATGCACTTATACACAAAAATCAAAGCAGCAAAGAACGAGTCTCTGTTTGTGTGTGTGTGTGTGTGTGAGAGAGAGAGAGAGAGACAACTGAAGATGCATGCCAATACTCAAAGTATGGAGAACGGCAAAAGATCCATATCCTATCATCACTACAAGAATTATTCTCAATTGTTGTACTGCAAAAAGAGGCCACCCTATAGCAGGTTGTATTGCTTTATTTACTTATTCTTTTGATGTGGTACAGCGTAAAAGAGCAATACCATAAGCAACAACTATAAAGCTGTAATTTTGTCATCAAAGATATCAAAACTTCACTCTTGCACCAAGTCCGTCTCTCACTCACTCTCTCTCTTATTTTGTTTGGACAAGTTACAGAGTGTGAGTGGAAGAACCATGGAGTTGAACCAAGAGAAAAGCAATAAACTTTTTGCAAGTCTTGTGGTGCTAGACCCTTACACAAAGCCAGCCAACTAACTAAACACCTTCCACATATCCAATATAGGCATTAATGAGGAATCGTAGAGGTAAGATTTTCTAACCACTTTAATGCAGCATCAGCCAATCAGTGTCTTATTCCCACAATCACCAATGACGGGTTCAAAGAGTAAAACATGAATGTTTAGCGTCTCAAAATTACTTTTCAGTAATAGAAATCAACTAGAAAAATGTTAACTCTTAAACTATTCAGTTTCAAGGCTTTCACAGACGAAAGAAATTACAAATAGTTAATAATGTTGCACACCGTTATGCTAAGCTGATGTTCATGGGCTAACTCAGACAGTGCACCTTCCACTAAGCCCACTCTATTCATCAATTGGAGCTGGGTTCCAAGAGTCAACTCATCTTCAGAATCATCACTGTCACTGAAATTAAGACAAATTCGGTAAGCACCCAACATTTCAGAACTGTTGTTATGAACAACACTTGTAGAATAAGGATATGAAATATCAAATGTCTATTTGACTAGTAGAGTCTCATAAGTGAAATCTAAGATTAAGGTGTCTCTACAATCTACTTTATCGTTTTTCATTTGAACTTCCCAGAATCAAATATGAGGGTCCCTTTACTGTGGAGAGCTCCCACCAGAAATTACATACAGAAGAAAAATTTTCAAAAGCCATGCAATTACAGATTTTTTAGACAAGAGACTGTACAATTAGATTAAACAATAGAGTCATACTTGAAATCATCATCTTGGCATGTTTCAGCTGCAGAATTTTTTTTTTCTTTTTTTGGAAACGTATAAAGCACCACCATAAATGTCCAACTGGGGCATGAACCCCCTTAAGGAACCATTATAACTTTTAACATAAAATTTATTAGTTCTTGCTCTTGTTTTCCGCTCTTAGATTTTGTTCTCATGACATTGTGCTATGAATCATATAGAGATTTTACATGATATAAATCTCTAATAAAGTCATTGGCAAAAGGACTAAATAAAATGTTGCGAAAATGTCTTCAAGCTTGTTGTTATGAGTTGGAAAATATTTAAACACAATTCTTTGAATGAATATACACGAGGTACGAGGTACGTGCCGAAAGATCAATTCTTTGACCACATTTTACTATAAAATTAACTAATAGGCAAGGCACCTTAAATAAAGTTCATCACAGGCGAATCGTCTACTGGCAACCAATTGCCGGCCATGAGTCTCTCTTTCCTCACCATCCCTTTCTAATTCCTCCATTTCATCATCTGAGACACGCATTACGAATGCCCTCGGTCTTCTTTCATTTGCCTTAGCAGCTGGAAATTTTCTGAACAAGAATCGGTAAAAAAAAATAAGTAAACAAAGCATAAATTGAAAAACCAAATAATTGCCAAACAGAAGATACATTAAATATTATTAGAAAACAAATAATAAACCAGACACAGTACCGCAACTCCATTTTGGTGAAAGGTAAAGAAAATTTTGAAGAAGAATTAAGCTTCTTTTCAATCGAATTGAGCTCTGACAAGAGAGTATCAAAACTCCAATCCGGCTGAGGATCAATTGGGATTCCATCAACATTCTGAGGACATCGAAGTTCCAATGTAATAGTTCCCCTAACATGCAAAAACTCCATAAAGAATTACAATTTTACAAAGAAAACTTGAAAGATTATATTAACAGATAGAAAACGACTAACATTGGTAACTCGTGAAGAATGCCTTTAAGATAAATGCTCGAGTTAGTGTTCGCTTCAGACACTCAATGTGGGAGAGTGACAATTAGACCAATCATGTAGAATTTCCTGTAGAACACGAGCGTTTGTAACTATCCAGATGAAATTTAGCAGAATTGAGGTACGAACCTAAAGAATGGAACTGTAAAACCTTAATGCTAAGTAGCAAATTACAGAGAGGAGGAAGATGATCTGAGGGGGAGAGAGGCAATTGAAGCTTGAAACTAGCGCATATATAGGACCCAAGATTGATCCCAGGCGTAATAATGTTGGTCTAGATTTGACCCTAAATCTGAGTATTATCGTGACATTGTCTAACCGATACATTGAATACTACTTAATGCACACGTGCATTGCACGTGAACTATTGACTTATTATTTTTTTTGAATTTTAATTTTAATTTTTACACCAATGTGTTATGTGGCCAAATTGTCATTGAAAGACCATACATTGAATAAAAGCACTAAGCTAGAGTATAATAGCTAAAGTTTAATCGAAAATAAAAGCTTATATGTATTCTTAACAAGTTTGTGGTGACCATAATGCACTTTAACTTTGTTGAGGGAGATGGCGAATCAAATAAACAGTAACATGCGGATGTAATGCACCACATGTCTTTCATGTATAGCAATGCTCCTCGAAACATCACTAACGCAATTTTGAGCAATAACACTCCAACGTATGCTTCAAAAACCTAAAACCAAGAAGACAAACACATAGTTTTAATTCAAATTAAGCCTTTCAAGCAACATGGTTAATTATGTTCCTCATGATGAAAACAAATATATAATTATCTCTCCCTAAATTTGGATCCCCGAAAAGAACGTAGCAACACAAATGTGTAGAGGCAAGGGTCCAATATGGTATATGAAAGTAATACTTCACTAAAAAATTCTCACACGTGCTGAATGCATCATTATGCATAGGTCAAGATCACAGCTTCTTTATCAGCTACATTACCCTTTCTAGAAGTTCAATCCTTGACATTAATGTTCTATAAACGTACTCTTTATGCAAGAAGTGGATACTCTTTAACTATAGTTGATTGTGACTTCCAAAAAAATTACTCTTCATTCCAAATTCGAAATAGAATGTGTACTTTAAAGGCATCCTATTAGTGCCAAGAAAATAACCTTGTAAAAAAAAATATAGAACCCATGACAAGAAGACAAGACCTTGGCAAGCATATCATTCATTCGCCAAATTTTCACTTGGCGATCATCTGTTCCAGAAACAATCAGAGGGAGAGTGGGATGGACTGGAATCCAATTGGCTCCTTGATCATGGCCCTCTAAGACATACTTTACAACAATATCAATACACCAAAAATTGTGTTCATCTGGCTTAACCAAAGGATGTCATTAGCTGTGGAAACTTTTTTTTTCTTCAGTGCACCAATATATCGAACACGAATAGTTTTATCCAATGACACGGAAAC
This sequence comes from Ilex paraguariensis, assembly GCA_963454935.2. NCBI lineage: Eukaryota > Viridiplantae > Streptophyta > Magnoliopsida > Aquifoliales > Aquifoliaceae > Ilex > Ilex paraguariensis. The sequence continues at coordinate 364,467 of CAUOFW020007747.1, read as the reverse complement.
AACCAAGTCCTCTTTGGGATGGAACAAGCACACATCACATAATAAATATGTCAATTCAACACATAAATACAACTACGGAATTGCCAGTTCCACTCACAGTGAAATTAAACTGTACACATTTAATCAAGATGTCCAAGGGTAAAGAAAAACCTATGCAACTTTTAGTTCCACACCTTGATCTTGTAATCATCTCCTGCATAAACAAGTATTTTCATCAAACAAATAGCTCCCTCATGCACAAAATGAATAAAGCACTTAAAAGCCTATTATTCTTTTCTTTTTTTTTTTGGCAAGTACATATATTGCAAACATGAAGTATCTATGATTTTTTTTATAAGCTAGTCAACTACATTTTGGGCGGATAAAATGATAAGGGATTCTGATTGTTGAAGGCCTTGAAATAAAGAGGAAAAAAAAAGCCCATTAGATTCTATCTCAACTCAGAGAACTAAGGGAAATGGAGAGAACATGTCATGCTTTATGGAATTTATTCCACATGTCATGCTTTATGGAATTTTTAACCAAGCCGGATTGTTGTTAATGGTGGACTTTAGAGGTTCATGGTTTCTCAGCTTCCAAGTACTAAACAACCTACGATTCAAAACCAAATTCAATTGATGTTTTTTTTTCTATATATTTTATAAGCAATCAAACAAAGGGTGACATGGTATGAAAGTTTTGTTTAAGGATAGTTCAACGAAGCTTTATTTGTTATTTTTATTTTTAAAGTAAATCAATCTCATGTATGTATAGTGGGCTGGTTGCACCCTCATCCTGTAGGCAACATACATCTCCACAATAACACTACCCCAAAAAGCCACAATTTTAGTAAACTTTGATGTTCACTTCATGATCCAAGTTTGACACATGCTCAATAAAAGATATAATTTGTAAATTTTTTATATGTGAGTTGTATTCTAAGGACATGACCTGAAAAACATATGTTGATGTCTCTGGTAAGTTAAACAGAAAAAGGGTATTCACAACAATGGGAGAAAGGCTGAATTTCAGTAGTAATACATGTCACGCATGAAATATGAGAAAATGAAATATGTCATAGGTTGGTAAGAAAATTAAAAATAGTAGATGTTATGCAGCCAACAACCAATACCCTCATATATCCCAAAAAAAAAAGTATAGTGGAAGTCAAAAACATTGGCTAATAAAGAACTACCCATATGTTTAAGCTTCGAAATATCAAAACCAAAACAAAATGTAAATCACAATCACAAGTTTTATATTGATTTAAGATTCCCAGATAATTATAAATTGGCATTTTAAGGGGTCCCTCACCAAGGAATCAAGCAAGAAACGCATGGCATATTTATAGTTATTTAGTATATAAACAAAGAAAGCTGCTTTTATCAATTCAAGACATATTTAATATTTTCCTTGTTATGTTCAGATGTTCATGCCCTCTGTGGTATACCTCTATTGTATTTCCATTACACTTGGGACATCAAAAATGGGTGTGGGCATATTTTCAGACTATGTGTCCACACAATTTACCAATTAGAGTTTTGCACACACTTCAAGTTGATATTTAACAACTTCAATCCAAGGTAAGATATCACCTAAAATCAATACCTACAACAAATGAACCAGGGAATTTTTTAGGTCCACAGATTATGGAAGCCAAAAACTTACGAAGGGGAAAAGAAAATCTAGGAAAAAAATGACCCCTTTAACACCACAAAAATTTAATGACCAAAAAAAAAAGGTTAGAAATATGAATTAATGAGGACAGCTTGGTCAATTCAAACACAGCTGCCCAATTATTCTCATTCCCTAAAGTTCCAGAACAACATTCGGGAACATCTTTTTCCCCCAAAAGAAATAACATGAGTTCACAAAAAGCCCTTTCCTCCCCCACATAACACCTACAGAAAAGAAAAGGTAATAGAATTCTGAAAAACCAAAACACAATAAAATCACAAAAAAGTTTCACACCTCAATCTATACATACAAATGGTCCCAAGACCAATACATTTCTCCAAATCCAATATTACAACCCTCCAAATAACCAAAAAACATCATAAACATCTCAAAAACCCCAACCCACTTTTTACATATCCTTTGCCTATATAATTAATATCTACATTTTTGTTCAAATTAAACAAAAAAGCAAATGGACACTTTGATTTATATGCTTAGATTAAAACTTTCGTACATTACAGAATTGTGATTACATGGTATTGAAGTTTTGTTGACTAAACAATAATCACTGTATATAGAGTTCTAGTTGTGTTTCACCAAACTATATAGAACAACAGTTTGACATCAATGAGAAGATTAGGGCTATCCTAATTGACTGGCTAACTCGCTAATGATCAAATATTACGAAAAACCTAAATACAACAATACCCACGCAGGAACTAAAAAACATCCCCTGAACAACTGAGATACATTACCTGCAACTAAAATTCATTACCTGATCAAGCAATACCCGATGGTTGCGCATTGCCAATACACAAAAGCTGGGGGCGTCCAACAGTGAGGGGCAAAGTAGAAATGTGTCAATTGGCAGATGACGGTACTTATGAACTGGGAGGATGTCAATTAATTTTGTGGTGGAATGTGTATACCCACAAACAGAGCATTAAAAGAAAGAGGGTAGGGGTTGTAAACTGATTTATGTAATTGCAAAGAGAGCAGGGCATTCTAATCGTTAACTGAATTCTACAATTGAAGAAGTCCTTAAATCGCCGCTAGAAAAGAATTAAAGGGAGAGAGGTGGAATACGAGAAGGAGAGGGGGAATATGGGAGGGAGGGAGGGAGATTGTAACGGCTGAAAACTTGAGTGCCGAGGGCAAAACACTGAGATTCATAATTACGGCTGGGTTTCAAATATAAAAGCTAGAAAGAGCCCAATTGGGATTTTCCATCTACGGAGATGGGTCAAAATCCGAGTTTACCTGTTTTGGATTGGGACGGGCTGCTGATCAATTTTCCGGGTCGTTGTAGGCCACCGATCACTGCTGGCTAAACAGGTGGATGGATTGTCCGATGACAAATTGACGAATCAAAAAAGAGAGAGAGAGAGAGCAAACCAATATTATCAGAACTGAACCGGTCATCGAACCGGGAAGGGAACCGTGTCAATGGTTCATTGATTCAACCGTTGGGTCAACTGGTCGGACCGGTCATATAATAAAAAAATAAAAATATATATATAATAATTATAAAACTTAATAATTTAGCTAAAAAATATAAAATATGTATAATTTGCCATAAAATTAAGTGACAAAGTGGGGGTTATTGTATTTTAAAGCAAAGTAAAGGGGTTCAAGTAAATTATAAAGAAAAAGAAAGGGTATCATTTATAATTTATCCAAGAATAAGGTTAAAAAAAATTAGCTATTTATTGATTTAAGGCAAAAAAATTTATTTATGTAACAGTTTTTGTTACAAATCAGCCGATTCGCTTCCTTAAGCGGTTCAACTAAGGAACCAGACCGATTAGGGTCCCAGTTCACAGTTGAACCGGTCCGACCTGCCGGTCCGGTCTGGTTCTGATAACAGTGGAGCAAACACACTGGTAGAGTAATGTTACACAACCTTTCGAACCCAAAAAAAAATGTTATACAATCTAAATGAAACTAAAAATATTATAACTCAAATATATATCATCTTTTGGATGAATTGATCACACTTCTCTTCGATTCAAAGTGAAGTTTTTTATTCATTTAAATAAGGTTCGGTACAAATTGTATGGTAAATTCAAGAAATCATGATCAAGTCTTTGCTTTGACATAGAAAGTGGCGTGACTCCCAGATCGACAAGTGTAAAATTGTAGCCGTTATGGAGTCCAAAGGACGCCGAGTGGAGCCGAGAGATGACGGCTCATATGAGCCGAGTACACAAGCTGGCACCCGCATTTAATGCGACTTGACTACTCATTTATGGAGATGTGAGTGACGGAGATAGTATCATTAACGGGCCTCTACACCCTCAAAAGCCTAAACTTGCAGTCATGATAGCTAGACATTAATGGTTGATATGCCGAGAATGCCTCCTTAGTGCGCCTCGAGGTACTGTTTCCCCCGAGCATTGATCGCTCAGTAGTAGGTTTCAAGCGCCGGTCATAGACACTTGAGTGCTTAGGAATAGCCATAAGTGTTTGGCATGTCCCTAAACACTCGTCCTATCATCCTAACATTAAATATGTGAAGATCTGGGTGGAGAATATTCAAATCTTCGTAGGTAAGAGTGTCAGGCATTGAATGTTCAGATGAGACTTGAGGTCTTAGCACTCATTACTATTCCCAGTATAAATATTCCTCAGAAAAGTGAACAAAGGTACGCAACATTAAACCAAGATACATATACATTGTGCTCAAGCCTCTAATCAAATACTGACTTAAGCTTTAGAGGGGATAAGCCGAGTGTTCACCCGACCCCCTTTTTCTAACCCTATGATTGTTACAGGTTCACCGACAACAGGTTGCTATCTCAATCTGTTGCAGGAATTCTCCTGTGTAATTTGGCGCCATCTGTGAGAACCTTACATGAACATTTCCCCGTAGCGATCGTATTATGGTAAACACACGATCTTAGGGTGAAGGGGGAGGAAGTTTGTGCGTGAGAAACACGAAGGCTATCCAGCTCCCAGTAGTTACAGAGTCAGATCCCTTGAGCCAGTCAAGCAAAAGGGAGCAGTCCTCTTAACAAACCTTCCCCGTGGATCAAGGCCTTAGGGGGGCAAGGCCTTTTGGCTCGTGATATTGTTGAGATGGTTGAAAAGCGGATGAGCAAGCACATCAAGAAACTCGAGGAGGAAAACGCTAAGGTTCGACGACAGCTTGACGATTTTGAGCAGTCAGGGAATGCGATTTGGCGAAGCTATGAATGAGAGAATCGAAGTCTCAGTCGTGGCTGCTCTAGGGGCGCAAGGCAAGATGCCCCAGGGAAGGGCTTGCACGGGCGCACGCCTGAGAGGCATAACTATTGAAGCTGGAGGCCAGCTCCCAAGAAGAAATCAAAGTGGGATCACAATGCGGGCCTGTCCCTATGGGATCTCTGCTATGGAATATTAGGAGATGTCATGGCAGCCAAGTCTCAGGTGGAATCCACGGCGAGAAGGCCAAGAGAAGGAAAGCCCCAAGGGGATCCCCGGGTGCGCCTCCATGATACCCGCCACAGACTCGAGTCCGAGGGAGATATAGACAAGGATGAACAAATTGTCTCCCCATTTGTACGGGCGATCAGAGAGACTGAAATGCCGAAGAAGTTCACTGTCCCACGATTCAAAGTTTATAATGGGAGGACGGACCTCGAGGGTCACTTGCGACAGTACAAGCAGTTGATGTCCATTTATGACACTGATCAAAGGATTTTGTGTCGAGTTTTTCCCATGAGCTTGGGGGATATTACCATGAAGTGGTACGAGAACTTGGCCCCTAAGAGTATCAGATCTTGGAGACAGATGACTGAGCTCTTTGTGGCTTGATTTATCACCAACAGTAAGAAATCGAAGGACATCGGTGCTTTACTGACNTCAGATCTTGGAGACAGATGACTGAGCTCTTTGTGGCTTGATTTATCACCAACAGTAAGAAATCGAAGGACATCGGTGCTTTACTGACACTCAGACGGAAAGGTGGAGAGTCCCTCCGATAGTACGTCATTCGGTACTGGGAAGAGGTTAACGAGGTCGAGGCGTGCTCGGAGGCAATGACTGTGGCATCATGTAGGCTGGGATTGTCCCAAGACATCAACCTCTATAAATTACTTACTAAGAGGCCTCCAGGGGACATGAAAGATCTAATGGCCCGGATAAACAAGTACGTCCGGGTGGAGGAAGAATCCAGCACACCCGAGAATAGGGGCCTGTGCCGCGAAAGAGGGAGAAGGAGCTTCCAGTAAGGAGGGGGCACTCGTGCTGCCCCGAATCGCTTGCCCTTCCAAGGGTGAATACGGTCTTCAAGGAGCCCATCTACAAAATACTGCACAAGATAAAGGACAAGTTTTACTTCAAATAACCCCTTAAGATGCAAGGAGACCCGTCAATAAGGGACTCGACGTCCCAGTGTTCTTATCATAAGGACATTGGGCATTTGATAGAAGATTGCAGGGTGTACAAGTCCTTCCTGAAGCAACTAGTCTGAGAAAGAAATCTAGAAGAATTCATTAATAGAGGAACTCTCAAGGGCTCGTCAAGGGGAGGTGCTGAGGCATCTTATGAGGCAGCGCCCATGATTGACATCATACACGCCTACACCGTCGAAAGGCCAACATACAATTCTCTCCGAGCAAAGTTGCGAAAGGTCTCACAAGCAATAAAGGTGGAGGAAAGCAGGTAAGAGGAGCAATCATCTAAGATTCCACGACACGATACCGAGGTCATTCACTTCTCTGACGCCGAACTGGGCAGGTTAGTGCTCTCGCATGAGAATGTATTAGTGATCACCCTACGGATCAACAAGTATGATGTCAAAAGGATTTTGGTGGACTCGGGTAGCTCATTCGAAGTGATGTATTACAGTCTATTTCACAAGATAGGATTCTTATAGAAAGACCTGAAACGTGTAAGGGCCCCCTCATAGGCTTCAATGGTTTCAGCGCCTCCTTCTTGGAAAAATCACTCTAATTCTCCATACAATGCCATTATGAGAAGGACATGATTACATGTGATGAGGGTTGTCCACTTATCCTATCATCAGAAGATCAAGTTTCCCACTCCGAGAGGTATTATTGAGATCCGTGGTGATCAGACATCGTCAAAAAGTTGTTTCTACACTACGGTAAAAATTAGGGTTAGTAGTCGAGGTCAAGAGCATGATCCTGAAGTAGTGGTTACCAAATAGCAATCACAGTTCGATCAGCCCAGGTGGATGAACCTATTACAGAGCCAGTAGATCGTTCTACTAAAGCCCTAATCAAAGTTTTTCTAACCCTAGACAATGAGGAGAGGTACTTTTTGGTAGAGGCATCGCTCGACATTGCTGAGAGGTCCAACGTGACTTTATTCCTATGCCAAAACGCTGACATCTTTGTATGGACACTGGCTGAGATGACAGGAATAAGTGCCGAGGTGATAACCCATCGACTTCACATAGACCCATCCTTCAAACCCGTGAGGTAGAAGGCTGGGAGAACGGCACCTCATCATGTGAAGGTCGTAGATGAAGAGGTGGACAAGTTGTTGGGGGCAGGCTCCATCAAGGAAATGCAGTTCTCCCAGTGGCTATCCAACACAGTGTGTGCCAAGAAAAAGAAAGGAAAATAGCGAGTTTGCGTGGATTTCACGCACTTAAATAAAGCATACCCCAAGGACAAGTATCCACTGTCAAAGGTTGATCAGCTGATAGATACAACTACGGGCCACAAACGTATCTCCTTCATGGATGCTCGGACAGATTACCACCAAATTCCTTTACATGAATTAGATCAAGAAAAAATGGTGTTTATTACGCCCCAATGGATCTATTGTTACACGGTGATGCCGTTTGGGTTGAAAAATACAAGAGCAATATGGCCTGAAGCTCAATGCCTCAAAATGTACTTTCAGGTGAGCTCGAAAATTTTTTTGGGATACTTGGTCACCCACAGGGGTATTGAGGCCAATCTCGAGTAGATACAGGCTGTGTAGAACGTCCAGGGGCCGAAAACTACCAAGGACATCCAAAAGCTAACTGGGATGATAGCAGCCCTCAGTCTATTTATTACTAGATCTTCTGATAGATGCAAGCCATTTTTCGTCATGTTAAAGGGAGCTGCGAAAGGAACTTGGGACGAGGAATATGGCCAGGCACTTGAAGGGATTAAGGAATATTTGAAATTTCCACCAACCTTGTCTATCCTAGTGGCGGGTGAAATACTTAATCTCTACTTTTCTATCTCGAAAGGTGCCGTCAGTGGAGCCCTCATGAGAGAAAGCGAAGGGGCACAAAGGCTCGTCTACTTCATAAGCAAGACTTTTCTTGATGCCGAGACAAGATACTTGTCGATTGAGAAGCTTGTTCTGGCATTGGTGGTTTCGACAAGGAAGCTCGGGCACTATTTCCAGGCGCACGCCATAGAAGTCCTGATTGATTGACCTCTCAAGATCATTATTCATAAAATTGACATTTTAGGCAGGGTAGCCAAGTGGGCTATGGAACTAGGGGAGTTCGAGATAAGGTACAAACCTTGTACTGCGATTAAAGGGCAAGTCCTTGCAGATTTTATCGCCTAGTTCTCTACGTCTGAGCCCCTACAAGAAAGAGCTCAGGATGATGACGTTTGAAGCTTGCATGTTGATGGGTCCTTGAACGCAAAGGGGCAGGAATAGGTGTAGTACTGGCCAGCTCAGGAGGTTTCATCATAGAGCGAGCTATCAGATTAATGTTTAAAGCGTCAAATAACAAGGCTGAGTACGAGGCGTTGTTGGCAGGACTCAATATCGCATACCCTGTCGGGATTAGGTACCTCCAGGTTTTCTATGACTTGCAGCTGGTACTGAACCAAATCAACGGTGACTTCAAGGTTCGGGATAGTAGAATGAAGGCACACCATCAAAATGCGAAATTCAGAATGGAAAAGTTGGAAAAAATGGAAGTCTCCCAAATTTCTAGAGATCACAACAACCACGCCGACGCGTTAGCCTATCTAGCTTCAGCATTGGCCTCAGAGGTATTTCGGCGCATCATCATTGAAAATCGAAAAAGCCGGAGCATAGAAGAAACAAAGGCCGAACAAGTATTGCCAAGTCAAATGCAAGCACCTTCGGGGTGGTGAACCCCATAATCACATACCTGACGAAAGGAGTACTCCCCGAGGATATTAAGGAAGCTAGGAAGATCAAACTCAAAGCTCTCAGGTTTTGGATGTCTGTCAATCGTCAACTATACAGAAAATCNATTCCCCGAGGATATTAAGGAAGCTACGAAGATCAAACTCAAAGCTCTCAAGTTTTGGATGTCTGTCAATCGTCAACTATACAGAAAATCATTTTTGGGACCACATTNACTCCCCGAGGATATTAAGGAAGCTAGGAAGATCAAACTCAAAGCTCTCAGGTTTTGGATGTCTGTCAATCGTCAACTATACAGAAAATCATTTTTGGGACCACATTTACTCTATGTCCCCAAGGATAAGGTGAACATTTTGCTTTTATGAGATCCATGAGGGTATATGTAGGAGTCATACAGGAGAAAGATTTCTCGCACATCGAGCAATGACCTAGGGATATTAGTGGCCGTATATGCAGAAGGATGCTAAGAGCTACGTTCGGAAGTGTGACAAATGCCAGAAATTTGCTCTCATTATCCGAGAAGCAGTAGGAGATTTGAAGTTAATGNGCCATACAGGAGGAAGATCTCTCGCACATCGAGCAATGACCTAGGGATATTAGTGGCCGTATATGCAGAAGGATGCTAAGAGCTACGTTCGGAAGTGTGACAAATGCCAGAAATTTGCTCTCATTATCCGAGAAGCAGTAGGAGATTTGAAGTTAATGACGAGTCTTTGGTTGTTCTCTCAGTGGGGAACGGATATTATCGGACCTTTCCCAAGGGCCCCGTTGGGCAANGTCATACAGGAGAAAGATTTCTCGCACATCGAGCAATGACCTAGGGATATTAGTGGCCGTATATGCAGAAGGATGCTAAGAGCTACGTTCGGAAGTGTGACAAATGCCAGAAATTTGCTCTCATTATCCGAGAAGCAGTAGGAGATTTGAAGTTAATGACGAGTCTTTGGTTGTTCTCTCAGTGGGGAACGGATATTATCGGACCTTTCCCAAGGGCCCCGTTGGGCAAAAAATTCTTACTGGAAGCAACTGATTACTTCATCAAATAGATCGAGGCTGAGTCCCTNATGGATATTATCGGACCTTTCCCGAGGGCCCCGTTGGGCAAAAAATTCTTACTGGAAGCGACTGATTACTTCATCAAATAGATCGAGGCTGAGTCCCTGAGCTGTATTTGGGATGTAGAAACGAAGAAATTTGTATGGCAGAATATCATCACTCGGTTTGGAATCTCTCGGGCCATCGTCTCNACGGATATTATCGGACCTTTCCCAAGGGCCCCGTTGGGCAAAAAATTCTTACTGGAAGCAACTGATTACTTCATCAAATAGATCGAGGCTGAGTCCCTGAGCTGTATTTGGGATGTAGAAACGAAAAAATTTGTATGGCAGAATATCATCACTCGGTTTGGAATCTCTCGGGCCATCGTCTCTGACAACGAAACTCAATTTAAAAGTGGCCCATTTAGAGAATTTTGTTCAGGGTTCAGGATACATAATTACTATTCCACGCCAGTCTATCCTCTAAGTAATGGACAAACATAGGTTTCCAACAAAACAGTGCTTGCTGAAAATCAAGAAAAGACTTGAGGAGGCAAAGAAAAAGTGGATTGAGGAATTGCTCAACATATTATGGGCCGATAGAACCATGCACAAGGACATCAACAGGNTGTTGTTCAGGGTTCAGGATACATAATTACTATTCCACGCCAGCCTATCCTCTGAGTAATGGACAAGCATAGGTTTCCAACAAAACAGTGCTTGCTGAAAATCAAGAAAAGACTTGAGGAGGCAAAGGAAAAGCGGATTGAGGAATTGCTCAACATATTATGGGCCGATAGAACCATGCACAAGGACATCAACAGGAGAAACATCGTACACCATGACATATGGGGTTGAGGTCGTCATCCCATTGGAGGTAGAGCTCCTAACGATACGAAGCCAAGCCTTTGAGTTGGAAAACAATGATCAGACGCTTGCCAGAGATCTTGATTTAGCTAAGGAGAGAAGAGCACTGACGTCTGTCAAACTGGTAAAGTACCAATGAGAATTGTCAAGACAACACTGGAAGAAGGTCCAGACAAGGAGTTTCCAAGTGGGAGATTTGGTGTTACGCAAAGTGGTGGGCACTACTCAAGAACCCACTTATGAGAAACTTGATCCCAATTGGGAAGACCCTTACAAAGTAATCGTTGTAGGGGGCACATACGTATATAGGTTACAGGATATGGACGATAATGATGTAGTCCAACCTTGGAATGTATCAAATTTGAAGAAATACTTTTATTAAANCGAGAACCCACTGATGAGAAACTTGATCCCAATTGGGAAGACCCTTACAAAGTAATCGTTGTAGGGGGCACAGATGTATATAGGTTACAGGATATGGACGGTAATGATGTAGTCCAACCTTGGAATGTATCAAATTTGAAGAAATACTTTTATTAAATTAGATCTTAGGCTTTGATTCTACTTGAATGATTAACACTAGCCAAGTGCTCGGTTGTTAGGGGCACAGCCCTGAGGGGTGTAAGACTTCACCCTTGTAGCAACGCCCTCGGATGATTAACACGAGCCAAACGCTCGGTCTTTAGGGGCATGACCTCGAGGGGTGTAAAACTATACCCTTTGAGCAACGCCCTNGTTTTGCCCCTACTTGAATGATTAACACTAGCCAAGTGCTCGGTTGTTAGGGGCACAGCCCCGAGGGGTGTAAGACTTCACCCTTGTAGCAACGCCCTCGAATGATTAACACGAGTCAAACGCTCAGTCTTTAGGGGCATGACCTCGAGGGGTGTAAAACTATACCCTTTGAGCAACGCCCTTGAATGATTAATACAAGCCAAGCGCTCGGTCGTTAGGGAAACGGCCCCGAGGGGTGTAAGACTCCACCCTTGGAGCAACGTCCTCGAATGAAACACGAACCAAGCACTCGGTCGTTAAGGGCACGACCCTGAGGGATGTAAGACTTCACCTTTGGAGCAACGCTCTCGAACGATTAACATGAGTCAAGCGCTCGGTCATTAGGGGCACGACCCCGAGGGGTGTAAAACTCCACCCTTGGAGCAACGCCCTCGAATGAAACACGAGTCAAGCGTTGGTGGTTAGGTGTACGACCCCGAGAAATACTAGACCCAAATAAACATGACCAACACTTAAGAGAGTTGGCTCGTTTTTCACCTATTGAGAACTTCTCTTACTACCCACAATTTTTTCTTTCATGCTACTTCTAGAGGTCATTATTGACTTGTCATTTCGGTTCTGCTTTTTTCAGATCAGATGGTATGATCCTTGAGTAGTCAATAAGAGAAAAAATGAAAGAACNGTTGGTGGTTAGGTGTACGACCCCGAGAAGTACTAGACCCAAATAAACATGACCAACACTTAAGAGAGTTGGCTCATTTTTCACCTATTGAGAACTTCTCTTACTACCCACAATTTTTTCTTTCATGCTACTTCTAGAGGTCATTACTGACTTGTCATTTCGGTTCTGCTTCTTTCAGATCAGATGGTATGATCCTTGAGTAGTCAATAAGAGAAAAAATGAAAGAACACACACATGAAAAAAGAAGTGTTCATTAATAAAATGGGGCTTTGCGTCCCCCGAGGCATACAAAGGAGCAAAAGATTACAAAAATGAAGAATACAAGCAGAAAGCCAAGAACCCTTAGGCCCCTACAGTGCTGCGGGCTCTTCATCATCGGCTTCCTCGCCACTGAGTGCTCCGTGCTACCTCAAAGACTCCCTAACACCTAGTAACTCGTCAAGCTCAGTGTCTAGTGCCCCCGTGAGTATTGGGGGCAGAGGAGGAGGAAGATCATCATTTGGGTTGGCAGACAAAAAGGAAGGGAGAACAGGAAAGGGTTGATCAGAACCATCACAAAGTGTGATGGGATCGTTGTGGCCCTCGGCCCCTTCGGCTCGACCTTCCTAACCTGGCTCAGACTAGGAGTGCTCCTCGGGAATAATCCCCTCATCAAGTTCCTCAAGGACTCTGTGCATTCGGAACAAGTCTGAGCCCAAGTCAACATGAGCGGCATACAGGGCGGCATCCCAGCCTTGTAAGCCTTTTTCTTGGTTTCTTCAAAGGTGGGGACCATTTGATCCTGGGTGGCAAGCCACACTCTTTAGCACTTCCACTGCAGCCTCTTTTCTTCCTCCGTCTTCTCTACGGTCAGGGAGTCCACTTTAACCGTCAGATCGTTGATGACGGACTCTGACTCCTACATCTTCACCTCGGAGGCAGAAATCCTTAGCATATACTCCTCCACCTTCTTAACGGTCGTGTCCTCTCCCACCTTCGCCTTCTCGACGTCGACGACGAGGGCGTCGCGTTGGCAGGTGAGCTTAGTGATATGTCGGGTCTGATCTGCAAGGGTCTTCTCAACCCCGCGGATGTGCTCATCCTTGGCGACTAAGGACCGCCCAGCGTTCTTTGTCTCCTGCTTGTAGTCCCAAAATCGTTCAACAATGACCCCATCTACTGGCAGGCCTAAAAATGGAAAAAACCTAAGTCAGGAATGATTAAGTACGCAAAAAAAAAAAAAAAAAAAGTTAGGGAGAAGGACATCCTCACCACCATGTTGTGTTGGATAATGCTTTGGAGGAGACTGTTGTCCCTGTAGTCTTTGTAAACGGCCATGTCGGCCTTGAACTAGAAAGTCTCGGCGACGACCAACGCGACATAGGGGAACTGGAGGATGGAATCCATCTCTAGTACTAGACAGCCCCTTTTGGTCACCTCCCGAGGGCCTATTCAGCAAAGACAATCGGGGCCTGGGACTTCTTGTCAGCGTTTCTACCGACGTTCTTCAGAGGCCTTAGGCTCCCAACCTCGTCGGCCCCTTTGCCAATCGTCCAGAGGGGGGACTTGGTCCCTCGGCAGAATAATTGGGTCCTCGGACAGTTGAGGGCTTGGTGGCGGTGGAGGCGGCTGTCTGCGGGGTGAAGTCGGTGGCAAGATGATTGGGGTAGTGCTTGAAGGCCTGGTGAGCCCCGAGAGCCTTTCTTTCCTTACTGCGGTGGCAGACTCTATGGATGCGGCGGTAATTGTTGGTGGATTGAATATGTCTTCAAGGGGGGACGGTGTGCTCGGTTAGGGGAGTGTGTGCGGAGTCTCGGTCGAGGTCTTCTTCAAGGTTTTTCTCTTCTTCCGACGAAGAATGGTCCTCCCAAAGTGAAGGGTCGAACGACGAGGGGGACTTGAAAAAAACGGTTGTAAGTCGGTTGATAGCTGAGTAAGACGTGTGCAACCCGGGAGTAGGGGTTAGCCTGGCTAGAAGACCAAACTTTTAACAAGTCCTCGAATCTGACTTCGGACTTTAGAGGCTCAACAGCTTCACGCCGATGACCCTCTACAAAAGTAAACAAACAAGGTTAGTAAGGATGATGAATAGGTGCCGAACAATTCTTAGGATATGTGCAACACACCTTTATCCCTTGGCACTTTGGGGTAGTACGATCCATCATACTCGGCCCCATCTCCTTTCTCCCAACTCCCGTCGAGTATTATTAGATCGTCCACATCCCCTTGTCCGAGTTAGGCATGTGAGTCACCAAGTATACTGAAGTGTCTCGGGCCTGGAGGTAGTACCTACCCTCTGTGACTAGCCTTAAGTCGTAGCAAAATAGAATTTCATCTACCCCCAGGTTCACCCCTACCTGAGCATTCAGGGAAACCACATCCCATCACTATCCTAAAAAAATTCACACCACCCTGTAGAGAAAATAGCCTCAGTTACATCAACATCTTCAGTAACAGGGGGTGAAGAGGAATGGTCAACCCCCTTCTATGATGGTCTTTGTCTAAAAGGGCATCATGTCTACACTTCCTATGTCCCCTTCTATGGTAAAGAGGATTGAAGGGGAAGGTGATGACAGGCTTGGGGATTTGGTATCTAGTCCTAAAGGCATTGATGTTTTCATCAGTGACCTCAATTCTCCTCAGTTTACGGTTAGCCCTAGCCCTGGCAGGTGCTCCCTCAACTGTCCTAGGGTTCTATCCATTGGGGGGTTCTAAAGAGAAGTATAGAAGAAATGTAGAAGAAATGAGAAACGGACTCAAACGAAAGGAAGTACTTACAGGTAGAGAATCTTCAAAGAGGGAACTCGGAGGATAACAGAAGAGTGCTGGGAGATGAAAGAAGAACGCTCAGGAGTTGATCGCTGAAAGAGAATTCAAAGTGCAAAAATTAAAAATAGCTCAAGCATCCCCAATTTATACCCTATTGGAAGGGACAAGAATCAAAATGACAGGTCATCATTAGGGAATTTGAAAAGGGCGGCGCCAGATGTGCAAATAACCGTCCCTATTAATGAGGCGTGTTTGGTAAGCCTCCAATCTCCTTGTGCCACCTATCCCACGCTGCAAAAAGAACGGAGGTTGGGGGCAATTGGTGGGACTCTAGGTGACTCAGCAGCCTTCAGATCGACACGTGTAAAATTATAGCCGTTATGGAGTCCAAAGGACGCCGAGGAGTGGAGCCAAGAGATGACGACTTGGATGAGCCCAGTACATAAGCTAACACCCACATTTAATGCGACTTGACTACTCATTTATACGCGATATGAGTGATGGAGACAGTGTCATTAATGAGCCCCTACACNCTACATTTAATGCGACTTAACTACTCATTTATACGCGATATGAGTGATGGAGATAGTGTCATTAATGAGCCCCTACACCCTCAAAATCCTAAGCCTGCAGTCATGATGGCTAGACATTAATGGCTGATATACCGAGAATGCCTCCTCAGTACGCCCCGAGATACTATTCCCCCGAGCATTGAACGCTCAGTAGTAAGTGTCAGGCACCGATCATAGACACTTGAGTGCTCGAAAATAGCCATAAGTGCTCGGTGTTTCCCTGAACACTCGTCCTATCATCCTAACATTAAATATGTAAAGATTTAGGAGGAGAACATCCAGATCTTTCTGGGTAAAAGTGTCAGTGTGGCGCCCCAAAAACCGGAGGTCCTTTATTAACCTTTGACTACCCGTCAACCCCTGGAAATACTCGTGATTGTCGTCTAATCCAACATCACATCAATAGAATCCATTTAATCAGGGTTGTTATCCACTCGTATAACATATGCATATTTTGCCATTTGACCCAACCGATGTCCAATGTACCACATTTCATACTCCATTTGTATCATTTAAACAAAAGGATCCATAGCCCAAAAGCACAGTAACACGATTTTAAAATTTTCAAAATTTTGGAAGGTGTACAGGTACGCCATACCGGTTTGAGTTGCCCACTGGACCTCATAGTACCGGTACGAGTTGCCCATTGGAAAAAACCATACTGGTATGAGTAACCCACTGGACCTCGTCGTACCGGTATGTTTTACCGATTTTTGCCTATTTCTCCTATTTTTCATTTTCAACTCATTCTTAGGCATATTATTTTTATCCAACACATGTATAGTTTCATATTACACAAGGTTCATATCATTTCGATTACATTAATTTACATGCCTAAACTAGTTTTCATAAAAATTTTACAAAACTCAAAATAAAGCCACATTCCGACTTTCTTCATCCTTGAAGTCCCAAGTGAGAGCCTTCCATCGGCATATACTTTGCACCTGAAATATTTTCTCGTATAGGGTGAGCCACGCCCAGTGGAGTATTTTCTATAGAGGCTACTCCCCCAACCTAGATGTATACTCTTGTAACCTAGATGTATATAAAATGTGCATACATAACATTCAACATGGAAACAATTATTTGAAACAAGAATATGCAAATTCAATGTTGAACTTTCTATCATGTCATGCCATGAAATGAGATAAAACTTACTTATGCCCTTTAACCCGAGCCCTCACCAGCTCCCACCACATAATGCAATACCAATGTATAAAAAAATTCGCCATTGATAAATTACATTCAACGATCATTTTGAAATAAAGTCATGTGGTTATAAAACNCCATAGCCCAAAAGCACAGTAACACGATTTTAAAATTTTCAAAATTTTGGAAGGTGTACCGGTACGCCATACCGGTTTGAGTTGCCCACTGGACCTCATAGTACCAGTACGAGTTGCCCATTGGAAAAAACCATACTGGTATGAGTAACCCACTGGACCTCGTCGTACCGGTACGTTTTACCGATTTTTGCCTATTTCTCCTATTTTTCATTTTCAACTCATTCTTAGGCATATTATTTTTATCCAACACATGTATAGTTTCATATTACACAAGGTTCATATCATTTCGATTACATTAATTTACATGCCTAAACTAGTTTTCATAAAGATTTTACAAAACTCAAAATAAAGCCACATTCCGACTTTCTTCATCCTTGAAGTCCCAAGTGAGAGCCTTCCATCGGCAAATACTCTGCACCTGAAATATTTTCTCGTATAGGGTGAGCCACGCCCAGTGGAGTATTTTCTACAGAGGCTACTCTCCCAACCTAGATGTATACTCTCCTAACCTAGATGTATATAAAATGTGCATACATAACATTCAACATGGAAACAATTATTTGAAACAAGAATATGCAAATTCAATGTTGGACTTTCTATCATGTCATGCCATGAAATGAGATAAAATTTACTTATGCCCTTTAACCCGAGCCCTCACCAGCTCCCACCACATAATGCAATACCAATGTATAAAAAAAATTTGTCATTGATAAATTACATTCAACGATCATTTTGAAATAAAGTCATGTGGTTATAAAACCAAATCATTATTGGATGTACACATCGAATGATTATTTTATAAAACCAAACCATGTGTCTTTGTTGGGTCGCGGACTTTTGGTGTCTCACTACTGGCTCCGCAAACCGATACATTTTTTTTGGACTTGCACCGTAGGAAGTTTATAAAATCAGTAGTCGGGTCTTGCACCCGAGGGAAAGTCTAGCCCTACTTGCTATACCCTATACAAGTTTTTCATACAATCGTGTGACTCACTTGGATCGTCAATCCAACTTTTCTAAGCCCACCCATCATCCACCTATGTGGTGTTTGATATCAACCATGCACCCACACTCATGTTTTATGCCCATGAATGTGATGCCAACATCATGCCCCATATGCAATGAATGCCAATGAGCAATTTCCACCATTCCACCACCAATTATATCAAAAAGCATATAATTTCACAATTCATCATAATGCGAATATGTCATAACACATGTGTTAACATTATATCTAACAACGATTTTCAAGCATTTTAGCACATAGTTTATATCAATAACACACTTTATTCACAAGGCATAATAAAACATATAGCATGTCCACATAACACCAATTTTCATGGAATTATACAAGTAGTTACCACATACCAATTCCATGCTAGAAATTCATTTAAAACTATTCTATACCTATTTCATCAATTTCACAAACATAGGTAATTGATATAAGTTTCTATCAAACTATCCATTTCATATAAATACCCTAGACTATAAAATAAANCTATGCTAAAAATTCATTTAAAACTATTCTGTACCTATTTCATCAATTTCACAAACATAGGTAATTGATATAAGTTTCTATCAAACTATCCATTTCATATAAATACCCTAGACTATAAAATAAACTCAAGTAGGAAGGAACCCTACCTCTTGAAGTGTAATACGAAGGATAGAACCTTCAAGAATACCAACACAACTCCAAAACTCTTAATTTCCCAAAATCTCTTCTTTGGATCTTAGGTGAAATCCTTCGACTTTAACTCTTGGCTCAACAAATTTTGACTGTCGAAACTCTGTAGATCATAGAGAGTAGGTAGAGTTTTTGATTTTTCTTCTCCTTTCCCTCTCTTTTTCTCTTCAACGTGAGAATCCAACTGATCAAGTGGGGGAAATCAGATGTTTTCTCTTATTTATAGTGTTTAATTGCGCGGTCGGATCCATTTTTGTCCCGAAACGACTTAATTTCTTCTCATTTTCTTCAATTTTAAGAAAATTTATAAATTTTATTTTTGAGAACGTTTATGAGGTCACCCAACAACCAATTATCTCGTAAAACGTAAAAAATTTAATCATCTCGAAATTCGATAAAAATTGACAGGGTAATTAGATTTCGCGAGACGAATCCAATAGTGAGGTTCGTTGTGTTATCTGAGCTCAAGAAAATTATGGATTTTCAATCCTCTTTTATAGTGACAAATTACTGTTTTATCCTTCTTTTCAGAAAAAGTTTAAATTTTCCTGGATTTTACATTTTTTTCCCCTTAAAGAATTTCGTCCTCGAAATTCACACACACATGCATATGCGATAAGTATATCATACTCATAACTATAAAAATGTACCTCCATCCTCGAATAAGAAAGGATAAATGGTACGAATAGTGTCCTCGCGCTCTCATATTACCTCTTTCACTCCTCGGTGCTGCCACAGCACCTTCACTAGCCTCACGGTCTTGCCTTGTAAAACCTGATCCTAACTATCTATGATGCGCATCGGTCCCTCCTCGAAGGTCCCATCCGCATCAATGACAATCTCGTCCCAATCCAACACATGAGTCAGATCTAGAGTGTATTTTCGAAGCATGGAGACATGGAATATCGAGAGAACACCCAATAAATTTGGCGGTAATGCCAACTGATAAGCAACTATACCAACCCCTTTCAAGTACTTCGAAGGGCCCGATATATCTTGGTGACATCTTTCCCTGTTTGCCGAACCTAACCACTCCTCTGTTAGGCATCACCTTCAAGAAGACATGATCTCCCACCTTAAACTCTAGAGGTCGTCGTTGTCTGTCAACATAGCTCTTCTGTCGGCTCTGAGCCGTGAGAAGACGCTTCCTTATCAATTCCACTTTCTCTGAGGTGTCTCTAACCAATTTCAGACCTGTAGAGGGTCTCTCTTCTACCTTCATCCAACAAACTGGAGAATGACAAGGCCTCCCATATAATGTCTTATAGGGTGACATCTGTATGCTCGCCTGATAATTGTTATTATAGGCAAACTCCACTAAGGGCAGGTGCTCTTTCCAACTAACCATTGAGATCTAGGACGCATGCTCGTTGCATATCCTCTAAGGTCTGAATGGTCTTCTCCGACTGACCATCCATCTGGGGATAAAAAGTTGTGCTTATCATCAACTATGTCCCCATGACTTGTTGGAAACTCTCCCAAAATGAGTCGTGAACATAGAATTCTGATCCAATACTATAGATACAAACACCCCATGCAATCGGACAATCTCCCGTATATATAACCTGTAAAATTCCTCTAGTGTGAAGGTCATCTGCACAGCCAAAAAATGTGCCGACTTCGTAAGCTGGTCCACTATCACCCATACTGTGTCATGCCCTCACGAGGTTCGTGGCAAGTGAGTCACAAAATCCATCGTGACATGCTCTCACTTTCATTCAGCTACCTCCAAAGGCTGGAGTAACCCTACTGGTGTCTGGTGTTCAATCTTCACCTGCTGACCTGTGAGACATCGGTTAACAAAATCCCTGATGTGTCTCTTCATCCGGCTCCAATAGCATTGGCGACGAAGATCATGGTATATCTTCGTGCCACATGAATGTACCACAAAACGGGAACAATGAAACTCTCTAAGAATCTCCTCTCTTAACTCCGCAGATTAGGGAACTACAATATTTCCCCTAAATCGAAGACTACCATACGTATGCATGGTCCAACCCTCGTCACCTGTACCTGATTATACTCGGTCCCTAATGGATAAAATCTCTGTATCCTATCTCTGGGACCCGATCACTCTGCTCAGTGGGGAAGACGTAGCCACTAAACTCCCCAAAGTGCCCTGAGCCCAATCCATGTAGCATAGCCCAAACTGTCCCACAGTCTCGAGCATCTATCACTCCCAAGAAGTCACATTAGCCAAGACTCCCCGTGACTTCTAGCTGAGTGCATCAGCCACCATATTTGTCTTACCAGAATGGTAATGTAAAGTGAATTCATAGTCTTTCAGATACTCCATTCACCTGTGTTGTCTCATGTTGAGTGTCTCTATGTGAAGATGTACTTCAGACTCTTGTGGTCTAAAAACACCTCAAACTGTTCATCATATGAATAGTGGCGCCAAGCCTTCAAGGTAAAGACAATGGCTGTCAACTCCATGTCGTGTGTAGGATAATTCTACTTGTGATTCTTCAACTGTCGAGAACCATAAGCCACCACTCTTCCCGATTGCATCAAAACACAACCAAGTCCATCCTTCAAGGCATCACAATACACCGTGTACCTCTGTTCCCCTTCCAAAACTATCAAAATAGGGGCTGAAGTAAGCCTCTTCTTCAACTCCTGGAATGCCTTCTCATATGAATCATTTCACTCAAACTTGACATCTTTTTGGGTCAACTTAGTCATAAGTGTGGCTGCTTGACAAAATACCTTGTTATTTTCTAACCTCTAAACATCACCTTTTAGCATGTATAGTATATGAATGAAGGGGAGTGTCACTCTCCTAGGGATGATGTCAAAAGAAAGAGCAGCAGAATGGTGGATGAATGAGATTTCAAATGTGAGTATGTGTGAACAAAAGTGCTCCCCAAGTGCAAGGAGACTTTCGCGGATCATGTTTTACTTGGTGATATTCCAAGGTCGTTTCCACGAGGAAGGAAGTAAACCGAGGGGAAGGTGATTTTAGGAGAAAGAATGTGTAAAATCTTTGATTGTTGGAAATTGTTTGGTGAAGTTGTTTTGATGCTAGTAAAATGAGAAACAAATGTTGGCAAATCCAAGAGGTCACTCCAATAGGAATACCGTCTCAACTC
>CAUOFW020007747.1:331391-343011 GCA_963454935.2 Ilex paraguariensis | reverse complement strand
AGTGAATCACGTTCCACCCTTCACGACTTTGGTAAAGCTCTAGAAAAGTGGAAGAGTTTCACTCCTCTAAGGGAAGAAGGAAGCTCAAGTAATGGAAATAAAAGAAAGTAATAACACAATAAAAGAAAGTAATAACACAATAAAAGAAAGCAATACTTAAAGTAAAAGAAAGCAATAATACAATAAAATAAAGCAATACTTAAAGAAAGCAATAAGCAATAAGAAAAGTAATAATACTTTTGGAGCATTTTTCACTACCAAAAGATGAATGTTTTACAAGTTCTAAGGGGTGGTATTTATAGACAACAAGGGAGCGTGAGAGTCTTGTTAGGTGGCTTTGAATCTTGTTAGGTGGCCTTGAAAAGTCTTGTTTGGTGGCATGAAAGTCTTGTTAGGTGGCCTTGAAAATCTTGTTAGGTGGCCTTGAATTCTTTGATCCCCTTTTGTTTTGAGCTTTGATAATTGGCACTCCAGTAGTTTGTAGCTTTATTGCAATTGGCTCCCCAGTAGTTTGTAACTTTGACGCACAAAACCCTGAAAAAAATAGCAATTAATGCATTATCATTTATTCACACACTAATTCTAATTTGATTTATTTTGACTAGTTTAACTTTATTCAACTAACACAATTTACCTAGTAAATTATGCCTTAATTAGGGTTAATCACACCCCCCAACCTAAATATTACTAGTCCCTAATANTTAACTTTATTCAACTAACACAATTTACCTAGTAAATTATGCCTTAATTAGGGTTAATCAATGGCTAAGCGAGAGAAGTCATCAATGAACCTCTGGTAGTACCATGTCAATCCCAAGAAATTGTGTATCTTAAAGACTGACTTTGGCCTCTCTCAATTCATGACGGTCTCAACCTTCTCTGGGTCCACGGATAAACCAGAAGCCTACACCATATGCCCTAAGGATTTCACCTCGGTCAGCCAAAATTCACACTTGCTGAACTTAGAGTACAACTGGTGGTCCCTCAAGATCTGGAGAACAATCCTCAAGTGACCTTCATGCTCCTCCTCAAACTTAGAGTAGATCAGGATGTCCTCAACAAATACTACAAGGAACTAATCTAAATAGGATTAGAACACCCAATACATGATATCTATGAATGCCGCCAGCGGTATTCGTCAATCCGAAAGGCATCATGGTGAACTCAAAATGTACATATCACGTTCTGAACGCCGTCTTAGGAATATCTGTCTCCCTAATTCTCAACTGATGGTAGCCGGTACAGAGATCTATCTTGGAGTAGACCTGTGCCCCTCTTAGCTGATCAAACAAATCATCAATCCTTAGCAAAGGCTACCTATTCTTGATAGTAACCCTATTTAACTGCCGGTAATCTATGTATAGTCGAAGGATCTTGTTTTTCTTCTTGGCAAACAACACCGAAGCGCCCCAAGATGAAGTATTTGGTCTAATAAAACCCCTGTCCAACAATTCCTGTAATTGAACCTTGAGTTCTTACAACTCAGCTGGCGTCATCCTATGTGGAGTCATAGAAATGAGCGATGTACCAAGGTGTAACTCAATATTGAAGTCTACATCACTATGTGAAGATGATCCCGGTAGTTCATTCAGAAAATATCCTCATACTCATAAACCACCCGAGGTAGACCTAACTCTTGTCTACCCTCGTCCTCTAGGGTAAGGCTTGCTAGCTAACCCATCAATTGTCCATGCCAACGGGAATCATACACTACTTGGGGTAAAGTGTCATACCTTTTCCCTTGGAACTTGAAACACCCTCCGGTGTGTAAACGGTGACCCTCTTCTGATTACAATCGATGACGACTCGGTGTGCCGCCAACCAATTCATCCCAAGGATAACATCGAACTCCGACATGTCCATGACCCTAAGGTCTACAGTGAGTAGAATCTCCAAGATCTCTAATTCACAACCCCGATATATTTAATCAATGCAAACCTTAACTCATAAGGTTGACTTTTTCCCTAAGGACTCTTTGGGGGTTGTGATTTCTAAATCTATTTCATCAACGAACACATGAAAATAACAGTATTTGACATGCTTGAATCAAATGACACATGTGCTCATACACAGGGAAGTAAGAAATGTATTGTGGGTTATCGATTGATCCATCAGCTCATTTTGTGGTGTGATGGCACAGACACGTCCCTGGGTCCCCGAAGTCTCGGCTTGTAAGCTTTGTCCTCAGCCTTGACCTATGCCTTGGTCCATCTGTCCTGACTGCGGGATCCTCGCACTTGAAGTAATAGAGGCTTGTGTAGCATCTTGAGACTGATACTGGCTTCCCTGGCCTGTGAAGGGGTAGGGAGGAACAAAGCGCGTCTGTACATGTCCCACCGAAGGCTAGGACTGGGATGCTCCATAGCTTTGAGATCCCTGTCATTGAGGACAATCCTGCTTCATATGCCCTGGTTGGTGGCAAATGAAACATGTCATTTAACCTGCCTAGTAGGAAGGCCTCTGATTTCTCCCACCTTGGGAGGATCGACCTTTGCCTTGGCCCACATCCTGGCTCATCCGGCCTACTTGCGGAGTTTTCGCACGTGAAGTACTAGGGGTTTGGATATCACCTTATAGTTAGAACAGATTTCCCTAGTCCATAATGGGACAGGGAGGAACGACGTGTGCTGGTGTGAGTCCTACTGACGATTGGGATTTAGACGTCTTGGACCTCCAAGAGTTTCGCCTTAGGGGACAATTCTTCCTCACATGGCCCGGTTGGTGGCAAATATAGCAAGTCCTCTAACCTGCATGATATGTTGTCCTCTGCTTTTTCCATGAACGCTGGTGGCTCATGGAACTTAAACTCCTTTGGATAGCTTAAGCCCCTGGCTCATATTGGTGCTTGCCTGTGCTAGGTTAACAGCCATCACACTCATAGCCTCTACAACGTCTTGTTGGTCAAAGGTCGGTGGTGGTTCCCTTCCTCTATTTTTCATCTACATACATTTCAGACAGCAATAGAGCCTCACATAGTATCCCAAAGTAGAGACCAATTTTAAACTTTGAGATTTCTCTCCTTATCTCTCTAGTAGTGCATGTGTCACCTACTAATAGACATTTACACCTTAAACTATCTCGTTCATTCCTTTTTCTGAACCCCAAGGTTATGTTTTCTAACCCTAGTGTTTCTTCTTTCCATACACATTTCACCATACATATAATCCACATAACACATAGCACATAACATATAGCAATTTAAGCACATAACATGAAATGCACAATAAATGCAATGACCTAAACCCATGCCCCATTAACCCCTAGGTAAATCGTATACCTAAGCTCTGATACCAAGCTATGAAACCCCTAAAATTGGGGGCCCTTTATTAACCATTGACTACCCGTCAACCCGTAGAAATACTCGTGATTGTCATCTAATCCAACATCACGTCAATAGAATCTCTTTAACCGGGGTTGTTATCCACTCGTATAACATATGCATATTTTGCCATTTGACCTAACCGAGGTCCACTATACCACATTTCATACTCCATTTGTATCATTTAAACAAAAGGATTCATAGCACGAAAGCATGGTAACATGATTTTCAAAATTTCAAAATTTTGGAAGGTGTACCGGTACACCATACCGATACTGCATACCGATTTGAGTTGCCCACTGGACCTTGTCGTACCGGTACAAGTTGCCCACTAGAAAAAATCATACCAGTATGGGTAACCCACTGGACTTCGTCGTACCGGTATGCTTTGCCGACTTTTGCCCATTTCTCCTGTTTTTCATTTCCAACTCATATTTAAGCACATTATTTCCATCCAACACATGTATAATGAAGATTTTCATATTACACAAGGTCCATACCATTTCAATTACAATAATTTACATGCCAGAACTAGTTTTCATAAAAATTTTACAAAAACTCAAAATAAAGTCACATTCCGGCTTTCTTCATCCTTGAGGTCCCAAGTGAGGGTCTTCCATCGGCGTATACTCCGCACCTGAAATATTTTCCTGTATAAGGTGAGTCATGCCTAATAGAGTATTTCTTACAGAGGCTACTCCCCCAACCTAGATGTATATGAAATGCACACACATAACATTCAACACAGAAACAATCATTCAAAACAAGAATATGCAAATTTAATGTTAGACTTTCTATCATGTCACGCCATGAAATGAGATGAAACTCACTCATGCCCTTTAACCCGAGCCCTCACCGACTCCCACCACACAATGCAATGCCAATGTATAAAAAATTCGCCATTGATGAGTTACAACTAATGACCATTTTGAAATAAAGTCATGTGGTTATAAAACCAAGTCGTTGTTGGATGTTACACATCGAATGACTATTTTATAAAACAAAACCTTGTGTCTTTGTTGGGTAGCAGACTTTTGGTGTCTGACCGCTGGCTCTGCAAACCGATACACTTTTTTTAGACTTGCACCGTAGGAAGTGTATAAAATCAATAGCGGGGTCTTGCACCTAAGGGAAAGTCTAGCCCTACTTGTTATATCCGACACAAGTTTTTCATGTAACAGTGCGATTCAATCGGATCGTCGATCCAACTTTTTTGAGCCCACCCATCATCCACCTATGTGGTGTTTGATATCAACCATGCACTCACACATTCACACTCATGTTTCATGCCCATGAATGTGATGTCAACATCATGCCCCATATGCAGTGAATGTCAATGAGTAATTTTCATCATTCCATCACTAATTATATCAAAAAGCATATAATTTCACGATTCATCATAATGCAAATATGTTACAACACATATGTTAACATTATATCTAACAACGATTTTCAAGCATTTTAGCACATAGTCTATGCCCATAACACTTTATTCACAAGACATAATAAAAGCACATAGCATACCCACATAACACTAATTTTCATGGAATTACACAAGTAATTATCACATATCAATTATATGCTAGGAATTCATTTTAAACCATTCTATACTCATTTCATCAATTTCACAAACATAGGTAAATGATATAAGTTTCTATCAAACTGCTCATTTCATATAAACACCTCAGGTTGTAAAATAAACTTAAGTAAGAAGGAACCCTAACTCTTGAAGCGTAATACGAATGGTAGAACCTTAAAGAACACCAACACAACCCAAAACTCCTGATTTCTCAAATTCTCTTATTTGGATCTTCGGTGAAATCCTTCGTTCTTGGTATGGTTGTGTAGCCCTCGTCGCGGTGGTCAATTTTAACTCTTGGCGACAAATTTCGACCGCTAGAACTCCATAGATCATAGAGAGTAGGTGGAGTTTTTGATTTTTCTTCTCCTTTCCCTCTCTTCTCCTCTTCAATGTGAGAACCCAGATGATCAAGTGGGGAAAATCAGATATTTTCCCCTATTTATAGTCTTTAATTGTGCGGTCGACGTCGTGCCGCACGTTTCTTATTTTTGGATCCGTTTTTGTTCCAAAATGACTTAATTTCATCCCGATTTAAGTTCAAATTATTTTTATTTAAAATTTTCTTCAATTTTAAGAAAATTTTATAAATTTTATTTTTGGGGATGTTTATGAGGTCATCCGACACCCAGTTGTCTCGTAAAACGTAAAAAATCTGATTATCTCNTTTAAGAAAATTTTATAAATTTTATTTTTGGGGATGTTTATGAGGTCATCCGACACCCAGTTGTCTCGTAAAACGTAAAAAATCTGATTATCTCAGAATTCGATGAAAATTGACAGGATAACTAGCTTTCATGAGACGAATTCAACGGTGAGGTCTGTTGCGTCATCCGAGTTCTAGAAAATTATAGATTTTCAATCCTCATTATAATGACAAATTACCGTTTTACCCTTTTTAAGAAAAAGTTCAAATTTACCCGAGTTTTACAGTCAGGCATTGAATGTTCATATGAGACTTGAGGCCTTTGCACTCATTACTATTTCAAGTATAAATATTCTTCAGAAAAGTGAACAAAGGTATGCAACATTAAACCAAGATACATATACGTTGTGCTTAAGCCTCTGATCGGATATTGACTTAAGATTTGGAGGGGATAAGTCGGGTGTTCACTCGGCCCCCTTTATTTGACCTTGTGATTGTTACAGATTCGCCAGACAGCAAGTCACTATCTCAATCTGTTGCAGAAATTCTCCTGTGTAGAAAGGGTCAAAGGATAAAAAAGAAATTCTTTGATTTAATANTTAATTGTGCGGTCGACGTCGTGCCGCACGTTTCTTATTTTTGGATCCGTTTTTGTCCCAAAATGACTTAATTTCAACCCGATTTAAGTTCAAATTATTTTTATTTAAAATTTTCTTCAATTTTAAGAAAATTTTATAAATTTTATTTTTGGGAATGTTTATGAGGTCATCCGACACCCAGTTGTCTCGTAAAACGTAAAAAATCTGATTATCTTAGAATTCGATGAAAATTGACAGGATAACTAGCTTTCATGAGACGAATCCAACGGTGAGGTCTGTTGCATCATCCGAGCTCTAGAAAATTATAGATTTTCAATCCTCATTATAATGACAAATTACCGTTTTACCCTTTTTAAGAAAAAGTTCAAATTTACCCGGGTTTTACAGTCAGGCATTGAATGTTCATATGAGACTTGAGGCCTTTGCACTCATTACTATTTCAGGTATAAATATTCTTCAGAAAAGTGAACAAAGGTACGCAACATTAAACCAAGATACATATACATTGTGCTTAAGCCTCTGATCGGATATTGACTTAAGATTTGGAGGGGATAAGTCGGGTGTTCACTCGGCTCCCTTTATTTAACCTTGTGATTGTTACAGATTCGCCAAACAGCAAGTCACTATCTCAATCTGTTGCAGGAATTCTCCTGTGTAGAAAGGGTCAAAGGATAAAAAAGAAATTCTTTGATTTAATANTTCGCCAGACAGCAAGTCACTATCTCAATCTGTTGCAGAAATTCTCCTGTGTAGAAAGGGTCAAAGGATAAAAAAGAAATTCTTTGATTTAATAAAGATAGAATCAATTTCCCTATCGAGATAAGAAGTTAAACTCATTCAAGAGATAATATGCATTTAAATTATAACTTTTTGTATTTCATTTAAATTGTATTACATTTTCTTGAAAACAACACGCTTCAATTTGAGCTTCCAGGCATATATAGAGCGAATCATTAGATCTCATCCCTTGAATTTGCCCATCACTAAGAATGTGAAATCCTCGAATTTTCCCATTACAAGAATAAGCATTAAATTTAGAATCTTAAGATATTTTATAAGGGGTAGTAATTTAAAATTTCAAAAATTATAATCCATATTTGTTTCACTCAAATTACTTTGGCGCGATTAATCGGTTAGTCAAATCGTGTATTTGAGTTTTGAACATGCAACAAGATGAACTAGAAAAAAAAACACACGAAATTTACGTGATTAGATAGAAATCTTATGTACATCTATTAAAATTTTCTTTTATTATCGATTTATAATAAGAGTTTTTCTTTATTATACCAATAATTCCTAAAGTTTATCATTTGTTGAACTTTAGTCATCAGAGTTTGAATTTCATCAATTTAATCCACAAAATTAGCACATTTGATTGATATAATTAGTTGCACTAACCGTCGTTTAAATCCCTAGTACTAAACACATGCATGTGACTATTGATGATACACAAAAGTGAATTTAAACACGACCAAATCAGTCGAGTATGTAGCATAGGGTAATCAATGAAGCAGTTAATAATACAAGACAAAGATTAGGTGGTTTGGTCTAAGTGACCTAACCGCTAAGGGCGGCAATGGTGGTTGGAGAACTGTATTAATAAAAAAGTACAAGCTAGTAGGGGAGAAAGAGAGCAAGAGTACGCTCAAGGTGAAGTGTGTGAGATATGCCCCTATATGTAGAGGGGTTTACAATTTATAGGCACAGAACCCTAGATATAGCGGTGACGTAAAGGTCANAAGAGTACGCTCAAGGTGAAGTGTGTGAGATATGCCCCTATATGTAGAGGGGTTTACAATTTATAGGCACAGAACCCTAGATATAGCGGTGACGTAAAGGTCAAACTACTAATTTCTCTGGAGGATAATTATAATTGAGGATATGCACTGTCTTGGAGTAATGACTATCCCGATGATTGCTCTCCCACCAAGGATCAAAATATCATTTTGAAACGGTCAAAACGTCCAAAACGTTTTCGGTTTCAAGGAGACCGAAATGAAACAGTAATGAAATCAAAATTTTAATATTTTGATGTATTTCATAATGTTTCGAGATGTTTTATAATATTTTAATATATTTACACAATTATTTTAGAATATTTTAAGGTATTTCAAGATATATTGATATATTTCAATCACCGTTTTAAAAAAATAATTCCTAAATTTTTTATTTTTTTCAGTATGTTTTCAAAACAGGTTGAAACGTTTCCGAAACACATCGAAATGTTTCTGTTTCTTAGGTGACCAAAACAACACACCGAAACAAAATTTTAATCCTTGTCTCCTACGTGCGTTGACTCTTCCTAAACTCTTAGGCTTTGAATTGAACTAAGCTCATGAGCTAAGTCTGACATGCCTTTTGATGATTTGAGCTAAACCCATAAACTAGGCCCAAGTATAGTTGGATCTGGNCTCAAAGGCTTTTCGGAGAGTTTTGAAAAAGGGGAGACATTTATCTGCAGATTTAGAGACAAACCTATTTAATGCTGCGATCCTTCCATTGAGGCGCTGAAACTCTTTGGTTGAAGAGGGTGACTTCATGTCAAGAATGACCTTGATCTTGTCAGGGTTTGCCTCAATTCCCCTCTGATTGACCATAAAGCCCNTCTTTTTTTTTGTTATAGGGTGTTCAGGTTTATGTTGATTACTTCTTCAAGTTCTGAGCTGATAACCGTAATTTGAACTACTTTAAGAACATGTCCCCTAAGGAGCAAGGGTGGTTGGCCCTTTGAGGGTGTGAGAAGTATCAAACTTAAGACCTTTTGTTTGCAAGAGGGTAGACCTGACCACTAGACCATCTCTAATGATATGTTTAGATCGCGGGTTAAAGGGAATAACTCTAATAGGATAAGATAAAAAAAAATATTTGCAGCCTATATAATCCCACGTTTGGTAAGTAAACAACACATAAAAAATCCCATTCAAATTTTACTCCAACCTGATTTGAAAAATTAACTTTAACCCATCTACATGAGTTAAATGAAACCCAAGGGGAGCTGAAATTTTTTTTGCCACCAATGTTCCTCGAGGTTTAATGTTCATTGCACTTTGGTCCTTAAAATTGTAATTTCATCAATTTAATCCTCAAAATTCACACATTCAACTAATGTGGTCTTTGACACTAATTATCGTCCAAAAAAACGACGGAAAAATGTCATGTGCATGGCACATGTCAATATTGAGGGACATTTATGTCACTTCAAACACTCCCTTAAAGCCAAACATTATTGTGTTCCTAATTTGGAAAACAATGTCTACAGCCAAACACTATTGTTCTTGCTTTGAACAACAATATACATGGACCCAAACACACTTCTTTTTCTTCCTTAGCCTTTTCTTCTTCTTTTATCTCTCACACACACCCAAAACAAAGTCCCAACATACAATATATCTTTGTTTCTCCTCTCAACACAAAATATCTTTCTCTATCTCTAACCCGACGACACCAAACCCCTACTGCCCCAGTCACATAGCACCGTCATTATCGTCTGCCGCCCAAGTCTAACAACCGTCGTCGTCACAAAATTAATCCCAAAACAATAGCACTTCCTACATGGAATCCGTGTCCGCACTGTGGCAACACTCAGATTTCATCTCTAGCAACAAATTCCATCAAGCAAATCGTGCAATCAGAAAATTTTCTAGCGTCATCCTCACTGGAGGCGTAGGTGAGCTTGGGCAAAGATTTGAGGATCTTTTTCTTAAGGCATTTGTTTGTCGAAGGAGGTTGAGTAGAGGAACCAAGGGCGGAGCCAAGATTTTTTTTTATTCCGGGCTAAGTTAAACATTCATACGACTAATAAAATACAAATGTAAACTCATAAACATATATTTAATAATACAAATGTAAACTCATAAATACATACTAATGAAATTGGCCTCTTCAATCCTTCGTAGAACAAAAGACATCTNAGCAAGAAGTCTAACCGGCCTTGGGCTCCTTAAGGCGGTGCAGATAAACTTCCCGTGCTCTCCTCTTGGTGACGTGCTAAGCAAGAAGTCTAACCGGCCTTGGGCTCCTTTGGCTTGGTGGATTCACGATGAGGTTGGGCTCCTCAACCGGGGTTGGGCTTTAATACATAAATTGGACTACTTGGGCTTAACCCATCAACATCTATTATTGAATATGTATCGATTGCTTAGAACTTTTGTTTGAGGTTGAGGTTCAATAGCCGCAAGAATCATACGAATATCAACACTTGTTGTTGTTTCTACTAGACTCAAAGGTTCAAAACTAGAATTTGATATTTCTTTTCCACTTTTCTTTTTGAAGAACGAAAAAATTATTTNAGACTACTAATTTCTCTGGAGGATAACTATAATTGAGGATATGCACTATCTTGGAGTAATGACTATCCCGATGATTGCTCTCCCACCAAGGATCAAAATATCATTTTGAAACGGTCGAAACGTCCAAAACGTTTTCGGTTTCAAGGAGACCGAAATGAAACAGTAATGAAATCAAAATTATAATATTTTGATGTATTCCATAATGTTTCGAGATGTTTTATAATATTTTAATATATTTACACAATTATTTTAGAATGTTTTAAGGTATTTCAAGATATATTGATATATTTCAATCACCGTTTGAAAAAAATAATTCTTAAATTTTTTATTTTTTTCAGTATGTTTTCAAAACAGGTTGAAACGTTTCCGAAACACATCGAAATTTTTCCGTTTCTTAGGTGACCAAAACAACACACCGAAACAAAATTTTAATCCTTGTCTCCCACGTGCGTTGACTCTTTCTAAACTCTTAGGCTTTGAATTGAACTAAGCTCATGAGCTAAGTCTGACATGTCTTTTGATGATTTGAGCTAAACCCATAAACTAGGCCCAAGTATAGTTGGATCTGGGCACGTCAACTATAATTGAGAGTAGTTAGGTGATTTTTTTACCATTCCTATATTCAAACACTACTATTTCTCATATGAACAACTTTAAACCTAGACCTAAGCACATTACTTCTCCTTCATTTCTTTTCTATTTTTTTTCCTTTCACACACAATAAGACACACCCACACAAAACCACACTAGATGCATTATTAATACCCTCAATTGTGCCTTAGAGTTGTTGGGTAGAGGGAGGTGGCAGCTGGATTGTGTGGTGTGTGAGAGCAAGATGGAAAAAAATACCGAGGAAGTAGGGTTGGGTTATCCCCTGAAAGTCTAATGTTGTTCAAAAGAGAAAATAAGAGTAATTGGTTATAGAGTTCTTTCTTTTTTTTTGTTATAGGGTGTTCAGGTTTATGTTGATTACTTCTTCAAGTTCTGAGCTGATAACCGTAATTTGAACTACTTTAAGAACATGTCCCCTAAGGAGCAAGGGTGGTTGGCCCTTTGAGGGTGTGAGAAGTATCAAACTTAAGACCTTTTGTTTGCAAGAGGGTAGACCTGACCACTAGACCATCTCTAATGATATGTTTAGATCGCGGGTTAAAGGGAATAACTCTAATAGGATAAGATAAAAAAAAA
>CAUOFW020007747.1:299623-330767 GCA_963454935.2 Ilex paraguariensis | reverse complement strand
AGAAGTCTAGCCGGCCTTGGGCTCCTTAAGGCGGTGCAGATAAACTTCCCGTGCTCTCCTCTTGGTGACGTGCTAAGCAAGAAGTCTAACCGACCTTGGGCTCCTTAAGGCGGTGCAGATAAACTTCCCGTGCTCTCCTCTTGGTGACGTGCTAAGCAAGAAGTCTAACCGACCTTGGGCTCCTTAAGGCGGTGCAGATAAACTTCCCGTGCTCTCCTCTTGGTGACGTGCTAAGCAAGAAGTCTAACCGACCTTGGGCTCCTTAAGGCGGTGCAGATAAACTTCCCGTGCTCTCCTCTTGGTGACGTGCTAAGCAAGAAGTCTAACCGACCTTGGGCTCCTTAAGGCGGTGCAGATAAACTTCCCGTGCTCTCCTCTTGGTGACGTGCTAAGCAAGAAGTCTAACCGACCTTGGGCTCCTTAAGGCGGTGCAGATAAACTTCCCGTGCTCTCCTCTTGGTGACGTGCTAAGCAAGAAGTCTAACCGACCTTGGGCTCCTTAAGGCGGTGCAGATAAACTTCCCGTGCTCTCCTCTTGGTGACGTGCTAAGCAAGAAGTCTAACCGGCCTTGGGCTCCTTTGGCTTGGTGGATTCACGATGAGGTTGGGCTCCTCAACCGGGGTTGGGCTTTAATACATAAATTGGACTACTTGGGCTTAACCCATCAACATCTATTATTGAATATGTATCGATTGCTTAGAACTTTTGTTTGAGGTTGAGGTTCAATAGCCGCAAGAATCATACGAATATCAACACTTGTTGTTGTTTCTACTAGACTCAAAGGTTCAAAACTAGAATTTGATATTTCTTTTCCACTTTTCTTTTTGAAGAACGAAAAAATTATTTTTGCTCTTTTTCGTTCTTGATTTTTTATCCTAATAAAGTAGAGAAGGGTTGAAAATTAGAGAAACAAGATTGAAGAACCCAACACTACACTAAACATTATAACATATTCAAACATATAGATATTTCTAGGCCTCACACATTTCATTACCAAATCTAATTTTATCTAATTTTAAAACTTGTGAATTCTGCATAGTAATACCAGCAAGGATTTTTTTAGCTCTATAAATTTGGATACCATGTTCACCGTTTATCCTAGCTTCTCCTCAATCATTCGATTCACCTACGCAAGTGTGTGCATCACACAGAGCTAACCATGTGACAGAAACTGAAAATTTGAATTGCATAGCATTTATAGCTTGTATCAATCAAACTAACCACAAAAAAATAAGATAATTTGTACACATACGGGAAAGAGAAAGCACAAAACATGCCCAAACAATCCTATCACTTTCTTATCACCTCCAAAAGGAAATTAAACAATCATGAAAAGCAGACACCCAAACTTAGAAGCCAATCAATCCACAAAAATCATATTCATAAACAAACACAACAACTTTACATATACTAAAAATAAAAATTTCAACTTTTTCTTACCTGGGGATCAAAGAATCAAACCCACAAGACCCAG
This sequence comes from Ilex paraguariensis, assembly GCA_963454935.2. NCBI lineage: Eukaryota > Viridiplantae > Streptophyta > Magnoliopsida > Aquifoliales > Aquifoliaceae > Ilex > Ilex paraguariensis. The sequence goes on along the minus strand of CAUOFW020007747.1, from coordinate 329,292 downwards.
TACCCAGAGCAAGTTCCACCTGACTTTTGATTTGAAACAGCTGAACCAATAAAGAGAAACTTCTTAATACCCAATTCAAAGGTGACCTCGAACTCATAAAGCAGGGCAATGTCTCAACAGAGATGGAGCCGTTTAAGAAACGGTCCATCTACAAAGTACCAACCTTCATTGCAGATCTAAACAAGAATGTGTACAGTCCTCATGCAGTCTCATTCGGCCCTTACCACCACGGTGAGCCTCCTTTGAAACCAATGGAGTCTCACAAGAAGCGTTCTCTCCTCATTTTCTTGAGAATAGAGCAGAAGTTCAAGTTTCGCCAAAGTGGAAAAAGAGTTGAAAGATTCATATGATTCACTTGATCCTAAGTGGCAAAGTGACAAAGAAGGGTTCTTGAAGCTGATGATTGTTGATGGCCGTTTCCTGCTGAAAATTTTCCGGGCAGCCATTCAAACTCCGGCCGATTACGACGCTGAGGATCCGATTTTCGGCAATCACGGGAAGCTCCATATCATGCCGTTTATCAAGCGGGACATGTTGGTTTTGGGGGAAGTGACCGACTGTTTTGGGGAAGTTTGCAGGTGGGCTGGGTTGGGTTGGGTTGGACGAAATTTTTTTTTTTTTTGGGGTGGGCTGGTACTCAGTGGGAATTTTTCTTTTTTTTAACTCCGGGCTTTAGCCCACCAGTAGATCCGCCCTTGAGAGGAACGCCTGGTACTGCGGGAGAACTGGTAGATCCAAGCACAGCGAATGCTGGTGATGAAACCGAGTATAAAGAGAGAGAGAGAGAGAGAGAGAGAGANCCGTCGTCGTCACAAAATTAATCCCAAAACAATAGCACTTCCTACATGGAATCCGTGTCCGCACTGTGGCAACACTCAGATTTCATCTCTAGCAACAAATTCCATCAAGCAAATCGTGCAATCAGAAAATTTTCTAGCGTCATCCTCACTGGAGGCGTAGGTGAGCTTGGGCAAAGATTTGAGGATCTTTTTCTTAAGGCATTTGTTTGTCGAAGGAGGTTGAGTAGAGGAACCAAGGGCGGAGCCAAGATTTTTTTTTATTCCGGGCTAAGTTAAACATTCATACGACTAATAAAATATAAATGTAAACTCATAAACATATATTTAATAATACAAATGTAAACTCATAAATACATACTAATGAAATTGGCCTCTTCAATCCTTCGTAGAACAAAAGACATCTATTATTGAATCTGTATCGATTGCTTAGAACTTTTGTTTAAGGTTGAGGTTCAACAGCTGCAGGAATCATACGAACATCAACACTTGTTGTTGTTTCTACTAGACTCAAAGGTTCAAGACTAGAATTTGATATTTCTTTTCCACTTTTCTTTTTGAAGAACGAAAAAATTATTTTTACTCTTTTTCGTTCTTGATTTTCCATCCTAATAAAATAGAGAAGGGTTGAAAATTAGAGAAACAAGATTGAAGGACCCAACACTACACTAAACATTATAACATATTCAAACATATAGATATTTCTAGGCCTCACACATTTCATTACCAAAACTAATTTTATCTAATTTTAAAACTTGTGAATTCTGCATAGTAATACCAGCAAGGATTTTTTTAGCTCTATAAATTTGGATACCATGTTCACCGTTTATCCTAGCTTCTCCTCAATCATTCGATTCACCTACGCAAGTGTGTGCATCACACAGAGCTAACCATGTGACAGAAACTGAAAAATTGAATTGCATAGCATTTATAGCTTGTATCAATCAAACTAACCACAAAAAAATAAGATAATTTGTACACATACGGGAAAGAGAAAGCACAAAACATGCCCAAACAATCCTATCACTTTCTTATCACCTCCAAAAGGAAATTAAACAACCATGAAAAGCAGACACCCAAACTTAGAAGCCAATCAATCCACAAAAATCATATTCATAAACAAACACAACAACTTTACATATACTAAAAATAAAAATTTCAACTTTTTCTTACCTGGGGATCAAAGAATCAAACCCACAAGACCCAGTACCCAGAGCAAGTTCCACCTGACTTTTGATTTGAAACAGCTGAACCAATAAAGGGAAACTTCTTAATACCCAATTCAAAGGTGACCTCGAACTCATAAAGCAGGGCAATGTCTCAACAGAGATGGAGCCGTTTAAGAAACGGTCCATCTACAAAGTACCAACCTTCATTGCAGATCTAAACAAGAATGTGTACAGTCCTCATGCAGTCTCATTCGGCCCTTACCACCACGGTGAGCCTCCTTTGAAACCAATGGAGTCTCACAAGAAGCGTTCTCTCCTCATTTTCTTGAGAATAGAGCAGAAGTTCAAGTTTCGCCAAAGTGGAAAAAGAGTTGAAAGATTCATATGATTCACTTGATCCTAAGTGGCAAAGTGACAAAGAAGGGTTCTTGAAGCTGATGATTGTTGATGGCTGTTTCCTGCTGAAAATTTTCCGGGCAGCCATTCAAACTCCGGCCGATTACGACGCTGAGGATCCGATTTTCGGCAATCACGGGAAGCTCCATATCATGCCGTTTATCAAGCGGGACATGTTGGTTTTGGGGGAAGTGACCGACTGTTTTGGGGAAGTTTGCAGGTGGGCTGGGTTGGGTTGGGTTGGGTTGGACGAAATTTTTTTTTTTTTTGGGATGGGCTGGTACTCAATGGAAATTTTTTTTTTTTTTACTCCGGGCTTTAGCCCACCAGTAGATCCGCCCTTGAGAGGAACGCCTGGTACTGCGGGAGAACTGGTAGATCCAAGCACAGCGAATGATGGTGATGAAACCGAGTATAAAGAGAGAGAGAGAGAGAGAGAGAGAGAGAAGAGGAGGGGTTAGATTGAGCCTTTTAGAGGGTGGATGGTGGCAATGGATACCAGAGGTCGAAAATGGATTCCTGCGGTGGAGTCTTGCACAGAGAGAGAGTCAATATTGTTGCTGACTGTGTTATCGGAAGCTATTTTTGGTAGGGGTGTTTTCTGGTATTAGGGCTGACACTGGGGGAGGGTAATGTAATTTATTTAAAGAGACATAATGAGTTGTCACCAATGAAATGAGAGTAAAATAAATTTAATGATGTATCTCATTGTAACATTAAATGAATTCATTATCATTTCATTGATGACAACTCTTTATATCCCTAAATTATGTCTCAATAGTATTACTCTCTATTTATTTTTGTGAGATTATTTTATTTTCTTATTTATGCCCAATATTTTGAAACTGCAATGACAAAAATGCCTATCAATATTCTCATGCGCCAAACACATGATATTTTTCGTCACTTTTTGGACAGCAGTAAGTGACAAGGACCACATTAGTTGAATGTGTAAACATTGAGGATTAAATTGACGAAATTAAAATTTCGAAGACCAAAGTGCAATGAATGTTAAACCTTAGGGACCATTGGTGTAATTTACCTAATAAAGTAATTATCTTATTTGGACTAAGATTAATTAACAATAAATAATTAAATAACTAATTAATGAGAGTTTGAGTTAATTCTCAATAGTTCTTATAATATATGAGCACTTGTCTAGAATATGTGTAAGAAAAATTTATTTGAAATTGGTCAAATAATAATTTAGAAACCAAACATGATGTTGAATTGGATAAGCTAGGGATAAAATAGTCAACGGTACAACATTTTATCACTCTTCTCCACATGTCTATAGCAGTGCGTACGCGTCATCTAAACATTGGAAATGATAGGATATAGTCATTAAATCTTAACTAATCCATTTGATAGGCGGGTCNTAATGTTGAATTGGATAGGCTAGGGATAAAATAGTCAATGGTACAACATTTTATCACTCTTCTCCACATGTCTACAGCAGTGCGTACGCGTCATCTAAACATTGGAAATGATAGGATATAGTCATTAAATCTTAACTAATCCATTTGATAGGCGGGTCTGAGTTGGATAGGAAATGGTATTTTTTTANAAGAAATGATATTTTTTTAGATCTTCAATCCAGCTCAACGTTGTCATCCAAACCCACCCTAAGGGTGTTGAATCTTTTTATGTCCATGATTTGAATAGTAGTTAGTACAAATGATCGCTTTAGTTAAAAGTGCGAATTTTGAGGATTAAATTGATGAAATTAAAATTTTAAACACTAAAGTTCAACAAGTGATAAACTTCATGATATGTTGGTNAGGAAATGGTATTTTTTTAAATCTTCAATCCAGCTCAACGTTGTCATCCAAACACACCCTAAGGGTGTTGAATCTTTTTATGTCCATGATTTGAATAGTTGTTAGTACAAATGATCACTTCAGTTAAAAGTGCGAATTTTGAGGATTAAATTGATGAATTAAAATTTTAAACACTAAAGTTCAACAAGTGATAAACTTCATGATATGTTGGTNTAAGGTGAAAAAGAAGTTGTATACCTCAAGAGTAGTTTAAACGATAATAGGGCGAAGTCTTAGATCCAGACGTTCTGAGTTTAAATATTAATATTAATAATTTTTTGGATCAGACCAGGACGTTAGTCGAGGTGAGCATAAGTCTGTTTGAACACCCAAATAAAAACAAAATGACTCTTTCAATATGCAGGATTAAAATCTTATAATATATTCGTGTATTTTTGAAAAGAATGGCTAAAAGTTTATGGCAAACTTTATGAGTCTATGGNGTGTAATTTATCCTATATCAAAATCCACAAGAATTACAACATATTTATAGTTAATAACCCTAATCATGGTCTGACAAAGAAACCTAGTTCCACACAAATATGATACATCAATTTTTGCTAATTTATCTCAGTCTAGTAAATCTTCTCTACTAGGAGGACATTAAAAATCCGCATGTACCAATTCCGTGCCCCAAGGTATTTCTTATCACGGGGTATTCCATAGCTTTCCTGACCTATTATAGGAACCCGGCAACCAAACGATAATTATTTGACCCGACAACCAAACACCAGTGCTGTAAAATTGTCTCATTAACTTTTTAACGGGTACACGTCCTTAAATAGATATTATCCACATTAAAATTATTAAAATATAGTAAATATGAGTCATCGCTATCCCAACAATTCTATATTTTATTTTTTAGTGGGGATGGAAAAAGATAGACAACCCGAACAAAAAAACAAACATTGGCAAAAGCAATTAGACCTGCATTGGCCGGTAAGACTGCCAAAAGCCTTGGTAAGTGAAAGTCCAAGCTGGGCAGCAACAACAATCATCTCGTATCCCTAAAGTCATAAGTTGTGCTCACAAAGGCCTTCCCCTACGGCACCTCCTTCCCTTAAACAATTGTCCAAACGTGGTCATCTCTGTATATCCGTTTCTTGGCGTGTTTGCAACATCATCAATGATCATACACATTCTCAACAGTGTTTGTCCGTCGAATTTTTCATCTTGTAGTTAGAGGTTCAAATCTTAGAATTTATATTGGAACTCGGCGATTGATCGTTATATTAATCTAATTAAGTTCATTTTCGAAAGAAGTAACAAACACATTTGCGAGTTTCATAATTCCAGCAATGAGTGTCTATCGAGTGATCTCTGAACACTCTTATTTACCCTCACCCTTTTTTTGCCAATCAGACATTTTCAATAATATCTAATCTTGACCGGACATTTTATCAAACACCTACGCTTACTACACATTGATCACAACTATTATGATAATGCATGCATGCTTCCTACAAGGATCTTTGAATAATCAAAAATGGTGCAAAATGATTGTGTCAGTTGCGCAATCCAAGGCCCTTCCGGGAGATTGTTTCATCGAAATTTAGTGGTCCAATTTCAGCTCATTTTTGTAAAAAATTATAATATTTTGTTTAGTACACGGTAATACTTTTACAAGAGAATATAATCAAAGTGAGAATGCAATCAAGGTAGGAATTGAATGAAATGTGTATTACAATTCCAATGTTTGATAATAACTAGGATTAAGCGCTGAAATAGAATTGAAAATCCACTCAAATATTTAGATAAATAATCATTTGAAAAATCCTAAGACTCGATCTCAGGCCTTGGTGTTCGTGGTTGTGGTGACAATTGATGGTAGTTGGGAATGAGAAATGCCACCACATATGAAAGAATGATAAATCTAATGTTGATTAGATAAGACATTCCATGAGAATAAGAATAAATTGTTATTATTACATATCAAACATTGAAATAAATATTATTAAGTAATGATTATTCTATTTTCATGATTAATTACAAGCTACCAAACGCAGCGTTATGAGAATAATATCATGCTTAGCTAAGTTATAATTCACGACTTCTCCCTAGATAATAGAAATAAGATTTTGTTGAGTTAACTGAACTTGAATTGAAGTTTAAGTTTAAAAATCCCTCTTTTTCAAATAACAAATGAAGGGTAATGCTAAATTAACCAAAAAAACATGGACCAAATGTTGTGAGGTTAACACGTACGATGAGTAAACTTCAAATTTAAGTTAGGAAAAATGGAACCAAAAACATCACCATATCAACACCACGTAATTTGATACTTATTTTTTGGTCAGTCTAGTGTTATGCACGGCTGGAAGGAGTAATCCTACAGCTAAACTATTTCCACTAAAGTGATGATTGTGTCCAATCCCAATTAATCATTTGGCCAGGACTATTCGCAGGCTAAATTATAAGGTGTTATATATATATATATATATATATATATATATTAGTTATTGTCTGTACTTGAAGACACAAAATAATAAAAAATAAAAAATAATAAATATATTTGTATTCATATCCAAAATTAAATCACAAATATAGATGAAAGATAAATGAATTTAAGCATCGATTATAGTGGAGGTGAGAGGTGGTGGGTGACAATTACCATGTTGCCAGCAGCGGCAATGGTAGTGGCGGTGGCGACGGTAGTGACGACGGCGACGACAGCAATGGCGATGATGGAGGTGACAGCGATGACGATAGTGGAGGTGGTGGCGGCGGTGGTGATGGTGGGGGTGGTGATGGTAAAATTAGTGGTGGGGCGGTTTTTAAATTTTTTTTTTTTAAAGTATTTATAATAAATAAATTTTAAAAGTATATTTAAAAAGTTACTTCAAACACACTCTTTGGATCCTATTTTTCTTATTAAATTTAAAGTGTTATTAGCAGTTAAATTAACTTTAAAGTAAAATTTAAAACGATCTCAATCGCAAATAGTAAAAGTCATTTTATTTATCTTTTGAAATTTGAATTATAAGTTATTTTATTATATAGATATTTCAACGGTTAGAGATATTCAGGTCAATTTATCGATTTATGTGTATCTCAATTAATTCTCTCTCCGGTCTAGTCAAAGACAGGTCATTTATGTTAAAACTAAGGTATTCATAAAGGATAAATTTTTCATGACCTAACCTCAAGGGATAACTCAAATAATAATAGAAAAACTAAAAATTCAGACTTCAGGAGTTTAAATTTTGGTAAACCTATTAGCGTTAAAAAGGGAACTTTTTTATTTGCCAAGTTGAGAATATCTTGCCTATAAGTTTGCCTAATGACAAAACAAACGAAAATAAAAAAAGAACACCTTTTATATATATATATATATATATATATATATATAAAGACTTGGGAGTTCTTTTATCCATCCCCAATGTCCCCCAGGTCATAAAAAACTTCAAACATGGGGAAGTTCTCTTTTTTCTTCCTATGTTCTCTCTCTCTTCTGTTTGTCTTCCTCAGTCTTACAACGCCAAATACTGTGGTGGCTCTGCCACTTTCCACCAATTCACGGTGGATCGTGGATGAATCCGGGCAACGCGTGAAGCTCGCCTGCGTGAATTGGGTGTCACACCTCGAAGCCATGGTGGCCGAAGGCCTTAGCAAACAGCCGGTCGACTCGATTTCGAAGAAGATTGTGGACATGGGATTCAATTGTGTTAGGCTCACTTGGCCACTTTTCTTGTTCACCAATGACTCCTTGGCTTCTCTCACAGTTAGGCAGTCATTCCAGAGCCTTGGGTTGATTGAATCCGTTGCAGGTTTTCAAGCCAACAATCCCTCCATCGTTGACCTTAGCCTCGTCAATGCTTACCAGGTAAAACTGTTTCTTTTCCTGTTAAGAGTTTGAGATTAACTTATAGCAAATAAAGTAGAAGAAAAATGACAAAGATGTTGAGGTGAAAAAGAAGTTGTATACCTCAAGAGTAGTTTAAACGATAACAGGGCGAGCCTTAAATCCAGACGTTATGAGTTTAAATATTAATATTAATAATTTTTTGGATCAGACCAGGATATTAGTCGGGGTGAGCATAAATCTGTTTGAACACCCAAATAAAAACAAAATGACTCTTTCAATATGCAGGATTAAAATCTTATAATATATCCGTGTATTTTTGAAAAGAATGGCTAAAAGTTTATGGCAAACTTTATGAGTCTATGGTGTTCATTTAATGAGAGGACTTTTTTATATTGAGATAAGGTGATCCATTAAGTAGAGAACTGCATTTGAGAAGATTCAAACTGATTGAAGACAGACTGTGCTTGATAAGTCATGGCATGGAATATGATAAGAGTTAGGTGGTGGTGATAGTGACTAGGGAAATATCCTACTACTATCATATAAAAAGTAATCATTCAGTTTCAATTTAGTCATTGTCAAGTTATGCTCATCATATAAAAAGTAATTATTTAATTAAAATTTAGTCCCCGTACTATTATATATTGAGTTGTAACTTGATTTNAATTTCAATTTAGTCATTGTCAAGTAATGCTCATCATATAAAAAGTACTTATTTAATTAAAATTTAGTCCCCGTACTATTATATATTGAGTTGTAACTTGATTTGTTTGAATCGTAAACGATCTTTCACCTCAGCCAAATGATCATGATGCTGATCATACCACTTTGTCGCCCTTGTGGTCTTACTTAACTTAAATCCGGATTAATCAGAGCCCAAAGTGACTACTTTCGGATACCGGATGATCTGACCAAAAAAAAAACATTAACCACTGCATTTCTATTCATCCAGCTACCTAAATATTCTATGGTTGTAAAAGTGTTACATGTTNCGTATCCCTAAAGTCATAAGTTGTGCTCACAAAGGCCTTCCCCTACGGCACCTCCTTCCCTTAAACAATTGTCCAAACGTGGTCATCTCTGTATATCCGTTTCTTGGCGTGTTTGCAACATCATCAATGATCATACACATTCTCAACAGTGTTTGTCCGTCGAATTTTTCATCTTGTAGTTAGAGGTTCAAATCTTAGAATTTATATTGGAACTCGGCGATTGATCGTTATATTAATCTAATTAAGTTCATTTTCGAAAGAAGTAACAAACACATTTGCGAGTTTCATAATTCCAGCAATGAGTGTCTATCGAGTGATCTCTGAACACTCTTATTTACCCTCACCCTTTTTTTGCCAATCAGACATTTTCAATAATATCTAATCTTGACCGGACATTTTATCAAACACCTACGCTTACTACACATTGATCACAACTATTATGATAATGCATGCATGCTTCCTACAAGGATCTTTGAATAATCAAAAATGGTGCAAAATGATTGTGTCAGTTGCGCAATCCAAGGCCCTTCCGGGAGATTGTTTCATCGAAATTTAGTGGTCCAATTTCAGCTCATTTTTGTAAAAAATTATAATATTTTGTTTAGTACACGGTAATACTTTTACAAGAGAATATAATCAAAGTGAGAATGCAATCAAGGTAGGAATTGAATGAAATGTGTATTACAATTCCAATGTTTGATAATAACTAGGATTAAGCGCTGAAATAGAATTGAAAATCCACTCAAATATTTAGATAAATAATCATTTGAAAAATCCTAAGACTCGATCTCAGGCCTTGGTGTTCGTGGTTGTGGTGACAATTGATGGTAGTTGGGAATGAGAAATGCCACCACATATGAAAGAATGATAAATCTAATGTTGATTAGATAAGACATTCCATGAGAATAAGAATAAATTGTTATTATTACATATCAAACATTGAAATAAATATTATTAAGTAATGATTATTCTATTTTCATGATTAATTACAAGCTACCAAACGCAGCGTTATGAGAATAATATCATGCTTAGCTAAGTTATAATTCACGACTTCTCCCTAGATAATAGAAATAAGATTTTGTTGAGTTAACTGAACTTGAATTGAAGTTTAAGTTTAAAAATCCCTCTTTTTCAAATAACAAATGAAGGGTAATGCTAAATTAACCAAAAAAACATGGACCAAATGTTGTGAGGTTAACACGTACGATGAGTAAACTTCAAATTTAAGTTAGGAAAAATGGAACCAAAAACATCACCATATCAACACCACGTAATTTGATACTTATTTTTTGGTCAGTCTAGTGTTATGCACGGCTGGAAGGAGTAATCCTACAGCTAAACTATTTCCACTAAAGTGATGATTGTGTCCAATCCCAATTAATCATTTGGCCAGGACTATTCGCAGGCTAAATTATAAGGTGTTATATATATATATATATATATATATATATATAAAGACTTGGGAGTTCTTTTATCCATCCCCAATGTCCCCCAGGTCATAAAAAACTTCAAACATGGGGAAGTTCTCTTTTTTCTTCCTATGTTCTCTCTCTCTTCTGTTTGTCTTCCTCAGTCTTACAACGCCAAATACTGTGGTGGCTCTGCCACTTTCCACCAATTCACGGTGGATCGTGGATGAATCCGGGCAACGCGTGAAGCTCGCCTGCGTGAATTGGGTGTCACACCTCGAAGCCATGGTGGCCGAAGGCCTTAGCAAACAGCCGGTCGACTCGATTTCGAAGAAGATTGTGGACATGGGATTCAATTGTGTTAGGCTCACTTGGCCACTTTTCTTGTTCACCAATGACTCCTTGGCTTCTCTCACAGTTAGGCAGTCATTCCAGAGCCTTGGGTTGATTGAATCCGTTGCAGGTTTTCAAGCCAACAATCCCTCCATCGTTGACCTTAGCCTCGTCAATGCTTACCAGGTAAAACTGTTTCTTTTCCTGTTAAGAGTTTGAGATTAACTTATAGCAAATAAAGTAGAAGAAAAATGACAAAGATGTTGAGGTGAAAAAGAAGTTGTATACCTCAAGAGTAGTTTAAACGATAACAGGGCGAGCCTTAAATCCAGACGTTATGAGTTTAAATATTAATATTAATAATTTTTTGGATCAGACCAGGATATTAGTCGGGGTGAGCATAAATCTGTTTGAACACCCAAATAAAAACAAAATGACTCTTTCAATATGCAGGATTAAAATCTTATAATATATCCGTGTATTTTTGAAAAGAATGGCTAAAAGTTTATGGCAAACTTTATGAGTCTATGGTGTTCATTTAATGAGAGGACTTTTTTATATTGAGATAAGGTGATCCATTAAGTAGAGAACTGCATTTGAGAAGATTCAAACTGATTGAAGACAGACTGTGCTTGATAAGTCATGGCATGGAATATGATAAGAGTTAGGTGGTGGTGATAGTGACTAGGGAAATATCCTACTACTATCATATAAAAAGTAATCATTCAATTTCAATTTAGTCATTGTCAAGTAATGCTCATCATATAAAAAGTACTTATTTAATTAAAATTTAGTCCCCGTACTATTATATATTGAGTTGTAACTTGATTTGTTTGAATCGTAAACGATCTTTCACCTCAGCCAAATGATCATGATGCTGATCATACCACTTTGTTGCCCTTGTGGTCTTACTTGACTTGAATCCGGATTAGTCAGAGCCCAAAGTGATTACTTTCGGATACCGGATGATCTGACCAAAAAAAAAAAAAAACATTAACCACGACATTTCTATTCATCCAGCTACCTAAATATTCTATGGTTGTAAAAGTGTTACATGTTCTTATCAAATGAGATAACTACATTAAAGTCAAAAAAGGGGGGCAGCCAAACAACCCACTCATATATTGTTTATTATCTAATCAAGAAATTATATACCAGGAAGTGGTATCTAGCCTAGCAACCAACAATGTGATGGTGGTACTAGACAACCACATAAGCAAACCAGGCTGGTGTTGTAGTAACTTCGACGGCAATGGCTTCTTTGGTGACCAGTACTTTAGCCCTGACGTCTGGCTCAATGGTCTAACAAAGGTAGCTACCCTGTTCAATGGCATTTCCAATGTGGTCGCCATGAGCTTGAGGAATGAACTCCGAGGGGCCAAACAGAATGTTACTGACTGGTACAGGTATATACTCAAATCTTATTGAATGACTAAATAAAGTTGCTGCACTTGCACATATAACATATATTAAGTAGTAATTACTGATCGAAAACGGGTTTGGAGGCTACCCCGCCCGAAAAAAAAAAACCATGGCCAGCCCGTTGAACCATACCCGTCGTCGGCCTAATGAGTTTAAAATTTTCAATTTCTTTTTTGAATTTTACCAACTATATATTCTTTCTAATTTTGTCGAGCCAATATGCCAGACTGCATTGGCTGACATCAATTGGNAACCATGGCCAGCCCGTTGAACCATACCTGTCGTCGGCCTAATGAGTTTAAAATTTTCAATTTCTTTTTTGAATTTTACCAACTATATGTTCTTTCTAATTTTGTCGAGCCAATATGCCAGACTGCATTGGCTGACATCAATTGGNTAAGAATGCAATCAAGGTAGGAATTGAATGAAATGTGTATTACAATTCCAATGTTTGATAATAACTAGGATTAAGCACTGAAATAGAATTGAAAATCCACTCAAATATTTAGATAAATAATCATTTGAAAAATCCTAAGACTCGATCTCAGGCCTTGGTGTTCGTGGTTGTGGTGACAATTGATGGTAGTTGGGAATGAGAAATGCCACCACATATGAAAGAATGATAAATCTAATGTTGATTAGATAAGACATTCCATGAGAATAAGAATAAATTGTCATTATTACATATCAAACATTAAAATAAATATTATTAAGTAATGATTATTCAATTTTCATGATTAATTACAAGCTACCAAACGCAGCGTTATGAGAATAATATCATGCTTAGCTAAGTTATAATTCACGACTTCTCCCTAGATAATAGAAATAAGATTTTGTTGAGTTAACTGAACTTGAATTGAAGTTTAAGTTTAAAAATCCCTCTTTTTCAAATAACAAATGAAGGGTAATGCTAAATTAACCAAAAAAACATGGACCAAATGTTGTGAGGTTAACACGTACGATGAGTAAACTTCAAATTTAAGTTAGGAAAAATGGAACCAAAAACATCACCATATCAACACCACGTAATTTGATACTTATTTTTTGGTCAGTCTAGTGTTATGCACTGCTGGAAGGAGTAATCCTACAGCTAAACTATTTCTACTAACGTGATGATTGTGTCCAATCCCAATTAATCATTTGGCCAGGACTATTCGCAGGCTAAATTATAAGGTGTTATATATATATATATATATATATATATATATATAGACTTGGGAGTTCTTTTATCCATCCCCAATGTCCCCCAGGTCATAAAAAACTTCAAACATGGGGAAGTTCTCTTTTTTCTTCCTATGTTCTCTCTCTCTTCTGTTTGTCTTCCTCAGTCTTACAACGCCAAATACTGTGGTGGCTCTGCCACTTTCCACCAATTCACGGTGGATCGTGGATGAATCCGGGCAACGCGTGAAGCTCGCCTGCGTGAATTGGGTGTCACACCTCGAAGCCATGGTGGCCGAAGGCCTTAGCAAACAGCCGGTCGACTCGATTTCGAAGAAGATTGTGGACATGGGATTCAATTGTGTTAGGCTCACTTGGCCACTTTTCTTGTTCACCAATGACTCCTTGGCTTCTCTCACAGTTAGGCAGTCATTCCAGAGCCTTGGGTTGATTGAATCCGTTGCAGGTTTTCAAGCCAACAATCCCTCCATCGTTGACCTTAGCCTCGTCAATGCTTACCAGGTAAAACTGTTTCTTTTCCTGTTAAGAGTTTGAGATTAACTTATAGCAAATAAAGTAGAAGAAAAATGACAAAGATGTTAAGGTGAAAAAGAAGTTGTATACCTCAAGAGTAGTTTAAACGATAATAGGGCGAAGTCTTAGATCCAGACGTTCTGAGTTTAAATATTAATATTAATAATTTTTTGGATCAGACCAGGACGTTAGTCGAGGTGAGCATAAGTCTGTTTGAACACCCAAATAAAAACAAAATGACTCTTTCAATATGCAGGATTAAAATCTTATAATATATTCGTGTATTTTTGAAAAGAATGGCTAAAAGTTTATGGCAAACTTTATGAGTCTATGGTGTTCATTTAATGAGAGGACTTTTTTATATTGAGATAAGGTGATCCATTAAGTAGAGAACTGCATTTGAGAAGATTCAAACTGATTGAAGACAGACTGTGCTTGATAAGTCATGGCATGGAATATGATAAGAGTTAGGTGGTGGTGATAGTGACTAGGGAAATATCCTACTACTATCATATAAAAAGTAATCATTCAGTTTCAATTTAGTCATTGTCAAGTTATGCTCATCATATAAAAAGTAATTATTTAATTAAAATTTAGTCCCCGTACTATTATATATTGAGTTGTAACTTGATTTGTTTGAATCGTAAACGATCTTTCACCTCAGCCAAGTGATCATGATGCTGATCATACCACTTTGTCGCCCTTGTGGTCTTACTTAACTTAAATCCGGATTAATCAGAGCCCAAAGTGACTACTTTCGGATACCGGATGATCTGACCAAAAAAAAAACATTAACCACTGCATTTCTATTCATCCAGCTACCTAAATATTCTATGGTTGTAAAAGTGTTACATGTTCTTATCAAATGAGATAACTACATTAAAGTCAAAAAAGGGGGGCAGCCAAACAACCCACTCATATATTGTTTATTATCTAATCAAGAAATTATATACCAGGAAGTGGTATCTAGCCTAGCAACCAACAATGTGATGGTGGTACTAGACAACCACATAAGCAAACCAGGCTGGTGTTGTAGTAACTTCGACGGCAATGGCTTCTTTGGTGACCAGTACTTTAGCCCTGACGTCTGGCTCAATGGTCTAACAAAGGTAGCTACCCTGTTCAATGGCATTTCCAATGTGGTCGCCATGAGCTTGAGGAATGAACTCCGAGGGGCCAAACAGAATGTTACTGACTGGTACAGGTATATACTCAAATCTTATTGAATGACTAAATAAAGTTGCTGCACTTGCACATATAACATATATTAAGTAGTAATTACTGATCGAAAACGGGTTTGGAGGCTACCCCGCCCGAAAAAAAAAAACCATGGCCAGCCCGTTGAACCATACCCGTCGTCGGCCTAATGAGTTTAAAATTTTCAATTTCTTTTTTGAATTTTACCAACTATATGTTCTTTCTAATTTTGTCGAGCCAATATGCCAGACTGCATTGGCTGACATCAATTGGCCCCCTAATGGGCAACACACGGGTTGCCCAGTAATGGGCCGGGTCATTGGTGACACAATGGGCTACCAGATTAGGGGGCCAGCCCATGGTCCATGGGCTTTCATTAGACTAAGCGAGAGGGAAATATTGGCCCGGCATAGTTTACACTATACCATGCAATAGCCTATGCAAGTATCTAATTTAAATGCTCCACATGAAATGAGCTAGGTACATGCAAAAAGGAGCCGAGGCAGTGCACGCAGTAAACCCAGATGTCCTTGTTATTCTCTCTGGGTTGAATTACGACAAAGATCTCTCGTTCCTTCTCAAGAGACCGGTGAACTTGTCGTTCTCCGACAAGCTAGTTTTCGAGGTGCATTGGTACAGTTTCGCTGACTCGAAGGCTTGGGAAACCGGCAATCCTAACGAAGTGTGTGGGGAGGTGGTCAATAACTTGATGAGGAGAGCAGGTTTTGTGTTGGACCAAGGGTACCCCTTGTTTGTGAGTGAGTTTGGGGTAGACCAAAGGGGTACTAATGTGAATGACAATAGGTACTTGAATTGCTTCATGGGTGTGGCAGCTGAACATGACTGGGATTGGGCACTGTGGACAATGGTGGGGAGTTATTATTATAGAGAAGGGGTGATTGGAATGAATGAGTTCTATGGCATTTTGAATTGGAATTGGTGTGAAGTTCGCAATTCAAGCATGTTGGATAGGATCAGTACTCTCCAATCTCCTTTTCAAGGTATACCAGCATCCACTTTCATGAAAACAATAATATACAGACCTCTCCTCCTCAATTATTATTATTAGAGTAAATTACAAATATGACCCTCATACTATGACATTTGTGTCAATTAAACTTGTGAACTTTTTTTTGTGTGTCAATTGAGCTCTTCTACATCCGTTATAGTGTGCCTCCACTCATGTGAAGACAAAGGACCATATGTGTAGTTTACTCCACTTCCATTAAAAAAACTAGCAGAAGCAGATAGAAGGGCTCAATTGATACAATTAAAAAATTCAGGTGTTTAATTCATATAAAAAAATTCAAAGACTAATTAACACAAAGATCATAATTTGAGGGCTATATGTATTATTTACTCTTATTATTATTATCAATTTGAATTCATAGAAATATGGGCGCAACTTGAGCAAGTTGAATTGGTTGATAGACTAACTTGCGTTCAAATGCTCAAACCAAGTATAAAACACTCTACAAGAGTTCGATCTGAACTCAAATTCGATTTTCAACTAGAGAAATTGTCCATCGTGACTTATACAACTCAAATTGAAATTCTAGTTTGATTCTTGAGTGATGTAACTCGCGCTGAAACTCAGGTCGAGTTTGGTCGGGGTACAGAAATTGGGCAAAGATTCAAGTTAAGTTTGGGCATTGAGATGTGTTCTAGAGATCACTAAAGATTGTGTGTAATTTACTTGAAATGCAGGACCAGGTCTTTCAAGAGCTCGTCCATACAAAATTATTTTCCATCCTCTAACAGGCCTCTGCGTCAAGAGAAATTCTCTGTTTGAACCATTGTATCTAGGTCCATGCTCTGAGGCCGAGGCTTGGAGCTACACTACTCAGAAAACACTAACAATAAAGGGAACATATTTTTGCCTGCAAGCAGTAGGGTTGGGGCAGCCAGCAAAACTGGGAATAATATGCACAGATAGTAGTTCAAAATGGGAAACCATTTCCAACTCTAAGATGCACCTCACATCGAAGCTCGACGATGGCACTACCGTCTGCTTAGATGTAGATTCCAGCAACACTCTTGTTACTAATGCCTGCAAATGTTTGAGCAGAGAGAACTCGTGCGATCCGGGAAGCCAGTGGTACAAAATTGTTAACAGTACTAGAAGTATGGATAGTACAAAATCATTTCTGTCCATTGGATCGATAGTGGATTCAATTGTAAAGAACTTCTTTGGAATATAGAAGTTCCAAATTGACAGGAGCAGCTAGTGAAGCCTTCAGATAAGGAACCAAAGCTTTCTTAACCGAAAGCTTCTATGTAGTTCATGGATTATTCTTTGAACACTGTAAAGAACTAATACGAAGTAAAAAGCTTACTGATCATTCGAAGGGACTTTGCCATTACAGTGATTCTTTGCAGCAAGGAGAAGTAAAGGATATGGACTAATCGGGCCACCGAGCCATTCCTTGTCTGCAAAGACTAACAATAGCATGCGATGAGCTCAGATATTAGAAGTGATTTCACATACTACACAAGTAAATAGTTATTATGAAATCGACATAATCTAAGTGACACCAGGAGGTCTCAGCCGAATAAATCAACACTCACAAAAATAGTTTTGAAAATGGGTTCGGACATTAACCGGGTTACTAGTTCAACCGTTGAGTCACTGATCAAACCGGTCAAATAAATCAAACAAAAAATACCCAAATCATCAAACATGTATCCCATATCAAATAACTAAAATGAATGATNGAAGGTCTCAGCCGAATAAATCAACACTCACAAAAATAGTTCTGAAAATGGGTCCGGATATTAACCGGGTTACTAGTTCAACCGTTGAGTCACTGATCAAACTGGTCAAATAAATCAAACAAAAATACCCAAATCATCAAACATGTATCCCATATCAAATAACTAAAATGAATGATTCAATGTTTAACATCTACATTCAAGCATGTGCATTGCAATTTACAATTATACAAAGGATTTAAAAAGAAAAATCTGCTGTTAAGTCTTGAAAAAATATGTCTGCCGTTAGACACTTCCAAGGTTCCAAAGTTCGATTTCTGCTCTTGAAAAAAATCTGTTCTTCCAATTCCAAAGTTCCAATTCTACCAAAGTTCCAACACCTAATATCGTAATCAACTACAAAATTACCATGGATTTTACAAAAAAATTGTTCTTCCAATTCCAACACCTAATATCATAATCAACTTCAAACTTACCATGGATAACATCATAATTGCAGACTGTCGATCAACAGAGAGAGAGAGAGAGAAACGTAATACTTGGGACTGAGAGATAAGTATATAGATACTTTGTAGCTTGTGAGTCAAAGTTTGGAAGATCTACTATTTGAGTTTTGTAGCTCGCTCATTGAAGAACTAAAGGCCCTGAACTAGAGATTGTCCAGAGCAAACGAAATGAATTTTTGAGCAAAAATGCCCTAGAATTTAGTTTTTATAGCTTTTAAATTAAACCGTCCAGTTGGATATAACCCGTCCTGGGCAGCGGATTTGTTACAAAATCGGCCGGTTCAGCAAATTCTTCACGAACGACCTAATAGTTGAACCGGACCAGTTTAGGCTCCGGTTCACCGGATTAACCTGCCAGGCCTGGCTAAATTTTAAAACAATGCTCACAAAAGGAACATAAAGGGATCCAATTACGTCTGTAAGCTGTAAGCCAAAGGAATCCCAATAAAAAGCATAAATAAACGAACTGACGAAGCTAACGTTTTTGAGAGGTTTCGTGAATAAGGACCAGGTTAGCACTCCGGATAGTCCAATTGTCCAGCTTGGTCACTGTTTCATATCGAAGAAACAAGAGTACCAACTACCAACACAGATCTCACACCCAAATTATGACAGAGGACCGCAAGATAATCCCAGACCAACTTAAAACAAAGTAATAAAACAATCCGAGGCAATATTGATTGTAAATTAAAACATTTTTTTATATTGAGTACAAGATGAAACATAGAGCAATAGATGTGAAAAAAAATTCATACAAAAGTTACTAAGCAAAGTTTAACCACAACTCATTCTTCCATTGCCTCTCCTCCTTCAGTCACTTCCACCATCTCTTTCAATGGTGTGATCTTTGTCAGCAGAACCTCTGCAATCACAGCAGAACAAAACTACAGTGTTTCAATGCATCCCAAAAGGCACCAAGGAATGTATCACTTTGTAGGCAGAATAGAGAGGGAGCTTTATTTATTCTCAGTCCTTGCATAAAAATTAAAGTTGACAACTGCAGAAACACTTCTTTTTTTTTTTGGACGGGGGAGAGGGGGAGGAGGAGGGGAGACTTGAACTCTTGACCTCAAGAAGGCAAAGCCTTCACAAAGTAAGGAGTACCATTGGACCAAAGGCCCGTTAACTGCAGAAACACTAGAAAGTAAAGCTGTGTCTGGATTCAAATAACTGGCCACTAGCATATTAATGATATCACCATCCATGAGCTGCATAAACTTAGTTGATGTAGGCCATAATTAAGATAGAATCACAAAGCCAGAAAAGGAAGGATGGGGAAGAGAAGAAGGCAGAGAGAGAAGCCAAGAGAGGGAGAAAACCAGAAAAAAGAAAGAGAGAAGAAAAGAAGGAAGAAGAGAGATGAGAATAGAGCAGAAGAAAGGCCAAGGAAAAACAGGAAAAGAGATGCCGTACAGAGAAAACTCCCAGTTGACAATTCAATACCATTTTTCACCATGCCAAAAACTGTAATCAATTACACAAGTTTATTTACAGGCAGTTCCACAGGGATCCAATACTATCATTCTAAATAAAAGAGCATAATAATTGAAGTTTTAATACCAAGTAATTAAACCTAAAGCATCTAAAAACCTAAAAATCTAATCCTCAATCCCTAAGCTATCCTTTCCCTGTTTTAAACTCATCATTAGTCCCACCCAGCAACTTAGTCATAGATGAAAATAATTGCCTATCTCCAATATGTGTACAGTCATTATGCATATAATAATATCATCCAGAAATAAGTAATTTCCTTAAACGGAAACCACGTAGATGCGTGGTATTCTGGCCTCGTAACTATGAGGTAACAAACACGAGACAAAGAATAGCTAAGAACAAAGTTTGCTTCAAGTGATTGATATTAACGGAATTAACAACTCTGACTTCCTTTTAAACCAACAATTAAACAATTCAAATATCTAGGCTGCCGTATGGTATGTAAAAGAAAGAATCCATAAATCTAGCAAACGATACAATTGCTAATGCTATGACTTCTGAAATGCAAGCTACTAGGAGAGATTTACTAACCTGTCTTTTTAGAAAATGTGTAACCTTGTGAACTGACATAGGTTCGAGGATTTGGCAACATGTGGTTCCTCAGGTACTCCTTGTGTCCCTGGAAAAGCCAGCATTGTCAAAGAAGTATACAAGGCACTCCTCAGTCCTCACAAATTTTATGCATAAAAACACAAGAATAAAGTGTGAAAATTCTCATCCTCTTTAAGAACAAACCTTAGTAATAACACAGATATCCACATTGCTTCCACTTCCCAAGTCATTAAATATGCCAGAGCAGATAGCCTCGGCTACGAGCTTTATTCCTTCATCCCTCTGTCAACAAAAAATAGGTGAAAAGAAAAAGGACACTCCATCATCACTAACATAATTGAGAAACATACCCCCACAAACTAGTCTTGAGAACTAAATAATGTGATCTACACCTGAAGTAAAACTAGGTATGAAAAAATGAGTGGTTTAGAAATAAGTCAGATTGGTCAAATTGTCCATGAGTTCCAGCACTTATAATTAACTGCACTGAATGAACTTACATTCAGTCCTTCGTGGTATTTTGATTCAAAGACAGCCATTGCAGCAAGAGAACCAGATCCCATTGTAGCGAATGGCAAAGTGTCCGTTGATCCATGAGGGTAGATCTGTGATATTATACAGTTGATAACACTAGTTAGTTTTTTGCATGAAAATGAAGCATGGGATATCAGTAAATTAGGTGACTCACAGTGTGCAAATGGGGGCCTGTGATATCAACTCCACCGAGCACCAATGCAGCTTGGACATGACCTTGGTAGCTAAATAAGTGACACAACAGAGTCAGGCTTTTTAATGCATAACTGCTTAGACATCAAACACTGCTACTTCTAATGACAACCACGTCCAAAAAATATAGGCTTACTTGAAAAGATGAGATTTCAGAAGTGTAAGAGCTGTTACAACCCTTGATTCACGACCAGTATGATAGCGGTGTAGCTGCAGCTGCGAACTGACCATGTCTAAAAGCGCAATGGATATTGGGGTTGTCAACGCATGACTAAAACATCAACTACGAAAAGACATGCATAATACCTAGTTCGTTGGGTAGAGGAGTGAACTCCTCTCCAATGAACAGATTTAAGGAATAGATGTTAAATTCAAAGGCACAATTTTACACAAGAAGGTGCCACTTATTTTAAGCCAAGAATGTGTCAGCATGTCGGCAGAGGGGAGTTGAACCCTCATCACATATTTACTCCATATACTCCAACTCTGTCAGGCTACATGTGCTTTTGTCATACGGTTCTATGGTATAGATATGTATCCATTACATATACGTCAATGCCCATATACATCTTTTCATATCTGCATCTCTTGGCGCTGCTCTGGAATGTGTTTTTTCAAGAAATTTTCACTCTAGTTGAGAAATCACACTCGAATTCTCTCTCTCTAACACGCACTACATTCTCGTGTCCTGTGCATGACACCACATACCTTCACAGAGAACACAAAAGTCGGGAAAGATACCTGTCACTGCTTCTGTATCAGCAGCAGTCCCTGCTCCACAGCAATATATGTTTGGAGCCATGTAGTGAATTTTCTCACAATTCTTATCGGCAACTATGGGTCCTTCAGTAGCACGTGTATCAGCTCCAAGAATCACACCATCCTAAAGATACGATTAGAAAATAATCAAAGACAAGTTAATAAAGTGTTTCTCACACAGCACCATTATTCCACTGCAAAGACTTTATGAAGTAAAGATCAGAGGGAATTCAACAAAGCAATGTTTGAACCAGAATGAACTATCCACTGAACCATTTAGGTAATCAATCGGAAGGAAAACCACTCGTTTTGTTTGAATCGAATCTTTCAAGGATTAGTGCCTATCCGCTGCTTGTCGGACGCCCACTCTATCATTAATTTGGGATCCAGGAAAAGCAAAGTGAAAGATGTAAATAAAAAGTAGCTAGGGTATGTTGTCACTTGAAATTGCTGCTACTTGGTTCCAAGGATCAAAATATCGTTTCAAAACAGTTGAAACATCCGAAACGTTTCTGTTTTCAAGGAGACCGAAACAAAACAGTGATGAAATCGAAATTCTAATATCTCAAGTTATTCCATGATGTTTTGAGATGTTTTATAATATTTCAATGCATTTGCACAATTATTTCAAAATATTTCAACGTATTTCTAGATATTTTGATATATTTCAATCAATGTTTTAAAAAAATAATTTTTAAATTTTTTATTTTTTTCATTATACTTCCAAAACGGATTAAAACGTTTACGAAACAAGTCGAAACGTTTCCGTTTCCTAGGTGACCGAAACAACACACCGAAACGAAATTTTAATCCTTGTTTGGTTCATATTTATCAAGTAAAGCCCAGTGAAGATGAAAAGTGGTCATAATTACAATAAATACATGCAATTTAAGATCTCCGCAGCATACATGACAAAGCTCTCAAGTAAGGTGGCATAGGACCTCTCGATGTGCTAATTTTTTGGTCCATCCAATTTCGTAATTAAGCCATCTCTCTCAATCGCTCTCTCTCTCTCTCTGTTAAGAAGAGACTTGGAGAAGAAGAGATCTCAGAATTAGAGNGATATGTATCCATTACATATACGTCAATGCCCATATACATCTTTTCATATCTGCATCTCTTGGCGCTGCTCTGGAATGTGTTTTTTCAAGAAATTTTCACTCTAGTTGAGAAATCACACTCGAATTCTCTCTCTCTAACACGCACTACATTCTCGTGTCCTGTGCATGACACCACATACCTTCACAGAGAACACAAAAGTCGGGAAAGATACCTGTCACTGCTTCTGTATCAGCAGCAGTCCCTGCTCCACAGCAATATATGTTTGGAGCCATGTAGTGAATTTTCTCACAATTCTTATCGGCAACTATGGGTCCTTCAGTAGCACGTGTATCAGCTCCAAGAATCACACCATCCTAAAGATACGATTAGAAAATAATCAAAGACAAGTTAATAAAGTGTTTCTCACACAGCACCATTATTCCACTGCAAAGACTTTATGAAGTAAAGATCAGAGGGAATTCAACAAAGCAATGTTTGAACCAGAATGAACTATCCACTGAACCATTTAGGTAATCAATCGGAAGGAAAACCACTCGTTTTGTTTGAATCGAATCTTTCAAGGATTAGTGCCTATCCGCTGCTTGTCGGACGCCCACTCTATCATTAATTTGGGATCCAGGAAAAGCAAAGTGAAAGATGTAAATAAAAAGTAGCTAGGGTATGTTGTCACTTGAAATTGCTGCTACTTGGTTCCAAGGATCAAAATATCGTTTCAAAACAGTTGAAACATCCGAAACGTTTCTGTTTTCAAGGAGACCGAAACAAAACAGTGATGAAATCGAAATTCTAATATCTCAAGTTATTCCATGATGTTTTGAGATGTTTTATAATATTTCAATGCATTTGCACAATTATTTCAAAATATTTCAACGTATTTCTAGATATTTTGATATATTTCAATCAATGTTTTAAAAAAATAATTTTTAAATTTTTTATTTTTTTCATTATACTTCCAAAACGGATTAAAACGTTTACGAAACAAGTCGAAACGTTTCCGTTTCCTAGGTGACCGAAACAACACACCGAAACGAAATTTTAATCCTTGTTTGGTTCATATTTATCAAGTAAAGCCCAGTGAAGATGAAAAGTGGTCATAATTACAATAAATACATGCAATTTAAGATCTCCGCAGCATACATGACAAAGCTCTCAAGTAAGGTGGCATAGGACCTCTCGATGTGCTAATTTTTTGGTCCATCCAATTTCGTAATTAAGCCATCTCTCTCAATCGCTCTCTCTCTCTCTGTTAAGAAGAGACTTGGAGAAGAAGAGATCTCAGAATTAGAGAAAAGAAGATATTTCTCATTGAATTGATTTGAACAATTTACACCTATTTATGTACAATGTTACTGTCATATCCCTACATTACATAGAGATAAATAACAAACTCCTAACTAACTCTAACTAATTATAATTTACTAATCTGCCAGCTCAGCCTAACTAACTCTAACCGACTAAGTCTTCTTCTATGCTTGCATCTGCATCATGTGTTCTGTACTGCTGCACTGCTTGATTATGTTCTGCAGTTGCTTTGATATTCATGCATCTGCATCTCCTGCCTTATTGTTCTGCAACTTTATTGTTGTGCAGCTTCATTAGTCTTCAACAGTATCCCTCAAGACAGAGAGTGAATATTGAGAACTCCCATCTTGCCTAACAAACACTGAATTGTTGAATACCAAGGGGTTTAGTGAAGATATCACTTAGCTGATGAATTGAAGTAACATGAAGAGTCTTGAGAAGACCAGTCTGGATCTAATCTCTTATGAAATGAAATTCAAGCTCAATGTGCTTGGTTCATTCATGGAAAACAGGTTTGACCGCAATGTGAAGGGCTGCCTTGTTGTCACAGCAGGGGTAGAGTGAGAAATCTGAAGATCATGAAGGAGAGCAATGAGCCAAGTGATCTCATCTCACACGCACAAGCAACCATGACTCTGTATTATGTGTCAGCTAGCCTGCTTCTTGGAGTTTGGGCATCCTGCCCAATCTGCATCACAAAAGCCTTTGAGATGAAAACCGGATGTTGCTGAGAAAAAGAGACCCTGCGGAATTTTTGAGATATCTCAAGAAATTGAATGCTGTTTCAGGATGTGACTGCCTAGGCTTATCCATGAATTGACTCAGAACTTGGACAGCAAAGGAGAGATCAGGTCTTGTGAGGGTCAAGGATAACAATCTACCTGTCAGTCTTCTATAAACAAAAGGGGATGGTAAAAGAGAACCAGAATCCTTGGAAAGCTTGAGGTGTTGCCACTTGTTCCATAGGGGAATGAGCTGGTTTGGAATCAAGTAGACCAAAATCTTGTAATATTTCAAGGGCAAATTTCTTTTGACAAATAGAAATTCCCTTAGAGGATCTTGCAATTTCAAGGCCCAAATATAAATTTAAATTACCAAGATCCTTAAGATGAAACTGACTATGAAGAAAATACTTAAGTTCTGCAGCAGCATTAAGATCGTCAATGGAAATGACAATATCATCCACATAGACTAATAAAGCTATAAAACCAGAACCAGCTGTCTTGATGAAAAGAGAGTAATCTGATTTGGCCTGAGAGAACCCATAACCAAGCATAGCAGTGGACAATTTGGAAAACCATTGTCTAGAAGCCTGCTTAAGACCATAAAGAGATTTGATCAGATGACAAACCAAATTGTCCCCCTTTTGTCATAACCAGGAGGAATCTTCATGCAGACCTCCTCCTCTAAATCACCATGAATAAAAGAATTATGAACATCCATTTGAAACAAATGCCTACCCTTGACAGCAGCTACAACCAAAAGACATTGAATGGTAGTAAATTTGGCCACAGGAGAAAAGGTTTCCAAATAGTCTAATACTTAGCAACCAACCAGACTTTATACCTTTCAATGGTGCCATCTGCTTTATATTTGATTTTATAAACCCATTTACAACCTATTTGTTGTTTACCTGGAGGGGGAGAGGTGATAGTCCAGGTATTGTTTGATTCAAGAGCTTTAATCTCAGCATTTATAGCCTCACACCACTCAGGAGTTTTAACAGCTTCATGAGAAAACTGAGGTTCTTGTTGACAGAAAATAGCAAGACTAAAAACTCTGTGAGAAGGAGATAATTCACAAACTGAGAAAGAGCATGAGAAGAACCTGAAGACTTGGAACCAACAACCATGGAGGTAGAATGGGATGTGTGAGAAGAGAGAAGGTTGCAATGATAATCATGTAAATAATTAGGAGCTTTCCTAAGTCTGGTCGAGTGTCTAGGAATATTAGGAATAGAAGTAGATTAATAGAAGAGTCAATATACAAAGGAAACATCTGAGACTTCATTGTATTCTGCTTCTGAAACAGAAGTAGGTTCTAAGACAGGAACAGAAGGATTAGGATCAGAAATCAAAGATGGTAAGACCACTGAATCTATTCTAGAAGCAGATGCTGCACCAAATGAGGGTGCTACACTGCTGCCAAAAAAAGGAAAGACATTTTCATAGAAAATGACATATCTGGAAATAAACACTAAGTTAGTGTTTAGATCAAACAATTTGTAGGCTTTGTTAGAATAAAGACATGTTGTTTGGCTCGAGAATTAAATTTGGATCTACGTTGCTCGAGTGTGGAAGCATAACACAGACAACCAAAGACTTTTAGGTG
The DNA here is from genome assembly GCA_963454935.2 of Ilex paraguariensis. Taxonomy (NCBI): domain Eukaryota; kingdom Viridiplantae; phylum Streptophyta; class Magnoliopsida; order Aquifoliales; family Aquifoliaceae; genus Ilex; species Ilex paraguariensis. Next base: position 302,813 of record CAUOFW020007747.1, on the reverse strand, counting down.
AGAGTAACGTGGTGTTTTAAAAAAGAAAACTTCAAGTGGTGATTTCCCAGAAAGAAAAGGTGTGGGGAGTCTATTTACAAGGTAAGCAACAGTTAAAACACAATCCCCCCAAAAAGAAAGTGGAAGATTGGCTTAAAATCTAAGTGCTCTAGCCACCTTTAAAAGATGTTGATGCTTTCTCTCCACAACCTCATTTTGTTTTGTTGTGTCAACACACCTTAACTGATGAAGTATTCCTTTAGAGACAAAGAAAGAAGACATAACAAATTCTTGTCCATTTTCAGATCTAATAGTCTTGATTCTAGCATGACACTGAGTTTCCACCATAGCATAAAAAGAAATGAGCTGGTATTTAGTTTCAGACTTAGACTTCATCAAGTAAATCCAAGTACATCTAGAGTAGTCATCGACTATTATAAGAAAGTAATGAGATCCATTAAGAGAAGGGGTAGAATAATTGATAGAGATCGAAAAGGAATTGGATGAACTTAAATTTAAGAATTGAATTTTATTATTTGTTTTAGTATTATTATATTAGTTAGGAATATCTGTTTGACAAGGAGTATTAATTAAAATTTGATTAGGAAATTATTATAGAGTTTTAGTAGTATAGGAGTTTAAGAGTTTGATTATAAAATTTTTTGAGAATTTTAGTAGAGGAATAGTTTTTACTTTGGTAGGGAGCTTAATCTATAAATAATGGTGTAATCCCAACTATTTTTATTAGAGAGATTATGAATAAGAATTTAGTTTTCTCTACTGAAATTTGTATGTTTCTTTACCGATTCCTTGCGAGGATGAGGTAAATCCCTTCCACCCCTTTCTTTCTTCTTCTCTTTCTATTTTCTGATTTCTATTCCTTTTCGTCCTACATCAATTTGATATCAGAGCCCAACTTTGATCCATTGTCACTGCTATTTTTTCATTGTGCTCAATTGGTCATTAGACGTGCCCTTTGCCACTGTTCATCAGTTTCTTGGTTTTTCATTAGTGTTACCACTGTTTTGTGGTGACCCCAACAGGCCATTACAACTCTGTCTTCTGTCATCATTTTCGACTATTATCGACAATTTTTGGGNCGAACTTTGATCCATTGTCACTGCTATTTTTTCATTGTGCTCAATTGGTCATTAGACGTGCCCTTTGTCACTGTTCATCAGTTTCCTGGTTTTTCATTAGTGTTACCACTGTTTTGTGGTGACCCCAACATGCCATTACAACTCTGTCTTCTGTCATCATTTTCGACTATTATCGACAATTTTTGGGCATATTACAGTAGATTTGGGTCGCTACATAGTATATCAGGTTTCATTTTGACTATACATCGATATTGGTTGTAGTAGTTCGTAGGGTTTGACCAAGTTGACATGAAGAAGACTTCTAGTTTGCTAGGTCACAAAGCTTAACCCAACTTGACTTGATTGTTTTTAGTTAAAAAATATATATTAGAACATCCCAATTAGTCCACTATCTGAGCCAACACACCACTAAAATTACACTTTCACTCCCAAAAATTTTTGAAATTATAGTTTGGCCTCTAAAGTNATATATATTAGAACATCCCAATTAGTCCACTATCTGAGCCAACACACCATTAAAATTACACTTTCACTCCCAAAAATTTTTGAAATTATAGTTTGGCCTCTAAAGTTTCATAAATTATAGTTTTGCCTCTGAAATCATAGATTGACCATAGAATTTTCAAAAAAAATTCTTAAAACTCTCTTCCAATCAATATGGTCTCTAACCCTAAGTTAAATGCAAAAGTGGAGGCTTTATCCTAAGAACATGATAATTCACAAAAGGCCATGAATACTAGACTAGATACAATTTAAGCATTCATCAATTCACTAAGAGAACTTGTGCTCGCTACAGTTTATGAAACCAAAACAAGTGAAGATTTTAACTTTGTCTCTTCAACTGTCAATCAAAAAGTTGTTGACCACAGCCCTACAAGTATACCATAAGTTCCACCACCACAAATTCCACCATTACAAGTTTCAATCTGATTGAATGGCAATAAACCGAAGTCATTCAATATTGATGAGCCTAAAAGTTTTACTTATAGTCATCCTACAACAATTGTTTTTGATAAGTTAATTACAAATGAAGTTGAACAAGTTTCAAGCGTGATTTGTTTAGATGGGGTTGCTACTTTTTTGTCAATATCATCACCATCCTTTTATCCGGAACAAAGTATGAAGGTTATGAAAATTCGAGATATAGATTCCTCCCGTAGGGATATCCTATATTATGTCATTGAAGGGAGATCTTACTTCTATGCTATTAAATTTGAACACGTGTTTCACCATCTGATGTCAATTCTCTTAAGAGTATTTTTGCTATAAGAGTTCTTTCAGCTGGGGAGAATTGATAGAAATCGAAAAGAAATTGGATGAGTTTAAATTGAAAAATTGAATTTTATTATTTGTTTTAGAATTTTATTATTTGTTTTAGTATTATTATATTAGTTAGGAAATATCTGTTTGAAATATTAATTAGAGTTTGACTAAAAAATTGTTATAGAATTTTAGTAGTATAGAAGTTTAAGAGTTTGATTATAAAACTCTTTTAGAATTTTAGTAGGAGAATAATTTTTATTTTGGTAGGGAACTTGACCTATAAATAATAATGGTGCAATCCCAACTATTTTTTTTATAGAGATTATGAATAAGAATTGAATATTCTCTGCAGACAAGGATCAAAATGTCGTGTCGACACGTCCGAAACGTCCGAAACGTTTCGGAATTTCAACACTCCGAAACGAAACAGTAGTTGAATTACAAAATTCCAGTGTTTCGGTCGAAACGGTACTGTTTCGGACCGTTTCGATCGAAACGGTACTGTTTCGGACCGTTTTAGTCGAAACGGCATTGTTTCGAACCGTTTCGACAAAACAGTGATATATTCGGTTCATTATGAATAATTATATTTAATACCCCATTATAATTACATTTAATACCCACTGTAATTACATTTAATACTCACTATAATTATATTTAATATCCCACTATAATTACATTTAATTCCCACTGCTCTTCTGTCTTTTATAATTTTTTTGTTATAAGAATAAATAATTACACTTAATACCCTACTATAATTATATTTAATACCCATTATAATTATATTTAATACATACTGTAATTATATTTAATACCTCACTGCTGTGCAAGTTTTTTGCTTTTTTTTT
>CAUOFW020007747.1:257014-295383 GCA_963454935.2 Ilex paraguariensis | reverse complement strand
CCCCCCCCCCCCCCCAACAACCTCCAATAAAAAACTTACAATGGCCAACAAATTCCTTGAACATTTACCCTGCTAAAATTCTTCAATTACACAAAGGTAAGAAATCAACCCTACAACATCAAATTCCAATACCAAGCTAACGCCTTTGAATAATTTGCATCACTTTTTCCACATAAAACGATAAACTAAATAATTCTTACAGAGAGAAGTTGTAAAATAATCACATACCTGGAAAATGAGACCGACAATAGTAGTCCCAGTCTTGAGAAAAGACGGAGGCTGAAGACCTTTCTTCGTTAGCATTTCATTCCTCCGACACAAATCGAAACTGAACCCACCCTTTGAAGGAACATCTACTGCTACCTTGGACATCTTTGAGTCCGAATTAACCTAGTCAGATCAAAATACTAACAAATACCCCCATTAGATCAACAAAATCTGCTAAAACTTGAAATTAAAATAAATTAATTTCGAGTAGGGAACCGTCATAGATATAAATAATAATGATTTAGGGTTCCTATTATTAGATACATATTGAAATTGGGAAAAGGTAGAGGATGTACTTGATTTCAATAGTACGAACACACATACTTACAAGAATTGAAAGTCGAAGTGCGCCGGACCGATCGATGAGCTAAACAGGTGGAAATCTACAGGAGAGAGAGAGACAGACAGCCAGACAGGGAAGTAAATTAAGACTTCTGAGTTCGAGGCTTCGCAAAAAACGGCTAAGGCTTGGGGCATAAGAAACTAAGAGGGGGACTTGTATAATTACCAGAAAATTTAGAGGAAGTAAAAAAAATCAGGAAAACATATAACACAAGAAGAAATCCAATTCCCCTGTTAATATTCATGAACCTTGATTCGTTTAATTTTTTTCTTCATATTTTGGTTATAACCCTAACTCCTCGAATCGAATAAACTTTGATGGGCTCGGTTCAGATTAGGCTCAAAATTATAGATCGGGCTCAAAATCACATATCAAATCTAATTTAAGAATGCAGATCAGACCTATCACGAGAAAAAAAGAGTCAGGTCAAGTCAACCACGTTATCTTAAGAGAGTTAAATCAATCGCTTGAAGGTGAGAGATTCAATCCACAACTAACATGCAAAGGAATTTCCTTGGAACGCGCACATCACCACCTCCGCATAATTGTCTCGCCTATTATGAGAAGGATGTCACCTCCACCAAACTATCTCGCTTGATACGAGTAGGGGGTGTTCACCTTATCCTATGGGTAGGAATTATAGAATTGCATCTTCCAACTTGATATTTTACGGAAAAAAATTTCTTAGTCTACCCTACCCAATCAAATATACTATTCTTACCTGAATTCTGTCCAAAAAAATTGGGTAGGAAATCGGGTAAACACATATTTTTTAATTATTAATTTTTAAATCATTTTAATAATTTAATTAAGTAATATGCACCATTTAACTAACACAATAAACCAATAACACTAAAAGCACACAATAAATTTGATAATATATAAACAATTATAATAAAACACAACAAGAAAGTCATAAAATATCAATAAAACATTAGACTTTTTAGATTTTTAATATATATATATATATATAATGTAGGATAGAAATACGAAAATTTTGTAAGTATTCTACATTCTTATTCAATTTTTTCGCAGAATAACAATAAAATCTTCTGTTGGCTTACCCGATTCTTTCGGGTAGCCGATTAATAAAGTCGGATAGGGTTGAAATTTATGAGTAATTGAAAATTTGAACACCCTTAGATACGAGAAAGACGTTTCAATCTGTTAGGAAACCCCTATAAATTATAAACCCCACTTACACAAGAAAAGCATCTCTCACATCTTACTCGTATATGAGCACTCTAGTCTTTACACTCTTTGAGTAATAAAATACTTAGGTCATCTTCGTCCGTCACAATGGAATAGGTCACCATGGCCGAACCACTTAAACTGTGTTTTGTCTGTGTTGACCGTCATCATTTATTATTTCATTTAATACTTGACAAGTGATACATAAACCCGTTTTGTACATCATCAAACTTAACTAATGGTTAGTTAGTGGAATCAAAATAAATATTAAAACTCTTGGTGATATCTCGTTCCTATAAAAAGGATAATGATAATCTCACCATTAACTATTTTATTTATAAATTCCATAATAATAAAAATACATGTTCTATCGAGACAGAATTTGTAATTTATTATCCTCTTGCGTAGTAAGTAAAAATTTACTTCTGTAGAAAAAATAATTCATTCGAATCAACATAAGAGTCCAACTACATTGCATATTGTATATTTGAAAAGAGATTGACCTTCTTGCTTCTCTCACAGAATAATTATTTTCCTTCTGAGCCCCCCCTTTTTTTCCTGAGCCCCTTGATTACATTAGTACTATTTAGACTTAATCTTATGAACTAATTAGGTTACCTAATTCATTGAAATTCAACATTAACACCAGCAGTTATGTCAATAAAAATATGTTTGATAACATATTCATAGAATTATCGTACAATATTTTGAACACAAAAAAAATTAATGTGGAACAATTGTAATGTATTAAACTCATGCAATGTATCCGAAGAGCAAGTATGCAATGTAATGGTTACATGTCACAGGGTCAAATTTCTCACTCAAATTTCTGTCTCGTGATGGCACTGAGATTCACATTTAGTCTCAACCAAGCACTCAAAACGCTCACAGAAATGCACACACGAACAAAGTAGGGACAAACAAGAAAACTCACACACAACACACAAGCTTTACAAACCAATGGTCCAACCTTTTCTTTCTCAATAAAAGCCTAAAGGAACACTTAACTAGGGTCTACTTAAAAATGTGTTCAACTCTCTGTTGGTGCACTACAAACCCAAACATGGTTATTTATAACATTCAGATTGGCGGTTACAAGCCCAACCATCTAAGCAATTGCATGACAATTCAAATTTGCCCACAAAGCCATCCATAGTCTACTGATGATGGTTTAGGTCCTCTGCCACTCCCACATCTGCTGGTCATGGAAAGGGGCAGTTGTAACTGTTGGCTGACTCAGCCAGTAACTGCCCGTAACTGTTGTGCATGCTGATTGCACATGCCAGCAATCCTTATGATGTACACATGTCAACATTCTACACAAAATTGTCCCCTGTATGTAATGCACATGTCGGTAACCATTTGAAATCGCCACCATCTGCAGGGCACATGCCACAACTGTTTGGAACCGTCTCACATGTTGTGTGTCTGCCTTCCTTGCGAGCCCACAACACCTGATTAACTGTGTCTTCATGCCTAGCCATGCCCAACCCATGGCTTGGTCTTCCAAACTAGCATTACCCTACAAATCAAGCCACCCGACTAACCTTTGCTTGCATGCCCACTTGTGCTCACATGCCCATGCATTAGCTGTTATGCCCCAGCCATGCATGGGACTTTAATCACCCACTGATTGCATCCAATTGTGACTATGCATGAGTTGCCTCACTCAGCCATGCATGGGTCTTCAATTATCCACTGGTCATGCCCAACGTGCCTATGCATGCGTTGTCATCCTTAGTCATGCATAAGGCTTCAATCACTCACTGATTGCACCAAGGGTTTGCTTCTTCAAGCGAAACTCAATTTGGCTAAGGCATGGGTGTCTTTGGGTGAGACTGCTCTATGCCAACACCGAGTCAAAAGCTAAAGAGGTAACAAACCACCCCTACTAGAAGAACTTGACGTCCATGTCAAGAGGTTGTCCTAATTTTCCTTGATCTGATCAGGATCAACACACTTCTTCCTTCGATGAACACCCTTAACAAAGTTGTCCTTTGACTCGTTAAACAACCCTTGCTTAAAACGAGTAACACCATATGCAGTAGAACATTCGGTTCTCTGTCTCACCCCTCCATAGGCAATAGACTACTATTGTCCCAAGGTCGCCATCATATCAGGGACACAGGCTACAAGCATTGCACCATGCACCAGCTCGTTTTTTGTGGGGCCATTGGATACTTCAAGTGGGGGTGGTTTGTCACACCCTAATTGACTTGCGTGTATAATATCGGTTTTGGTGGCACCTTGTACCAAGGCAAGCCATGAGAAGGAATCAAGGTGATGCGGCTAAGGGTTCAACACGTTGGTGCAGACCATGGCAGCATGAGACCACCCGACTGAGTATGGCAGCATGTGGTGGACTCAATTGAGGCAATGTGGGTGCATAGTTTTCGAATTGCATGGCATGAGCTGGACCTAACATGCACAATGGTTCGTGAGACAAGGATGACTGCTGAATGTGGGCACATGGTTGCTCAATACATGTGACCAGGAGGATGTGGGCAGTTGCTGAGGCATGACTCAGTCAATGTAGTTGCTATACAGAGCCTAATCTGAAGGAGGCAGTTCTGGGCATCCTTAGCCATATTCTGGTCTAGGTGCATGTTGATAAGCGACAATTCCACATTAGTTACTGAATGGGTGCAACTGCTTGCCAGGTATCGCACAAAGAGGCAGTTTTGTTGACCAAGTCTACTAGAGAATAGGCAGATTGTGTGTAACAACCCTTTGACAGATAGGATAGGGGTGCTTTAAGCATTCTGATGAGATAGATAGTGTTCTTACTTTGAGTTTCTTGTAAATTGTAGAGAGCTTCAATATGGTTTTGTGAGTGTTGTCACAGTAAATTCGTGTGTGCCTTTGTGTGAGTTTGTGTCCCTGTTCTTGAGATTTGTGTGGCTGGTTACAGTGACAACGCCTTCACAAACAGCTTCGAAAGAAAAACGAGTTGTTACCCCGTGGCATTACACCACATCATGAATATCATGTGGTGTAATTATCTAATAAAATTTTTTAAAAATATATAAAACGAACTCCACCTTTCTATATGAGATGATTATTATATGAAGTGAATACAAGATTATTGAATTTTATATGGTTTACTTGTCGACTTATTTTCAATTAGGGTAAAATATATTTTTAGTTTTAAAATATGCGTGTAGTGGTTATTTGATCTTCAATCTTTTAATTGTATTTATTTAGTCCATAAGATTTTTAATTTGTATCTATATGGTCTAATCTCAAACATAGTGAAAAAAATTATTAATCCCTCTAGTCACACGTCAATCACGTGCGACTAAATATATACAAAATTAAAAACTATGTGCTTAACGAGTGACCAAAATTGTCACAATTTTCAGACATTTGAAATTAGATCACTTAAATACAAATTAAAAACTTTAGAGAGCAAATAAACATAATTAGAAGATTGAAGATCAAATATATAATAAAAGACATATTTTAGTGACTAGAAGTATATTTTGTCTACACTCGGTGGGTAACCGTTACATTGAATATTTTCTCCTAACCCACTGTCCCAATACCACCAGTTTCTTAGGCCGTTCAAATCCCAGTGATTCAAACTTACCTTCACGTTCACAATGGAATTTCCAAAAACTTCCCTGACAGTGGGAATTCACGAATAGGAGGAACTCTTCAAGTAAGTGATACTCAAATCTATCAGAATGCCATTAGTGCTTTTGAAGCTGTTCAATACCATAAAAGTAGCTAAACAGTGTCGTTTACTGCTCTTTGATTTGATACATTCCTTACTAATTTTGCCTGCTACTTTTGCTTTTGTGTCTGTAGGGATAATCAAATGCTTCGAGAAACCCTCTTTTTCTTTTGTATTTTTGTTTACTTTTTAATGTCTTAAAGACTAAGCTTGATGTGGTCATGATTCATGATTCTCTATGTGAAGTACATAAAGTAAGCGACTGTGTAGAAGTGGGTCGAAACCTGAGAGTATTTACTCGGTCACCCGGGTATTCTTGAAATGATACATATTTTTGAATCAATGATTTTTATTATATTTGTTGTTGGCTGTTTTTTTGGTGTTAAAGGGGGTTGTTGCTGTTTTAACTTTGATTTTTCCGATGATTTTTATTGCATTGGATTGTATAGGAATATGTTCAAAATTCAATCCAAATCCTATTTGATACAGTATGAATAATCAGATAATATTCGAATGAGATTCTCAGACCAGAGATGTAGATGGGACTGAGATTGAAGTGTGACCTATTAACAAACCTCGTTTTGGATCACTAAGTATTAGCATTTTACGCCTCAATTCGGAAATGCTCGTCTTTTGGGAAGTATACTAGGACAAAGTGCTAGGAAAGCTTTGAATATGATTCTTGAAGTCTATTAGTTAAAGAGAAAAACATAGGTCAGCTGCTAAAGACTCCTCATTTATGAACCTTTTACTTTTGTGCTCTCCTTGTACGAAAAGCTTCAAGGTCGGTGTTCTTAGAACTTTTAAACACTCACTCTCTCTCTCTCTCTCTCTCAGAGGTAAGCATGGCTACTTGTCTTGCCTATTTCGGCTGTCATTCTATATATTAATTGCTTGATTGCTTCTTCTCTGTTTCACATCCACTTTGACCATGAACCTGCTTGCAACTGAAAGCTTCTCTTCATGTTCCTCATCATCTGTGGATGATGATTTCCTGATAAGGAACATCCTCCTCACTCATGACCCTGATGGTCGCCACCTTGATTCTGAGCTTCTGCTTCGTGCAACGGAAAATATCATGTGTTATGCCACTACACTAGATGTAAGAACCCAACCTTTCAGCCTAGCTATGTTGCTTATATGAGTAATGCTACTTTGACCTAATTTAATGACCCAATTCACTACAATTGTTAGACTGACAGTAGGCCCCATTCAATCTTGGAATTTGTTGTTAATCCAATAGTTGCTGGGAATTAGGTCAATAGATTTTCAAGTAGCATTACTATTATGCAATACCTCAAGTACAAAAGCTAGAAATATAATGCATAGATGACGCATACTGCATAAAATTCCAAGAATTATATATGTTATTTGATCGATTTGAATAGGGTTGTCATAGAGAACTAACCATGAAAGCAAGAAAAAGATTGGCAACAGAACCACTAAGGTACCTTCCAGTTATGTTAATTGTTGTGAGTTTATGATACTCGAACTCTATTGCAGCTGTGTGATCTTACCTAGAGTCTGCAATCGGGTGGAGTTTCATGGACCAGGCTGCCTTTCTTGGTTGAGAGTTATAGTCATTAATTTCTTAAGCATGGAAAATCTGAATTTGACTACCTAACCTTGCATCCCAAGGATTTACTAGTTATCAAACAACCGTTTCAGGTTTTGGACCAACGTTTTGATGCCATTGGAACCAGTAATATATGTAATATTGAAGCTATTGCATCTGAAGAACCATGGGGACAGACCATTTATAAGATGTCACAGGAGGCAATAATTCTCTCTCTCTCTCTCTCTCTCTCTCTCTCTCTCCCTGTATTATTCAAATCCATTTTCTGTATTGCAGATACACTGCAGGTGCTATGTTGATGGGGATTTACACACACAGGCAATGTCCTTGTTTGATATGCTAGGGCCTTACAGATGGGATGCAAAGGTAGCTTTAGTGCTTGCTGCATTTGCAACAAGCTATGGTGAGTTTTGGCTCATACTGCAACTATATGCTCGTGACCACCTCGCAGCAGCAGTTGCAATACTCAAGCATATGCCTAGTGACATAAGCTGGCTAAAGCCGCGATTTAAGGCCTTGAACTTGCTGGTTAAGACTATGGTTGAAGTGACGAAGTGTATTATCAAATTTGAAGGATTACCTTTGCAACAAGTACTTTTGGATAGCAAGGCAATGGCAGTTACAAAGTCTCAGATTTACATAGCTACTTACTGGATCTTTAGAAGCTCATTGGCATGCTGCTTTCAAATCACAGACTTGATGAAACATGAGCAAGTGCATGTTCCTTCCCTTCAATCTGCTAATTTATGCTGTTCACTTTGTTGATATTTCAGGCAATCAAGAGATCATCTTATACTTCAAATTTGGTTTTTTTTTTTTCAGTTTAGTCTGTTTCAAGTTTCAAGGATTCAGGATGAATTTCAATATGTGTTAGTAATGTATGAGCTCCCTCTGTCTTCAGGTATTCTAAATCAACACCCATTGCTGCATTGGAACTCTTAAGTTTAGCATATAAGTTAAGGGGATTATGCAGAAACCTCAGAGAGCAGGTGGATCTGTGCCATCAACAGATAGGTTACTATTTTACAAAAAACTTTGGAAGCTTTCGACTAAAATGCCTTCCTCTAGGTAAATATGTATAACATTTGATTTTGAAGCCCAGTTGTGTTCATGTAGAGAAAGGGTGGTATAAGAAGCTACTGAATCTCTTCAAGGAGACCCATGCTGACAATCAAGAGGTTCTTCATACGTTATTTGCTTTGAAGGATGAATTGCCATTTAGGAATTGTTCCTCACAAACAAAGGTAGTTTGTTCTTAAAATGTGGAGAAAAGTTTGTATCAATGTATTTGTCGATGAATAGTTGGCAGGGGCTTAAATAGCTATGCCAGCTTCAATCCTGCAGCAAATATAAACCTTCCCTATTGGCTTTGTCCCACATCAGCTAGGCGAGAATGGGATGGGTGGTTAATAAGGTTCAATAGTTCTATAGAAATTGCATGGATGGTGTGGATTTGTGAGTTTCGTTTTTGAGACCAATTTTCCGTCCTCTTTGCCTATACTTGATTTCCCCTTACCTCCTAATTTCCTNTCAGTTTAGTCTGTTTCAAGTTTCAAGGATTCAGGATGAATTTCAATATGTGTTAGTAATGTATGAACTCCCTCTGTCTTCAGGTATTCTAAATCAACACCCATTGCTGCATTGGAACTCTTAAGTTTAGCATATAAGTTAAGGGGATTATGCAGAAACCTCAGAGAGCAGGTGGATCTGTGCCATCAACAGATAGGTTACTATTTTACAAAAAACTTTGGAAGCTTTCGACTAAAATGCCTTCCTCTAGGTAAATATGTATAACATTTGATTTTGAAGCCCAGTTGTGTTCATGTAGAGAAAGGGTGGTATAAGAAGCTACTGAATCTCTTCAAGGAGACCCATGCTGACAATCAAGAGGTTCTTCATACGTTATTTGCTTTGAAGGATGAATTGCCATTTAGGAATTGTTCCTCACAAACAAAGGTAGTTTGTTCTTAAAATGTGGAGAAAAGTTTGTATCAATGTATTTGTCGATGAATAGTTGGCAGGGGCTTAAATAGCTATGCCAGCTTCAATCCTGCAGCAAATATAAACCTTCCCTATTGGCTTTGTCCCACATCAGCTAGGCGAGAATGGGATGGGTGGTTAATAAGGTTCAATAGTTCTATAGAAATTGCATGGATGGTGTGGATTTGTGAGTTTCGTTTTTGAGACCAATTTTCCGTCCTCTTTGCCTATACTTGATTTCCCCTTACCTCCTAATTTCCTTAAGCAAAGAAAAGTTATCCTTTATAGAGAACCCCTCATTTGGTTTTGTCCTACATCGACTAGGTGGAAGTGGTAGGTGTGGTTAATAAGGATCGACTGGTCCTCCTCCAGTCAGTAATTATCTGGATGGTATGCATTTGTTGCTCTCACCTTCGAGACTCACTTTTTTCTCTCTATCGATGTTTGATTTTCTCTTTATCTTCATACTTTATTTTTTTCTTAAGCAAAGAAAAACTCATATAGACCTTTGCTGGAAAAAAAGAACCTTTTATGTCAATTATCTGACTATCATGCTGGTTGTTACAAACAGCTAGGCATATCTGAACTGAAAAGTAAGGTAGTCCTTCTCCTGATCTCAAAGCCAGAGCTACTCTCCATAGACGGAATACTCTTGCTGGTGCAACAGACTTATGATCATCCTGATCATAAGAACTTGGGGGGAAGCTATGAAATTTTATGGGTTCCAATTCCGTCTTCTGATACATGGAATTTTGCTGAAGAAAGAAGTTTTGATTTTTATGCCAACTCCTTGCCATGTTTATCAATTCGGCGACCGTGGTTACTTAACTCAGTAGTGGTGAAGTTCATCAAAGAAGAGTTGAACTACAAAGAGGAGCCCTTAATGGTAGTTTGGGATGTTCGAGGTATGGTTACCAACTCAAATGCCATTGATATGATGTTGATCTGGGGAGCGAAGGCCTTCCCCTTTTCAGCTTCAAGAGAAAAGAAGCTATGGGAAACAGAGAATTGGACACTACAATTTATGGTTGATGGAATCGACACTCTATTGACTAAGTGGGTAAGATCCTCTTATGTACATATTTTTTTATAGAAACGGTGGAATTTTATTAAGAGGGAATATCTTACAGGAGAAAAGGCATAATGATCGAGTCATAACAGACTTAACAACCTAACAGAATTATTAACTAACTTCTATAATCTAGATTATAGAAATGCTGAGCTAGAACTCAGCTACACTGTTGTATGATGAGGTATAGCTTGTCCTATATATACGCTTGTAATCTTTGCAAATGAAATAGAATGGAAGATATGTTTCTTATTATGTTTTCTGTCTTCTTCTTCTCTGAGATTTCTTGACTCTTCCTTGATTCTATAATTGAGTGCCTCCTCCTTCCATATATCAATATTTCAAACAAATTTAGCATGCCTTACTAGGTGACATGCTACTATATTCCTGGATCTACGGACCATTAGCGCTTCAGAATACCAAAATTTCTGCAACTCATTCTTGATTTCAGCTAAGATGGCACCCAAAGGAGAAAAATCTTCTTCCAATCCACTGTTTAACTGCATACTAGAGTTGAAGTGTCACTTGCGCACTCAAGGAAGATTTGTTATTTTACATTTTGTTTTATTTTTCATCGTTACTATCATCACATTTCTGTCAGGTGGAAGAAGGAAAAAACCTCTGCATTTTCAGCAGTTCCAGTCTGGATTGGATCAGAGAATTCAGTTCTAAAGTGAAGGAAATTAAAAGCACAGGAATGCAGCTTGACATGATCTATGTTGGTACGAGGAATCAAAGTGAACATGTTCAGAAAATTTTAGCCATCATTGACGACGAAAAGCTAGGTAGTTCCCTTACTTTGATCAAGATGAATTTCTTTTGGATAAGGTTAGATAGTATGAAAAAATCAATTGTCCGCCAAGAACAAACAGTTCATACTCAGAGGATTTTAGAGGAAGTTTCAGAAATACTAGACAGTGATAAGATTGAGAAAGACTGGGTAGTAATTGGGAGGGGGTCTGCAACAGGTTTAGTGAAACTTCAGGGGAAGAAAATCATGGAATACTTTGATCTTTTCCCGGTGTGGGGGGAAAATGTGGGGAAGGTGGGATTAATGGCTGCAATAAGAGCTGCCCTTGAACCTCCTCTTCCGGCTACGCGTTGCAATTACTCTAATGTAGTTTCATATGATGAAAGATTGATGGAAGGAACTGTAGTCTGTGAACAATGCAAGCGACCCATGGAGAAGTTTGTAATTTATGAATGAGATTAAAATGAGTGTAAGTGTTTCCCTTCATTTGCTTATCTTGTGAGAACATTTGTATGAGAAAGTACCAAAGAATAGTAATTGTTTTAAGCAGCCTGGTTGTATATTTGTCTTTGTATGACTGACTGGTTCATANTCATTTGCTTATCTTGTGAGAACATTTGTATGAGAAAGTACCAAAGAATAGCAATTGTTTTAAGCAGCCTGGTTGTATATTTGTCTTTGTATGACTGACTGGTTCATAATAAGAGTTAAATATCTATTTAGCACTTGAATTATACTATGTGTGTTAATCAAGTTGTTGAATTACGTTTTGTCTCAATTTAGCTTCTGAGTTATAACGTTTGTGTCAATGTGGTTCTTCCATCCAACTTCATCGTCAAATTTGACAAAACTACATCTTAATCTCCGACTCATCAAAAATTGGTTACAGATTTTATCGGGGTTCAATACATTGGCTTGCACCAAGTCATGTGTTTCGTGTAAACTACAACTATAAGTCTCGTAAAAAAGTTTGGCGTACATGACTCTCTCTCTCTCTCTCTTCAAATTTCATAGCTCTTTGTACATCTAAGATCCCAGAGGGCCCATATCATCAGCCGTGGCCAGCGGCTCTGACTGACCTATTTTTGGAGTAGACATACCAATGGATCAAATTTTGATCTAAATTCGATTAGTCTGATATGAATTGATATTTTTTATCGATAATCTGAATCCGTTATCTTATACTTTACGGAATCGAATTTGGATATATTCACATATTCATTTCGATTATGATCACATCTGAAATATTTATATATTTCTATATAAATATGAAAAAAATTAAGTTATTATTTGCAGAAATTTAGTCGTAATTTGTTAAATTTTAATTATTAAGATCGAAATTTTGAGTTATTTTTTGGAGTGTTATTCAAATATAGACCACAAAAATAAAATCCGTTAAATAATCAAATGAAACTTTTAAAATCGGAATTTAATCAGTTAAAATTCAATCCCAAGTCCGGTCCATTGACATACAGAGCTAGTGGGGAGCTTTGTAATCAATGTTGGGCCAAAATATTGACAATTTTGCACTGGCTAAGGAGTTGTGAACAGATGGGCCCAAATATTGCCCATTGAAAGCACTGGCTCAGGCCTAGACCTGATGCATTTTTTCTGGCCCAAGCCTTGTGTCTGGTCAGATCTTAAAGCACTGGGCTGATTTTCCTTCCCTTGTCCAATGAGGGTTGAGATGTTTTAATGGGAAATTTTGAACCCGATTTTTCTGTATGTATTTATTTGGAGATAAATTCTGCAAGAAAATTTATTTATTATGAAGTCTATTTTTTTTTTTTTATCAATTTTACCAAACTGTCATTTTCCTTTAGAAGTGAAGTAGACGACGTTTAAGCATAGTTTTAAAACCCGGCCCGGACACCAACCCAGAGAAGGGACCGGGTCAATGGATTTTTGGTTCAACCACTGGGTCACTGGTCGAACCGGTGATATAATAAAAAAATAAAAAATAATTATTAATGATGATAAATAGACTAAAAAATTAAAATAGTTATAAAAATAACATGTTTAATATATATTAAATCAAACAAAGTTATCAAGCCTGAATCACTTAATTGCATTCAATTAATAAATCAATGCATTCAATTAACAGTCCAACCTCCACCCTCAAACTTGAATCACTTAATTTTTGAGCTAACAAACACTGA
The DNA here is from genome assembly GCA_963454935.2 of Ilex paraguariensis. Taxonomy (NCBI): domain Eukaryota; kingdom Viridiplantae; phylum Streptophyta; class Magnoliopsida; order Aquifoliales; family Aquifoliaceae; genus Ilex; species Ilex paraguariensis. The sequence goes on along the minus strand of CAUOFW020007747.1, from coordinate 282,371 downwards.
ACGAATGATTTAAGATTTAGGGCAAAACAGAAGGGGAAAAGAAAAAGACACAAAAATGTAAAAAAAAAATATATTTATACTAAAGGAACAAAACCGGCCGGTTTTGACCGGTTCACCGGTTTTATTCCGGGTTCTTTGCTCAAACGGTCCAATTACAAAATCGGCCCGATTCACCAGGTCAACCCGCCGGGCCGGGCCGGGTTTTAAAACACTGCGTTTAAGGAAACCCTTTCATAAATGACAGCAATTGACTCCTCCAAAGTGCCTTCAAATTCGGCAACACCTACAAATCTGGCAAAGATTTTTCCTATTACGATGTTTCCTTCTCCGACAAACATGTAACTGAAAATTTTCAAAAATCGTTCAAATTCAAATTTTAAATTGAATCTATTTAGAAAATACTATATTCGATTTTCTTCTCCAATTTGCTGTGGAATCTATTGAAGAAATTGTTGTTTATTCTAGAGTTTTAGAACATCTTCTACATATTCTAATTTTTAAATTTTTCATTGATTTTTGTTTACCTAATTTCAATGTGCAATTTAGTGTTACTAAATTAAATGATGTCATTTTCCCATTTGTGGATCATTTATTGGGAAAAACAATCGAAAATTTCTTCGTTTTGTTATTGTGGAAAAAGGTTGATGTTACTGTGATGAAATAATAACTAAAATACTAACATGATCAAATATGTTCTAATTTAGTGAATCATTTGATTTTAGAAGGCTGATATGGTGTTATATGTAAGAGTGATATGTTGTTATAAGCAGGGTTGAGTATTATTTGTATATATTTGTTTGAAAAACAGAAAAAACTCTATCCAGATTATCAGTGCAAAAAGTAACATGAACAGTAACATGACTTAAATTTGTTCCTATTTAAGAAAATCTATTTTAATTTTACATTTTTCAGTGAGTTTGTAATATTGTTGCATGATTGGTTACTGTTTGTATTAGTACATAAATAGTAATACCAACAGTAACATTAATAGTAACATATACAGTAACATTAATAGTAATATGACTCAAATTTGGTTCATGAGAGATAATTATTAGATCGATAACTTATCATACTAGATGGTTGTGATATTCCCAATCAGTAACATGAGAAACGCCAAACAAATAATAACTCGAAATCGTAGTCCAACTTTAAAATCTCGAAATTAGACTCATAGTCCGATTGCAAAATCTCGAATTCCAACTTCAACCTTCATTACTTTCAAATTACTCCCAAAATTTCGAACTTTAAGAGGATCGTAAAGTTCGTAGCAATAGAAACTCTGGAAAGTACCATTGAAATTCCAACAATCGCAAATGTAACACTATTATTCGTAGTAGATAAAACAGTCATTTGCAGTGAATATCTCAAGCAATTTGAATAAAAAATTGTTCCAACATATGAAGTCAAGATTATCCCAAACTCTAATAAATAGTAAGTCGAACTCAAACTCATGCTCTTTACTTCGACTGCAAAAAACATCGAACTCCAGCTTCAACTTTTATCACCTTTAAAACACTCCCAAAAACTTAAAAACATGTTATTCAAATGTATAACAGAATAAATAATGACTAAGAATTTAAATTTGAATTATTAACGAAAGCTTGTAATCTACCGTCGTAAATCAAACATTCATATATTCAATCACCGATTTTCATATATATCTTTATGCAACTAATATCTTTAGCTTTTCATAATTGACCAAAACTAACACTGTTAGAGGTATTTTTGAGATTAAAAAAAAAATTAATTTAACTACTTACTAATAAGAGTAAAATCAGATTTATCCCAAAAAAATTTTCTTGACGAACTCAAATGATTATAAGTTTACCTAGGATTACTCCACCCCAATTTTTGTTTTTTTCATTTATTCAATGATATATCACTAATTATGCATGAGTGCGGACCCATTTACAAATGGTGGATCTCACTTGAATTAATAGAAGGTAATCAATCATTAAGTAAAATAGTGACGGAAAGTCTTGTTATTTTATTTTTTGGAGAATTACATTTAGACTCATTGAAATTTATCACTTAATCACTTAAATCTCTTGACATTTGAAATATTACATATAGATCTCTTAAAATTTGTACGCACGTATTATTTAGACTCTTGCTGTCAATGTTTGTTAGTATATTCATTAATAAATTATATGCAAACCCCTCAAGTTTAAAATATTATATNGAAATTTTGAACCCGATTTTTCTATATGTATTTATTTGTAGATAAATTCTGCAAGAAAATTTATTTATTATGAAGTCTATTTTTTTTTATCAATTTTACCAAACTGTCATTTTCCTTTAGAAGTGAAGTAGACGACGTTTAAGCATAGTTTTAAAACCCGGCCCGGACACCAACCCAGAGAAGGGACCGGGTCAATAAATTTCTGATTNCAGAGAAGGGACCGGGTCAATGGATTTTTGGTTCAACCACTGGGTCACTGGTCGAACCGGTGATATAATAAAAAAATAAAAAATAATTATTNTAAATTTCTGATTCAACCACTGGGTCACTGGTCGAACCGGTGATATAATAAAAAAATAAAAAATAATTATTAATGATGATAAATAGACTAAAAAATTAAAATAGTTATAAAAATAACATGTTTAATATATATTAAATCAAACAAAGTTATCAAGCCTGAATCACTTAATTGCATTCAATTAATAAATCAATGCATTCAATTAACAGCCCAACCTCCACCCTCAAACTTGAATCACTTAATTGTATTCACTTAATTTTTGAGCTAACAAACACTGAACGAATGATTTAAGATTTAGGGCAAAACAGAAGGGGAAAAGAANTCGTTAGATTTGTAACTAATAATGGGTCTAAGTATAATATTTTAAACTTAAGGGTCTAAGTGTTACACACTTACAAACTTTAGGGGATCTGAATATAATTTATTAATAGATATACTAACAGACATTGACGACTGGGGTCTANCAGTTTTGACCGGTTTATCGATTTTATTCCGGGTTCTTTGCTCAAACGGTCCAATTACAAAACCGGCCCGGTTATGGGACCTGTTCACCGGGTCAACCCGCCGGGCCGGGTTTTAAAACACTGCGTTTAAGGAAACCCTTTCACAAATGACAGCAATTGACTCCTCCAACAACCAGTGCCTTCAAATTCGGCAACACCTACAAATCTGGCAAAGATTTTTCCTATTACGANGATTCACCAGGTCAACCCGCCGGGCCGGGCCGGGTTTTAAAACACTGCGTTTAAGGAAACCCTTTCATAAATGACAGCAATTGACTCCTCCAAAGTGCCTTCAAATTCGGCAACACCTACAAATCTGGCAAAGATTTTTCCTATTACGATGTTTCCTTCTCCGACAAACATGTAACTGAAAATTTTCAAAAATCGTTCATATTCAAATTTTAAATTGAATCCATTTAGTTAATACTATATTCGATTTTCTTCTCCAGTTTGCTGTGGAATCTATTGAAGAAATTGTTGTTTATTCTAGAGTTTTAGAACATCTTCTACATATTCTAATTTTTAAATTTTTCATTGATTTTTGTTTACCTAATTTCAATGTGCGATTTAGTGTTACTAAATTAAATGATGTCATTTTCCCATTTGTGGATCATTTATTGGGAAAAACAATCGAAAATTTCTTCGTTTTGTTATTGTGAAAAAAGGTTGATGTTACTGTGATGAAATAATAACTAAAATACTAACATGATCAAATATGTTCTAATTTAGTGAATCATTTGATTTTAGAAGGCTGATATGGTGTTATATGTAAGAGTGATATGTTGTTATAAGCAGGGTTGAGTATTATTTGTATATATTTGTTTGAAAAACAGAAAAAACTCTATCCNGGAAAAAGGTTGATGTTACTGTGATGAAATAATAACTAAAATACTAACATGATCAAATATGTTCTAACTTAGTGAATCATTTGATTTTAGAAGGCTGATATGGTGTTATATGTAAGAGTGATATGTTGTTATAAGCAGGGTTGAGTATTATTTGTATATATTTGTTTGAAAAACAGAAAAAACTCTATCCAGATTATCAGTGCAAAAAGTAACATGAACAGTAACATGACTTAAATTTGTTCCTATTTAAGAAAATCTATTTTAATTTTACATTTTTCAGTGAGTTTATAATATTGTTGCATGATTGGTTACTGTTTGTATTAGTACATAAATAGTAATACCAACAGTAACATTAATAGTAACATATACAGTAACATTAATAGTAATATGACTCAAATTTGGTTCATGAGAGATAATTATTAGATCGATAACTTATCATACTAGATGGTTGTGATATTCCCAATCAGTAACATGAGAAACGCCAAACAAATAATAACTCGAAATCGTAGTCCAACTTTAAAATCTCGAAATTAGACTCATAGTCCGATTGCAAAATCTCGAATTCCAACTTCAACCTTCATTACTTTCAAATTACTCCCAAAATTTCGAACTTTAAGAGGATCGTAAAGTTCGTAGCAATAGAAACTCTGGAAAGTACCATTGAAATTCCAACAATCGCAAATGTAACACTATTATTCGTAGTAGATAAAACAGTCATTTGCAGTGAATATCTCAAGCAATTTGAATAAAAAATTGTTCCAACATATGAAGTCAAGATTATCCCAAACTCTAATAAATAGTAAGTCGAACTCAAACTCATGCTCTTTACTTCGACTGCAAAAAACATCGAACTCCAGCTTCAACTTTTATCACCTTTAAAACACTCCCAAAAACTTAAAAACATGTTATTCAAATGTATAACAGAATAAATAATGACTAAGAATTTAAATTTGAATTATTAACGAAAGCTTGTAATCTACCGTCGTAAATCAAACATTCATATATTCAATCACCGATTTTCATATATATCTCTATGCAACTAATATCTTTAGCTTTTCATAATTGACCAAAACTAACACTGTTAGAGGTATTTTTGAGATTAAAAAAAAAATTAATTTAACTACTTACTAATAAGAGTAAAATCAGATTTATCCCAAAAAAATTTTCTTGACGAACTCAAATGATTATAAGTTTACCTAGGATTACTCCACCCCAATTTTTGTTTTTTTCATTTATTCAATGATATATCACTAATTATGCATGAGTGCGGACCCATTTACAAATGGTGGATCTCACTTGAATTAATAGAAGGTAATCAATCATTAAGTAAAATAGTGACGGAAAGTCTTGTTATTTTATTTTTTGGAGAATTACATTTAGACTCATTGAAATTTATCACTTAATCACTTAAATCTCTTGACATTTGAAATATTACATATAGATCTCTTAAAATTTGTACGCACGTATTATTTAGACTCTTGCTGTCAATGTTTGTTAGTATATTCATTAATAAATTATATGCAAACCCCTCAAGTTTAAAATATTATATTTAGATAAAAAAATACTCAAATTAAAGATATAATATCAAATTTTTTAATTTTACAATAAAAAATCATGTTATATTATGTTATTTATTGAAATAAAATTAAAATTAAAAATTTAATTTTTTCTTAAAAAAATTATAATTAGTATACAATTATACCTTCTATTGGAATAAAACTAAAAAATTAAACAAATGGTCAAACTGTAATAAACACAATATCTTCTATCTTTAATTGAATTAATGTGGTCGTTTAATAGATTTTGTTAGATTTGTAACTAATAATGGGTCTAAGTATAATATTTTAAACTTAAGGGTCTAAGTGTTACACACTTACAAACTTTAGGAGATCTGAATATAATTTATTAATAGATATACTAACAGACATTGACGACTGGGGTCTACATGTTACGCACAAATAAAATTCAAGGGGATTATATATAATATTTTAAATGTCAAGAGTCTAAATAATTAAGTGACAAATTTCAAAGGGTTTAGGTGTAATTTTTCCGTTAATTTTTTTGGTGTTTGACCATCAATTTTGACATACAATAGTAACTTTAGTTCAAAATCATTAGGCAATAAAAGCCCTAAATGAGTGTTAAGGGTTCATATCACAAGAAACTAAGATAGAATTTAATTTTCTAAACAACAATTTTGACAACACTAGCAACAACAATGCTACTGATATTTCAAATGAGGAATTGTTTAATTTTTTTTTTTTTATCCTTTTTCTCATGATACACTCATAGTATAAAGTAAATTATTGTTAATTGGATAAATTCTACCAGACCATATTGCTTATTTCTATCTTTATTTTATAATCTCCAAAATGTTAGCTACTATTCTGAGCCAAAATAAGTATTTTGTTTTTGTTTATTTGAATAGTTTTTAGATGGATGAAGTTCGAACCCGCAACTCTTAAGCTTAATGAGAGAGTGATTTATCATTAAGCCACCACAAAATCCTTAGGAAGTATTTTGTTGACATCAAATTGTTATGTTGTTCAAGTAGAATCTCATTGTGCTTTGTCATTAACGTTGGCACAGAGAGTGCCTATTTTGCACTGCCTCAGGCATCGTCAACGGATGGGCTCAGATATTGCCCATTCAAAGCATTGGACCAGGCCAACCACATGATGCTTTTTTTGGGATATTTGAAGGTCAGTTCCTCTTAGGAGTGCAATTTGGGCGGACCAACTCGAATTCAACTCGAATCCAATCCAAAAAAACAGGGTTTGAGTTAGATTTTTTAATATTTTGATTGTGCTTGAACAAAAAAAATTCCAACCAGAATTGAATTTTGGCAAGTCTCGGGTTGAGGCCTTAAGTTGTCGGGTTGAACTCGAGTATACATAAATATATAAATATATTTAACTAAAGTTAGTATTTATCTTCACTTTTTAGAGTTTAGATTTTCACTTTACTTCAAGTCTTCAACCCTGTGCCTTCATCACTCTCAGATCCCTCTTTCACTTGTCACTTCTCCCTCTCTTAATCGTCACTCGTTTGAGTCGTCTCAGACTCTCAGTCTTACTCTTTCACTCGTCACTCCTCCTTGTCTCACTCCCTCTCTCTTCATTGCGCCTCACCGTTCATCTCAGATCATTTGAAAAAATCAGATCTACACTTAAAAAATATCAAATTTACACTTCAAAAAATCAACCCGAATTAAAAAACCCAAGCACAACCCGATTTTTAACTCAAATTAAGTAACTCAAATTCAACCCGAGCCCGACCTAATTAAACTCGGACAGTACTAGGGTTGAGTACCTCGGGTTAAGGGAGAGTTAGACTTAGGGTTAGGGTTCAGGTTGAAAATTATATACATAAGATTTGGCTAGGGTTGACCCTCAACCCACTCAACCCTCCCGAGTTGCATCCCTAGTCCCCTTTATAAACTTATATGGTAATAAATCTATCAAGGAAACTTATTTAATATTAAGTCCATTTTGATCTTTATTGTCTAAAATACTCTTACTAGTTATGTTTAATTAAAATAAATTTAAAAACTAATAACTTCTAAATTTTAATAATTTGACTAACATTAAAAAGTTTTTCTCTTTCAAATCTATCTTATAGATATAAAATATGATTATTTATTTCTCTCTCTCACATATACACACACACACACAAAAAATAAAAAATAGTAACATTCAAATAAAAAAATAGTAAAATTTAAACACAAAAAAATAATAATATTAAAAAACAAAAAAATAACAATATTGAATATTAATATTTGAAAAAATAACATTAACAACATGCTCAAAAAAATAATAACATATTCAATAAAAACAATAACATACTCAACAAAAATAATAACATGAATAGTAATATAGTTTAAAAAACAGTAATATAGAACATTCAAACCTAAAAAATATAGTAATATTTGAAAAAACACAAAACTCCAAGTTTTCTTCTCTCTCACTCGTCTATATAGACACACACACATGATAAAGAGTTGGACTTAACAAGAAAAAAAATATTCACAATACTCACAGTACTTCTACACTTTTGTTTCTGACATCTTCACGACCGGTGATTAGTATTTACTTATTTCTCTCTGATTTCTATTACCCTAAATGACAAGCAGTCAATAGAGACAGAAATCATCAGTAAGTTCTTCCTCCAATGTCAAAATCAAAACCTAGACGACGATTGAGGGAAGCCCATGTATGACAAGAAGCTTAGAAAAGCTTCTACCTCCTTGCCAACAAGTTTGATTGCTATTCACAAGCAAAAGTGACGTGTGTATCATGAGGGTGTCCATCAAGGAAACAAGGGAGCTACACAGAGGGGGGGGGGGAGAGAGAGAGAGGATAGTGATGTCAATTTAAATTTGAATTTTAAAATTTTATGAAATTTCTTTCATTAAGTGTGAATAAAGGGATAAATCTTTATGAAATTGATTTAATGTTGAAGATTATTTTAAGTCATTAGCAGGATATTTTAGAGTTTTTAAAAAATAATTGACTTAACTACTTATTAGTAAGATTAAAAATGAATTTATTCCCAAATAAATTTTCTTGACGGAGTAAATTCATTATAAGTTTCTTAGGGAGGACTCCGCCCCAATTTTCACCTTAAAATCTACCCAAATTTCAACATATTACTTCTCTCTCCCTCTCTCTCTCTCTCTCATTGAATTGTAATAAACACTCTTCTTTACAAATATAACACCAGAAAAAAAAAAACTTTTTGCTTTTGTAAGTACAAAACCACTAATTTTGTGGGGAAGGTGATTATTCAATTTTGATGATTTAGATTAGTTTTTAGTGTTAAATATTTTTTAAAAAATAAAAAATACTATAATTGAGATACTAAATTATACAAAAAGATTAATTTTTTTTTTTTCAAATTCATTCATTTTTATCGAATACAGTTTTTATAACAACCGTTTTTGCAAAAAAAAATTGTTTAAAATAAAATTAATACAATTCTATTTAAAATCGGTTATGTCACAAGAAAAATTAAATAAATTAGAGATTATATTAGCAAAAAAATCATTATAAAAATTTAAGTAGTATTTTTACATTACAAAAAGTGAAAAGAACACATTTTAGTAATATTAGAAAGTAAAAAAACTTCATTTATATTTGTCACTATAAGTCCCGAATTGTCTAGGGCCGCCCCTGTTCACTCTTCAAAGATTTATCTTCCAAAATGCCAGGCACACTTACACTCGCAACAAATTTGGTTAATTATTACTGCGCTGCTAACTTAAATAAACAACACATTTTTAACACAAATTGATAGAATTTATTTGAGTAATACTACACGGAATTAAAAATTCGACTTGATAATCATAATTATTGAATAGATAATAGGTTCCAATCACAGGCCTCCCCGTTACACACGTACATATAGTACCAAATTTTAAAGCAGTGATTACAATAAAAAAAACACTAGACACATCACCCAAACTCTAGTAGTAAGTGCACAGAAGGTGGCTCAGTACTCAGTAATAGCTCAATCAACACAGCAGCGATACATGACGAACTTCTCCATGGGACGGTGACATTCTGCACACACCACCCTCTCTGGGACATCGTCTCTAGTCAATGAAGGCAGTATCAGGCGGGTACAGTGGTGGGTAGGGTGGAGCTTCTCACGAAGATACTTATCAATTGTAGGCACAAAACCAAGCTCCCCAACTTCACTTATCCAGTTATTATATTCCAGCATTGCCTGCAGAAAAATGTCCCCTTTTGCTCTAGTCATCTCAACAGTGCCTCTAATGATCACAGCCCATCCTTGTTCGCCGCTGTCGTAGCTGAGGATGGCCTTAATCTCTTGCACTATAGGGCCATTCTCTGAGTCCCCGGCCTTTAACTGTAATTTGGACTGCCACATGTTGTTTAGCCTTGCCCAAAAGAATGAGACATAGCCCAGCTTAATAACAGCCCCCAATTTCTCATCCACGATCATGACACTGTTTCTTCGAACTTTTTCTTTAAGATTGTTTTTCCCAACGTAGATTAGCTCTAGATGGATGTTGGCAGCCTGGGCAGCAAATCTAGCAGCCTCTACAAATTTACGGATCCACATAATATCCTCTCCTCCATACATACAAATGAATTTGTCTTGGGTTATCTGTATAACAACAAAATATATATAAAAACTCTAGCAGTTTAATGGAGGATGGTGTGAGTGATAAGTAAGTGTGAACTTTGGACTTTGTACAACGGGGTTTTAAAGTGGTCAGGGCCTAACTTAAAGTGGATAATATTGTACAATACGGGTCCGGGACATTACAATGGAAATAGTATGTACATATGATTTGATGGTGTGGCTTTCCTTGGATCTCTGATCAATTTATTTAAAGATGAACATATTATGAAGGAATACATGGCTATGCAGAAAAGGTGAGTATCAGGTACTCCTCATTACAGAACAAGCCAAAATCTTGCTGAATTTTTCAAACTTCTATTGCACTAAATAGCATTTGGGTTTAGCCTTTGGCAGTTGGCTTATATTCTAATTTTGCCAGTCAATTTTGGTTACTTTTCCTTCTCCAACTTGCCATTTTTTTTCTTTTTCGATGACTAGGTATCTTTTGAACGTAGAGTTAGATTAGACCCTTTTTACGGTTGATGATACCCAGAAGAAATCCCAAGAATAAGCTTGGGTATGGAGGTTAAACTAGGAAAGCGAGTCAGTTGTCCAGAGCTCCTATGGCCAAACCTCAAGCTCCCCTCAAAGAAATCAGGAGGGAAATCAAGGAGGAGACAACTGGTGTTCCCAAGAAAGCAGGAGACTATAATCAAGGCACAGGACTTTCAACCAACCAAGATTCTCTCTAGAAATCAAGGGAGATCTCACAAATGAAGGGCAAAAATCTCCTTGTACATCTCTTAGTAATAGGAACATGGCTATAAATACTGTACAATGCCTCCAATGTAGGGAGAGGAACCTTAGTATTATTAGAAGTACTTTGTAAATCGCAGTCATCATGAATATAGATTTAAGGAGCAAGAGACTCTCTTTGAGAGTGGATTAGTCGAGCTCTTGAGCTCGGTGAACCACTATACTTCCGCTGTGTTAGTTATCCCAATTCCCCAAGGATCTTTCCATAGTCTTCACGAGCATTGTAGCTCAGATTCAAACTCGCTTATGTGATACGTATTTTTTTGCTCATCTGCCTAATTATACCATCAGTTTGGTGCCGTCTGTGGGAACGATTGTTCCTATTACAAGAACACTGATTCTTCAGTGATTGATGGTCTTAACACCCCCACATGAGCAGAAATCAAATGAATCCCCCATGGATCCAAAACCAACGAGAAGCCACTAGCGGGGGGCAACACAAAAACCCTCAGGATTTCGTCCCCACCGCTGAAATCGATCCCTTTGAGATCGATCCCGAAAAAAATAATGAATTGAAGGCCCTTCGCCTAATAAACTAGCGTCTACTTCGATAGAACGAAGAGCTCTTGAAGCTCCTGTAAGGTCCTCAACAAACCAGACCAGCCCAAGGAGGTCTTTTGCAGGGAGAGCATCGGCATCTCGACCCCCTTAAAAAAGTCAACGAAAGGGGTGAGAATAGCCACGCCCCCTTGCCTCCTATGAATGGTGAGAATGAAGAGGGACAAAGTCAGAACGAAGGGATCGAGAAGAATAATTTTCTCCTTTTTTAGCAAGAAAGAAGAGAACAATACTGGGAGCAACGCTTCTGTGGTATCCAGCAGGAGCTCAGCCACATGAAGAAAGCTGTGAGGGGTAAGACTCCAATGATAATGGAGTCAAAGATAGGGCTTGGTCTAACCCATATTTGTGCCTGGTCCAGACGTGGTCGTGACAAGGTAAGGTGGGCAACGTGTGTGTGTTTGATTGCAGGGGTATTGCATTTTTCTCTTCCTCCAAAGTTTAGAATGCCCCAGATAAAAACATTTGATGGGACTAAAAATCTCAAGGACCACCTCAACACCTACAAAAATCAGATGGAGCTACATGGATATCAGGACCTTGTGCGATGCCAAGCCTTCGCCATAACGCTCAAAGGCTCAGCCCTTGCTTGGTTCAACAGACTTCACCCAACATCAATCTCTTCCTTCAAGGGGCTCTCCATATCCTTTGTGTCCCATTTCATAGGAGCTTGGACCTACTGAAAGCCGAGTTACGATTCGTTGAACATAAAATTGGGACCTAATGAAAACCTACAGTCTTATGTCCAAAGGTTCAACTCAGAATCCTTGAAGGTGGATATACCAGATGAGAAGTTCGCTATCACTGCTTTCATTGCTGGGTTAGGAGTGCAATCGAAGGATTTAATGTTTTCGATATCAAAGAACACGTAGGCAAGCATGACAGAGGTGCTGGTTAAGGCAGAAAAGTATATTAATGGCAAGGAAGTCCTTCTCTCAAAGGTAGGGAGCTCATCTTCTCAAAAAGAAAAAGTGAAGGAAGAAAAAAAGAGGGACTGAAGTCCCAGGAAAGCAAGAGGACGAGATAGGTCTCCAAGGAGAGACAAGGATCGTCCCCCCAAGAGAAAGAGAGATGTCAGNGAGGACGAGATAGGTCTCCAAGGAGAGACAAGGATCGTCCCCCCAAGAGAAAGAGAGATGTCAGAGATCGCCTAGGTCCTCCACAGCCAGAGTTACAACTGAGGTACACACCTCGACAACTCACTCTTCTCACTACCACAGTGTCCTAGATCCTGTACGAGGTGCAGAATGAGAAGTTCTTAAGATGGTCCCCTCGAATAAAGGCAGATCCAGTAAAGAGAGATCCTACGAAGTACTGCGAATATCACAGAGACCATGACCACCACACTGATGACTGCATCCAGTTGAAGAAGGAGATTGAATTCTTGATCCAAATAGGACAACTACATCGTTTTGTTGCNGACGTGTGTATCATGAGGGTGTCCATCAAGGAAACAAGGGAGCTACACAGAGGGGGGGGGGGAGAGAGAGAGAGGATAGTGATGTCAATTTAAATTTGAATTTTAAAATTTTATGAAATTTCTTTCATTAAGTGTGAATAAAGGGATAAATCTTTATGAAATTGATTTAATGTTGAAGATTATTTTTAAGTCATTAGCAGGATATTTTAGAGTTTTTAAAAAATAATTGACTTAACTACTTATTAGTAAGATTAAAAATGAATTTATTCCCAAATAAATTTTCTTGACGGAGTAAATTCATTATAAGTTTCTTAGGGAGGACTCCGCCCCAATTTTCACCTTAAAATCTACCCAAATTTCAACATATTACTTCTCTCTCCCTCTCTCTCTCTCTCTCATTGAATTGTAATAAACACTCTTCTTTACAAATATAACACCAGAAAAAAAAAAACTTTTTGCTTTTGTAAGTACAAAACCACTAATTTTGTGGGGAAGGTGATTATTCAATTTTGATGATTTAGATTAGTTTTTAGTGTTAAATATTTTTTAAAAAATAAAAAATACTATAATTGAGATACTAAATTATACAAAAAGATTAATTTTTTTTTTTTCAAATTCATTCATTTTTATCGAATACAGTTTTTATAACAACCGTTTTTGCAAAAAAAAATTGTTTAAAATAAAATTAATACAATTCTATTTAAAATCGGTTATGTCACAAGAAAAATTAAATAAATTAGAGATTATATTAGCAAAAAAATCATTATAAAAATTTAAGTAGTATTTTTACATTACAAAAAGTGAAAAGAACACATTTTAGTAATATTAGAAAGTAAAAAAACTTCATTTATATTTGTCACTATAAGTCCCGAATTGTCTAGGGCCGCCCCTGTTCACTCTTCAAAGATTTATCTTCCAAAATGCCAGGCACACTTACACTCGCAACAAATTTGGTTAATTATTACTGCGCTGCTAACTTAAATAAACAACACATTTTTAACACAAATTGATAGAATTTATTTGAGTAATACTACACGGAATTAAAAATTCGACTTGATAATCATAATTATTGAATAGATAATAGGTTCCAATCACAGGCCTCCCCGTTACACACGTACATATAGTACCAAATTTTAAAGCAGTGATTACAATAAAAAAAACACTAGACACATCACCCAAACTCTAGTAGTAAGTGCACAGAAGGTGGCTCAGTACTCAGTAATAGCTCAATCAACACAGCAGCGATACATGACGAACTTCTCCATGGGACGGTGACATTCTGCACACACCACCCTCTCTGGGACATCGTCTCTAGTCAATGGAGGCAGTATCAGGCGGGTACAGTGGTGGGTAGGGTGGAGCTTCTCACGAAGATACTTATCAATTGTAGGCACAAAACCAAGCTCCCCAACTTCACTTATCCAGTTATTATATTCCAGCATTGCCTGCAGAAAAATGTCCCCTTTTGCTCTAGTCATCTCAACAGTGCCTCTAATGATCACAGCCCATCCTTGTTCGCCGCTGTCGTAGCTGAGGATGGCCTTAATCTCTTGCACTATAGGGCCATTCTCTGAGTCCCCGGCCTTTAACTGTAATTTGGACTGCCACATGTTGTTTAGCCTTGCCCAAAAGAATGAGACATAGCCCAGCTTAATAACAGCCCCCAATTTCTCATCCACGATCATGACACTGTTTCTTCGAACTTTTTCTTTAAGATTGTTTTTCCCAACGTAGATTAGCTCTAGATGGATGTTGGCAGCCTGGGCAGCAAATCTAGCAGCCTCTACAAATTTACGGATCCACATAATATCCTCTCCTCCATACATACAAATGAATTTGTCTTGGGTTATCTGTATAACAACAAAATATATATAAAAACTCTAGCAGTTTAATGGAGGATGGTGTGAGTGATAAGTAAGTGTGAACTTTGGACTTTGTACAACGGGGTTTTAAAGTGGTCAGGGCCTAACTTAAAGTGGATAATATTGTACAATACGGGTCCGGGACATTACAATGGAAATAGTATGTACATATGATTTGATGGTGTGGCTTTCCTTGGATCTCTGATCAATTTATTTAAAGATGAACATATTATGAAGGAATACATGGCTATGCAGAAAAGGTGAGTATCAGGTACTCCTCATTACAGAACAAGCCAAAATCTTGCTGAATTTTTCAAACTTCTATTGCACTAAATAGCATTTGGGTTTAGCCTTTGGCAGTTGGCTTATATTCTAATTTTGCCAGTCAATTTTGGTTACTTTTCCTTCTCCAACTTGCCATTTTTTTTCTTTTTCGATGACTAGGTATCTTTTGAACGTAGAGTTAGATTAGACCCTTTTTACGGTTGATGATACCCAGAAGAAATCCCAAGAATAAGCTTGGGTATGGAGGTTAAACTAGGAAAGCGAGTCAGTTGTCCAGAGCTCCTATGGCCAAACCTCAAGCTCCCCTCAAAGAAATCAGGAGGGAAATCAAGGAGGAGACAACTGGTGTTCCCAAGAAAGCAGGAGACTATAATCAAGGCACAGGACTTTCAACCAACCAAGATTCTCTCTAGAAATCAAGGGAGATCTCACAAATGAAGGGCAAAAATCTCCTTGTACATCTCTTAGTAATAGGAACATGGCTATAAATACTGTACAATGCCTCCAATGTAGGGAGAGGAACCTTAGTATTATTAGAAGTACTTTGTAAATCGCAGTCATCATGAATATAGATTTAAGGAGCAAGAGACTCTCTTTGAGAGTGGATTAGTCGAGCTCTTGAGCTCGGTGAACCACTATACTTCCGCTGTGTTAGTTATCCCAATTCCCCAAGGATCTTTCCATAGTCTTCACGAGCATTGTAGCTCAGATTCAAACTCGCTTATGTGATACGTATTTTTTTGCTCATCTGCCTAATTATACCATCAGTTTGGTGCCGTCTGTGGGAACGATTGTTCCTATTACAAGAACACTGATTCTTCAGTGATTGATGGTCTTAACACCCCCACATGAGCAGAAATCAAATGAATCCCCCATGGATCCAAAACCAACGAGAAGCCACTAGCGGGGGGCAACACAAAAACCCTCAGGATTTCGTCCCCACCGCTGAAATCGATCCCTTTGAGATCGATCCCGAAAAAAATAATGAATTGAAGGCCCTTCGCCTAATAAACTAGCGTCTACTTCGATAGAACGAAGAGCTCTTGAAGCTCCTGTAAGGTCCTCAACAAACCAGACCAGCCCAAGGAGGTCTTTTGCAGGGAGAGCATCGGCATCTCGACCCCCTTAAAAAAGTCAACGAAAGGGGTGAGAATAGCCACGCCCCCTTGCCTCCTATGAATGGTGAGAATGAAGAGGGACAAAGTCAGAACGAAGGGATCGAGAAGAATAATTTTCTCCTTTTTTAGCAAGAAAGAAGAGAACAATACTGGGAGCAACGCTTCTGTGGTATCCAGCAGGAGCTCAGCCACATGAAGAAAGCTGTGAGGGGTAAGACTCCAATGATAATGGAGTCAAAGATAGGGCTTGGTCTAACCCATATTTGTGCCTGGTCCAGACGTGGTCGTGACAAGGTAAGGTGGGCAACGTGTGTGTGTTTGATTGCAGGGGTATTGCATTTTTCTCTTCCTCCAAAGTTTAGAATGCCCCAGATAAAAACATTTGATGGGACTAAAAATCTCAAGGACCACCTCAACACCTACAAAAATCAGATGGAGCTACATGGATATCAGGACCTTGTGCGATGCCAAGCCTTCGCCATAACGCTCAAAGGCTCAGCCCTTGCTTGGTTCAACAGACTTCACCCAACATCAATCTCTTCCTTCAAGGGGCTCTCCATATCCTTTGTGTCCCATTTCATAGGAGCTTGGACCTACTGAAAGCCGAGTTACGATTCGTTGAACATAAAATTGGGACCTAATGAAAACCTACAGTCTTATGTCCAAAGGTTCAACTCAGAATCCTTGAAGGTGGATATACCAGATGAGAAGTTCGCTATCACTGCTTTCATTGCTGGGTTAGGAGTGCAATCGAAGGATTTAATGTTTTCGATATCAAAGAACACGTAGGCAAGCATGACAGAGGTGCTGGTTAAGGCAGAAAAGTATATTAATGGCAAGGAAGTCCTTCTCTCAAAGGTAGGGAGCTCATCTTCTCAAAAAGAAAAAGTGAAGGAAGAAAAAAAGAGGGACTGAAGTCCCAGGAAAGCAAGAGGACGAGATAGGTCTCCAAGGAGAGACAAGGATCGTCCCCCCAAGAGAAAGAGAGATGTCAGAGATCGCCTAGGTCCTCCACAGCCAGAGTTACAACTGAGGTACACACCTCGACAACTCACTCTTCTCACTACCACAGTGTCCTAGATCCTGTACGAGGTGCAGAATGAGAAGTTCTTAAGATGGTCCCCTCGAATAAAGGCAGATCCAGTAAAGAGAGATCCTACGAAGTACTGCGAATATCACAGAGACCATGACCACCACACTGATGACTGCATCCAGTTGAAGAAGGAGATTGAATTCTTGATCCAAATAGGACAACTACATCGTTTTGTTGCCCATGATAACCAGAACTGAGCTTCACCACCCCCAGCAGCTCAGTAGCAACCCCCTGTACAACACCAACAACCACTAGGAAAAATCAGAGTAATATTCGGAGGATTTGCAGGAGGGGGGAATCCAACTCTGCTAGGAAAGCTCACTTGTGCAGAATCAGAGCTGATGAGACATTAAAAGAGCATACTATATCCAAGACTCCATGTCTAGATATACCTATCACTTTCTCAGACTCAGATCTGGAAGGCTGCCAGTATCCCCATGATGACCCCTTGGTGGTAAGAGCATTCGTTGCTAACAGAACTGTTCGTCGAGTTCTGATTGACAATGGGAGCTCTGCAGACATCATATTTGTGCCAGCGTTTGATAAGATGGAAATAGGTAGAGAAAAGCTCGATCCAGTAAGTACCCATTTGTTAGGGTTCTCAAGAGAAAGGGTACTACCCCTGAGGTCAATACAACTCGTGCTCACAATCGGGGACCCTCCCTGTCAGACCCCCACTACTGTGAAATTCTTGGTAGGTGATGCACCTTCAGCGTACAACATGTTGCTTGGGAGACCTTCCCTCAACGCAATGAGGGCTATATCTTCTGCTTACCACTTGGTTATGAAGTTTCATACGGAAAATAGAGTTGGTATGGTCTGAGGAGACCAGCGTGTGGCACAGGAGTACTATGTGGCATCTGTCACAAGGAAATAAGTTGAAAATATTCAACTGGACGAGCTCGACATGAGGGACGAGCTGGGCACTAGACTAACACCATCGGAAGAGCTGAAACCAGTTCAGCTTGACGAAGAACCAGAACACCATGTCTACGTAGGGTCTAAGTTGAGTAGAGAAATTAAAGACCTTCTCATTCAATTCATGAAGGAAAATATAGAAGTATTTGCTTGGAAGCAAGAAGACATGGAGGGCATCGACCCTTCAGTCATCACCCATAAGCTCAGTGTGAATCCCACTTGCAAACCTATTAAATAGAAGCGAAAAAGGTTTGCCTCAGAGTGCCAAAAGATAATCAATGAGGAGGTCAACCAACTTCTTCATGCCAAAGCCATCAGAGAAGTGGACTACCCTACCTGGCTGGCGAACGTGATCCTTGTTAAGAAGGCCAATGGCAAGTGGTGACTCTGTATCGATTTTACTAACCTTAACCGTGCCTACCCTAAAAACAGTTTTCCTTTACCTCGTATAGACCTGATTGTGGACGCCATTGCTGGACACGAGCTCCTCAGCTTTATGGATGCCTTCTCTGGGTACAATCAAATTAGAATGGATCCCTATGACCAAGAGAAGACCTCATTAGTGATAGAGCAAGGGACGTACTACTACCAGGTTATGTCTTTCGGATTGAAGAATGCTGGTACCACTTACTAACAATTGGTGAATCGAATGTTTCAAAAGTAGATTGGGACGACCATGGAGGTCTACATTGATGATATGTTGGTAAAATCATTGAAGGCAGAGCTCTACATCGAGCATCTAGCAGAATCATTCCAGATCCTTAAAGAATACAGGATGAAGCTCAACTCTACCAAATGTGCCTTTGGAGTCTCTACTGGTAAATTTCTGGGCTTCATAGTCAACAACATGGGGATTGAAGCTAATTTGGAAAAGGTTAAAGCAGTAATGGATATGTAGCCACCTTCCAACACAAGGGAAGTACAATGACTAATAGGGAGAATAGCTACACTGAGTCGCTTTTTGCCAAGATTAAGTGAAAAATGTTAACCCTTCTTTAAAGTCTTAAAGAAGGCTTTCTAATGGGACACCCAATGTGAAGAAGCATTCAAAGCCTTGAAGGACTATCTAAGCTCACCCCCTGTCCTGGTAAGTCCATTGGAAGGAGAGGTACTCACTCTATTCTTTGCAGTTTCAAATTTTTCAACTAGCGCAACACTAGTGAGGGAGAGAGATAGAGCTCAGCAGTTAGTCTACTACTATAGCAGAGTGGAACCTTGCCAGCAGACTCGAAGGAAGCTGCAAAGCTGAGAACTAGGTTAACCAGATTCTCTATCTTACAAGAGAACTTGTATAAGATAGGCTTTTTGACACCTCTCCTCAAATGTGTGGGAAACGAAGACGCTAACTACATACTCAGAGAAATTCATGAATGAATCTACGATAATCACATCAGAGCCCGAGCTCTGGTAGGAAAATCTTTAAGGCGGGGATATTATTGGCTCACCATGCTCAAGAATGCTACAGACCTGGTCAAAAAGTGTAAAGTCTGCCAGTTGCACGCCAATATCTCCCATTGTCCTCCAGAGATCCTAACATTAGTAGTAAGTCCTTGGCCATTCCACAATGGGGCTTAGACATTCTTGGTCCCATTCCCATAAGTGTGGGACAGTACAAGTTCGTCATCATTAGAGTGGACTACTTCACCAAATGGGCAAAGGTGAAACCCTTGGCAACGATCACAAAACAGAAGGTTCAGAATTTCACGTGAAAGTTCTTAATTTGTAGGTTTAGGATTCTCAGGACAATCATCTTCGATAATGGAAAGCAATTCGACAACCCTAAGTTCAAAAAATTTTGTGCTGAGCTAGGGATAAAGAATTACTTTTCAGCTCCAACTCACCCTCAGTCCAATGGACACGCAGAGGTCATAATTCGAACTATAAAGGCAGCTCTGAAAACCAAATTAGAGGCTCTAAAGGGAAAATGGGTAGAACACGTTCTAGAAGTGCTATGGGCCTACAGGACAACTGCCAGGTCAGCTCAGGAAATGCCTTTTGCTTTGGCATTCAGAATTGAAGTAGTGACGCCCATAGAAATAGGAATCCCGTCTCCTAGAGTAAAGCTCGTAGAGTCAGAACATAATGACGAATCACTTATGCTGAACCTTGACCTCTTGGATGAAAATAGGGATGGAGTCCTGCAACGTATTAAGAGCTATAAGAGGAAGACGACAAGATATTATGACAGGAGGGTCAGACACACGAGTTTTAAAGATGGGGATCTAGTATTTAGAAAGCTCCTGCTGGCAAGAAAGGACCCCATTCTTGAAAAATTGGGCCCTAATTGGGAAGGTCCCTACATTGTCTCAAGAGTGGTCAGGCCTGAAAACTACGAGTTACAAACAAAAGAGGGCCAGGTTCTGCCTTATTCCTGGAACGCAGAGCACCTTAAAAAGTTTTTCCAGTAAATTTCCTTTTGTAATAAGATAGTTCTCAATAAAACAACATGTTCTGATTTGTCCCTACGTGACTTCTTGGAGTAGCTAACAATCTAAAGATGAACTCTTTAACTCATAAATAAAAGATGAACTCTTTAGCTCATAAAATACAAGATGAGCTCTTCAGTTCATAAAACACAAGATGAAATTTTTAGCTCATAATAAAATGAGCTCCTCAGCTTATAAAATCATGATGAGTTGCTCAGCTCATAAAATTATTATGAGTTCTTCAACTCATTAAATTATGATGAGTTCTTCAGCTCATAAAAATAAGATGAACTTTTCAAGCTCATAAAATCACGATAAGCTCCTCAGCTTATAAAACTAAGATGAATTCTCCAGCTCATAAAATACAAGATGAGCTATTCAGTTCATAAAAGTAAGATGAGCTTCTCAAGCTCAGAAAATCACAATGAGCTCCTTAGCTCATAAAATTAAGATGAGTTCTCTAACTCATAAAATTATGATGAGCTTTTTAGCCCATAAAGAGATGAGCCCTTCAGCTCATAAACATGCCACAAAACAAATCCGCTGCTCATAAGCACATATGAAAGAACAACCGATCAACAACGAGTGAAAGGAAATTACAAAACAGCATGAAGAGGTCTGTCTCTAGAGGAACGAAAAAGAAAAGACGAAGGGTTCTACACTCTCCCAAGTCTCTCATTCAGCTCAGTTATTGCCTCCTCCAGCGAAGCGTTTGCATTTCGAAGGCGCGCATTCTCTTCCCTAAGCTCATCTCTCTCCTTCTCCACCTCCAAAAGCAAATTCATAAGCTTTTGCCCAGTTGAAGAAAATAGAACTGCTCCCAAGGAAGATCTAGATGAGGGAGAAGAGGAGCCACAAGTGGAGCCACTCCTCTTGTGCTTCCTAGAAGATGTCCCAACATCTTCATCCTCAATTGATTCAGGAGGGAAAGGATCAGGAGAGTCAGGGAAAGAAACAAAGTCCATAGCAACCGCTATAGCACTGAATAAGAAAAGGTTATCAGGTGTCATCAGCTCAGAAAAGGCATAGGCTCAGCGTGGACCATCTGTTCAACCTTCATCGTCTCCACCAAGTCTAGGTCAGGTGCACCTATGCGACAAAAATTCAATGAGAACAAGCCATTGTGGAACCTAGCCAATGAAGGTACTCAAAACACTTACTTGTATAAGAGTAACTCCCCCAAGAGCGAGGAACCCTACACTCTTTATAGTGCAACTCAGTGGATCTCCAAGAATCCCAAAGACAAAAAAAAAATGCTGAGCCCATCCCTCGAGGGGAAAGGAACATCAAGGCCTAGATGTTGTAGTTTAAAGTGTCTCCATCGAAAACGATTAAAACAGGGAACCTCATCCTCTTCAAGATCGAAAAAATAAAGAAACTTAGCTACTGTGGGAAACTCGTTATTGCCCCGTAAGTGCCAAAAGAGGAAAAAACTAATCATGGCAGCCCATCCTCTGGGGAAGAGGCGAGAAGGGCACAAACTACAGTAAGTCATGATCTATCCAATATAAGGGTGGATGAGAAGGTGTAGGCTCATCTCTAAAGCTCTGTCAAAAAAATAAACTTCCCCTCAAGGAAGGTAATTGCGGCTCGTCAGAGGATGGGACTCGTAGAGGCAAGTCCAAGTCAGGAATGAACCTTTTCTTGATCCCATCCAAATCTGAAGATGTCATCGTCAAAGGAACTAAGTAACGAGAATGCCACTTCCACTCGATCCCAAAGGAATTTTGTTCCTTGAACAAGGACGAGACAGGGGTGGCCATCAAAAACTCAAAAAAAAAAAAGAGGGAACGCTAAACCTTCAAGATTCAAGAGAAGACTCCAAGATAAAAGAGAATCCAAGAAATTATGGAAACCCCGTAAGGACACCGAGTTTTAGGGAATCAAGAAACGTACAAATGACTAAGTCGGCGGACCTTTGAGTTTCCAAATTAAGGAGGCAGTTACTCTTTTGGAAGGTAGTTGGACACAAAAAATAAGGCAAGCCAACTCTCAACTCTATCTTCGTAATTTTGTTAGTTCTGGGAACCTAGGTCGTATCAAAAGACCTGAGCACAGTTAACATGACCTTGTGCTAGCTCAAGCTTAGTGCTCAATGGCTACCAGGGGGAATCCTAACTTTGCAAGGCGGTAGTGTGAAAATTGATCCTCTTGATGACCTTAGCACAAAAATAGAAGAATTCCTAAGAATTAACATTGTTCTCAAAAACAGATAACTCTTTCCAATAAACCTCTTGTCACTATGAGGGACGTCAAGTTTGCAATCCATTGATCCCTTAAAAGCACCAAACAGCAGGAAAAAGCTCTTTAAGGTAAGACCTCGTAGTTCTGTTAACCTCTTTAGCTCCCAGCTCTTTGAAAACTCTTGGCAAGACTACTTCAACCAGAGCCAAGTCTTCCTTCCAAAGGACCACAGTGTAATATATCACTAGTTTTTCAACTTTTCCAACCTTGTTTGCTTCAAGAGGATCTGAAGGACCCCTCAAAGTAAGGGGCAAGAGGGGTCAAGAGGAATATAGGGCAAAGTGAAGCTATGTGTACAATAAACAAGGGGAATGTAAAGTACAACAAAGTAGTGCATACAATAACTTAGAGACAGTAGAGGCATCAGTAATTCAGAAAAGCAGTGTGCATGAGCATTTCTCAAATAGAAGGTCAAATATAACAATTCAGCTCACATTAAAAAAAAAAATCTAGGTTTCTGTATTATGAACAGGTGGAGACGAGCCTGGCAGCTCGATTGTTGATGTTTCCATAAGAGAAGAGTCTGGCAGCTCGGGTGTAGGAGCTCCTAAAGGAGTAAAACTTAGAAAAATTGGTGGTTGAAATTCTTGGGAGCTCAGGAGCAAGTGGAGGAGTAGAGACCTCGACTTTGACTATTGGCAAAGTCAAATTAGGGGCTTGAGCCACGAGGACAGCTAAAGCAGAATGATTTCTAGCTGTTAAAGCAGGAGCAGTTACAGGAGTGAAACTTGTAGAAATAACTAAAGAGGAGGAAACACCTTGAGCTTGAACCTCAGCAGGTGGAATAAGCACCCCAACCCCTTCAGGAGCTGTTTCAAATATAGAAGGGGTTAAGACACTGACCTCAGCGTCAGCTATCTTAGTCTCTTCCTCAGCTGTGATCTCAAAGTTAAAATTCAAGCCAGGGTAGGTCAACTCAGCTTTATCTTGAAAAACAAGCCAGTCAGTGGCCCACCGAGTAGTGACGTCGTTAGCCAACTTAGCAATTAGATCTTCCTTTTTTTGAGCCGCAACCCTTTGCACCTCGAGCTCATTGCGAAGAACGTCGCTTGTCTCCGCCAAGACGTTATATTCTCTTTTTAGGGCCTTATAAGAGCTCAAGGCCTTGAGATTCTCTCGACTAACCTTAATCCAGTCATCTGTTTTTTGTCTAAGCTCTTCCTTAGTCTCCCTAAGCTCCTCATTTTTCTCCCCCAGCTCTTCTTTGATATGTTTGCCCTTAATTTCAATCTTCTCTTTCTCGGTCTCTAAGCCTTTGTTGAGGGAGGTTTGCCTCTCCACATGCACTTGCAAGTCTTAGACCTGGGCTTTAAGGTCAATGTTTTCAAAAGACAACTCAACAACCTTGACCTTGAAAGCCTTGGAAGCTTTGGCAGACCTTTCTAAAGCTTGGATCCTTTTCAACAAGCCACTTACATGAATGGCCATCTAAGAGCAAAAATCATCCCCCAAAAGGCTAGAGTCAGCATGAGGGAATGATGCAAGGTAAATAAGAAAGTTGAAAGGCCATAGACTTATAGAAGTAGCGCCGAATAGGCATATTTGTCGCCCTCTGGATATCAGATTCTGGAATAATGGAGGCAATGACCTCTACTGTATGCTTGACATTATCAATTAGGGAGCCCCCCCACTTGTCTCACCATTAGGAAACTTCCCTTTCTCGCTCTTAGAAACCTTGAGAAGTAGCGGAGAGGATCTCTTAGTAGGGCAAGGAAGAACGGACCCAGGTAGAATGTGAGAAACTATCTCCAAAACTCTCTCAACCTCTGTTGAGGAGGGAGAGATTGGAACTAGGCTTTGGTCCCTCCTGAAGATGGCAACCCAGTCTCCTGTGAAAGAGAGGTCTGGACAACCTTTAGAGAGCTCAAAGAAGGTAGGGGGTCCGCCTAAGGTAGTTAGGGAGAAGAAGATGGGGCCTTTAACCTGTGTACCTTGGCTGGGGAGGCTGAATCACTCCCAGATCCGACCTCAGTCTTGCGTTTGTTCCCACTCCAGGTTTTCCTTAACAAGGCCACTTTGGCCATGTGATCCTTTGATGTGGGCTCCATTGATGAGGAACCTGAGAGTTGAGGACAAATAGATTAGAAGAAGAGGCAGGAGTAGGAGGGTAGGAAGAGTTAAGAGTTGAGAGCAAAAATATCACTTGACACTCCTTCAGCTCCAGCAACAAAAATGGGAATATAGGTTTCGATCCTCACCACTGGAGGGCTAAAGCTTAGTTTTATGAGCTCGGAATGGTCAGTCAGAATGGAATACCTCTCTGATTTCCAATCCCTAAAGGTGTGCATAACTCTCTTATCCTCAGCTCCTAGTTCAGGATGAATACCTGGAACAACCAAAGAAACGAACTCAGCATCTAACATTAAAAAGACGAAAAAGGGGCCTTTTTCAGAATTTCAAGCTTACCTAGGTTGTCTGGACCTGCCCAAGATCGTAAAACTGGAATGGAGTCAGTGGCGTCGCTGGGATTAAATTCCCATGCCTTCCCCGACACAAAGAAGAACTCTTTCTTCTAGTTCTTATGAGAGCTGGGTAGGTCAATGATCAAGGTTGAGATTTTCACCCGCTTGGAAATGTACAAAAATCGTCCGGATTGAACTTGACATTGAAGAATTTCATGAGCAGTGGAATAGAAGGGGTGCCAAGTTTGTTTTTCTTGAAAAAGACCAGAAAACCCACTAGGACCCCCCAAAAGT